>JALBCR010001216.1:0-219121 GCA_030710515.1 Abscondita cerata
TTAATATAACCTTATTAAGATATAAGCAATTGTCACTGTACACTCATGAAATTTAAAACCACAATTTCTGTAAACAAAGTTTGCACATTGTGAAGCGGGCTTAAGGGGTATCATTTACAATTCTAACAGGTAGACTCAGCAGGGGTTATCTTATAGAAGGACATGTGGAATGAATCATTACACTAAGCACGTTTTAGAAAATAGGTAATTTACGTTGCTTACTTAATTTTTTTTCTTTAAAGAATATATTTGAAGGTATCGCTAATTAAACACCATAGCTCGATTAATTATCGAATCAAAATTTTGTTTAGAAATGCTTACAAAATAAAATTAGAAATAATTTTGAATGAAAAAACGTCTACAAGCAATAACTTTTAAATTAAATCAAAAAACTAAACATGGTTATTTGGGTTGACTGATTATTACTTATTTTAAATAAATCTAACCTACTAATTATTTAATTTAAAAGTTATTGCTTGTAGACGTTTTTTAAATCAAAATTATTTCTAAGTTTAATTTGTAAACATTTCCTAAACAAAATTTTGATTCGATAATTAATCGAGCTATGGTGTTTAATTAGCGATACCTACAAATATATTCTTTAAAGAAAAAAATTAAGTAACAACGTAAAATTACCTATTTTCTAAAACGTGCTTAGTGTAATGATTTATTCTACAGTCCTTCTATAAGATAACCCTTGCTGAGACTACCTGCTGTTAGAATTGTAAATGATACCCTTAAGCCCGCTTCACAATGTGCAAACTTTTGTTTACAGAAATTGTGGTGTCCAAGTTTTAAACTTCATGAGTGTACATTTTAATGTTACCAACTCGAATACATTAAATTTTACTATTTATTCACGCACGCTTATTGCTTATTCTAACACTGTTTTGACGTCACTACGGTGCTAGAATAGACTTATTATGAAAGCAAAATAGAAAAACTACGTTAGCGGATTTTAATTAGGGTTTAAATGAACGTAAAGGTAAACATAGAAGTTCAAAGGGCGGATATTACGAGAGCAAAGCGTAAAAAAACCTACAGGCTTAATATGTCGCCTACTTTTAAGGGTAGTCATAAATTTTTTTTTAATTAATTAATTTTAGTTACTTTGTAACTGTCGTTGATATGGCGTCGTAAGTGAATTGGAGTTCGTGTGATATCTGTGACATTGACTAAGTGAGTATACTTCAGTTGCCTAAATAATGAAAAGAACAGAGTTAAATAAACGATAGAGTTATCTACATGTCGTAACAGTTTTTGGTAACATTTTACTCGAATACGTTTCGCATTTTCTAAACTTTTTAGCCAAAAGTGTTTTTAAAACATACTTATAAGTATGTTATATTAGCTCTTGGTTTAAAAATTACGTATAAGAATCGCTTTAGTTTCATTACCTACTTCGTGTTGAAGCAATTATTTCTATGGTATCCATTATCAATTAAAATATTTTGATACAAACAATATTACTTTCGTAATGATTATTGACACAAATTAATTAAGGTGTGTTATTTGTAGACGTTTGTTTTAAAAACATTAATCATTTAATTCCCAAATATTTTAACATTTGCTAGAAAAATGAAAAGAAACTTTACATACGTCATAAGTCCTTTAATCCAATTAATGAATTTAACTGGTTTCTTCGATTTATGTATGAATAAAAAATGGCACTCATACTGGAATTTCGGATTTAAGTGTTTTTCACTGCTTTGTTGTGCAATTACTTGTTATTTTGATAATGAGGCCAATACTGAAACTGTTAATGGCTTCATAAGGGTGTTATACAATTTACACAATTTTGCTGTAGTGTTAATTTGCATTGGAACGTCGTTAGTATATAAAAAAAGCGTTTTACGTGTGATAAGAGTGGTAGAAACCCTTGACAATCTGATACGTAGTTTAGTAAACAAAACTTTTAATTATCAAAAATCTCGAAATAAATTGATCTTGTACATAGTGACATGGTGCAGCTTTGAAATTTTCAATATTATTTCTGCAAATGTATGTTCATATTTTGACGATATTCCACTATCCTCTCTTGGATTATATCATGGATTTTTGTTTGCTAGTTTATATAATAGAACTGCAAATTTTTTTATGCAGTTTATATTTTCGGCTTTAAAATTACGCATTTACGAACTTAATATGTATAGAACAACATTATTTGTTAGACAATTACAAGTGAAAATAACTTTAAAATTTGTTAAACAAATTTACCATATGGTTTGGATGGTGGCCATTGAGATTAATAGTATTTTCAAATTTTTATTGTTGTGTCAACTAAGTTCGTACACTATAAACATGACCATTGCTTGTTTACGATTTCATACTTCTACTTACAACGGAAGACCAACACCTTTTTTTAAGTACGGCGGGACAGCAATATGGATAGTGGTTACAACGATTGACGTAATTGTTATTGTATATAGTTTTGCAACCTTTTTTAGACGAGGTAAGTCAGAATCAAAATAAAATTGTAAAAATTTAAAGATAGAAGTGTGTGTGATTAAAATGGTAGTCTACCATAAAGTGGAAAACCGACTCATTGATTACAAGACAAACTGTCGATGCGTTGAAATTATGTAGCATAGTGATTTTTGTAGAATTGGGTTAACGCTACCTTACCTACACTGATGAGCCACAATAAGGCGAAATACTAAGGTGAAGTTCGTTATTGTGCAATCATCACTGGCCACTGATTTGTACAGTTGACAAGAATTCGATACGTTCTGGTGTTGTTGTTGTTCTCACACAACACTCAATATTTAGTGGACATCTAGTTAATGGCCAAATAATATACTTATATCTTGACACCTTGATGTTGTTTACAGTATACCATTCAATCTTGGACATTGAATGGATGTCCATACGACATACTGTAAACAACATCTAGGGGATGTAAATAACAAATGTACAATGGATATCCAGAGCTAGGGATATTGTATCAATTCCACTACGCAAATATAGAAATTTGTAAATGCTGAGTTCATGTAGATACGCCGCGTGAAAAAGGAATTGTCCATATTTCCCGTCGTTTCGGTAGACGTGAAACTTGGTTATCTCATTTGATTTTATCAAGTCTGTTTATGCTCGTAAGAATTAAGGACTAAAATACAGGGTCTACCACGGAACCCGTTCATTAGAAGTTTACAGGGTTTCTTACTATTTACGAATTTGAAACATTCATTTTTTGATTCTACAGTTGATTTTACACTGTATTAGGTTATCCTATACCTATCGTCAATTGTTTTCGAGTTATTGTAATTTTTAACAAATTTTGTGTTTTGTGGAGGAGTGTTTAATAGCCTATCTTTTGCTCTTCTTCAAACACAAAACCTCCATATTTTAAAAACAGCAAGTAAAATCAAAGGAAAGGAACACCAACTGCAGCGTCTATTTAACCAACAGGAAAACACCAAAACTGCACCAAAAGTTTACTCGGACAGTGTTTCAACAGCTAAGCTGTTATCATAGCGATACCGATACTAAAAATAAAAACAACGGGAAGCTTATATATATACTATCTGCTTATCACGCATCGTTAAACTTAATTGATTGTTAGATAAGCTTAAATAATTCCGAAAATCCTAATGGACCGTTATCATCATAATTCATAAGCAAATTTCTGTTTTTAAAATCAATTGTCACAAACATAATTAGAAAACATAAACATAAGTTAAACATTAGAAACATTACAACGTTAGGAACTAGTAATAGCAAAATAGATAAGAAATATGTCAAATTGCCAAATTATCCCACATACACAAAAAGGTCTTCAAAAATATTTTCAAAATTTTATTATAAAACAGTAACCTCTAGTAGTAACAACTTGCAAAATCTTTTGGGTAATCGAAAGACCCAATAGAAATGTGTGATAAATCGGGAATATATAAAATTAATTATAAAGACTAGTAACCAAGTATACAGGGTGCCCATAATCTATCTCATAACATGGGTAACTTTCTTAATATGCAAAATAGGTAATCGGTTAAATTAGGAAAGTTGGGCAGAATTACAAGCAAAATGTTAAACTTTTTTTCAAATTTGACATATGTCTTCAACTTTTTGAGGATTTTGTGAAAAAACTGAAAACAGTCGATTTTTTAATGTTGTCCTGTTCCACTACTACTTACTTTAGAACTGAACTAAAAATGACATCTTATACATATTTTTTACGTAGAATTCGATAAAATTACTCAAAATGTCATAACCCTCTTGATTTTCGAGATATAACACAAACTTACATTTTTTAAATGGCAATCATAGTTGGCTGTGATCTTATTAAATAGCTTTTGTTTTTGCGATTTCATTGATATAAGGTTCGATATACTTTACTCTTGTATTTCTATTTAAATGCCCAAAATTGTGTTGTTGATACCATTAAGGAACAAAATGATTTACAAGTTAGTTAAACTTGAAACAAAAATTTATATTGACAATATAATACCACAAGTAGGTACATTAATGGTTTGTAATTATGTTCTATTTCAATAATGTACAAAAGACATAAAAGTTCATATTAAATGTTCGAAATGGCCCCTGTTAACCAATATGCACATTTGACATCTTCTAACCATCTCTCTATGCACTTTTTCCAAACTGCGAGGACGAATTCTTCTAATAATCAACCTAATTCTATCTTTTAATTCTTCTACATTATTGGGTTTTTTCTTTGTACACCCTGTCTTTAACGGTTCCCCACAAGAAAAATCGAGAGGTGTGATATCAGGTGTTCTTGCCGGCCAATTAATAGGACCTGGAATTACCGATCCAGCTCGGAAAACGTTCGGAAAGATATTCAGAAACAGCTCTAAAATTATGAGCAGGAGCACCATCATGTTGGAAATGAGTAAGATTTTGTACCACATTTAATGGCAGTTCATCTAACATGTCTTCCAAGTCATTTTGAAGAAATTCTAAATATCGCCTTCCATTTAAATGGTAATTGTAAAAGAACGGACCAATTATTCTGCTACCGAGGATGCCACACCACACATTTATTGAAAAAATATGTTGATCTCGTCTCTCAACAGTAACATGAGGGTTGTTCTCAGACCAATAGTTATTATTATGTCTATTAAATACACCGTTATTGGTAAATTTTGCCTCGTCAGTAAATAAAATTCTGCGCGAGAAATATGGATCGTTGTCAGTTTCTCTTAAAACCATCGAGCGTAATTTAATCTTCTCTCTCTGAGTCGGCTGGATACAAGGTGTTGCCGATATGAAATTTATACGGCTTGAATCGATTTTGTTTTTAAAATTAAACGAGCTTTTTCTGTAGAAGTACCACACTCACTTGCAATTTCACGGGTAGATGTTTTTGGTTTATAATTTACATATGCCAAAACTCTTTCTTCGTCTTCTTGATTAAACTTTTGCTTAGCTTTTGGTTTCATAAATGATCCGTATAGTTTTAAATTATTTTCCAGTTTGGAAAAAAAGTCTTTTATCTGGTTGTCTTCTTTCCATATATCTTTGCAAATACATTTCACTGGCTTCATTACTATTTCTGTTGCTAGCATAATAACAAAAAAAGCATGTCGTTTCTCTCTTCATTTGAATACATTGTTTATTTTGAGAATTTTATGTTTTTAAAATAAATCACCGTGAATAATACAACTTACTTATGTAAATCAAATTATTTAGTTGACGACACAGGCTTTTGTTTCAACAGGTTTTTGTTTGAAGCATTTGTTTCATAGCCTGCCTGTGTATTATTTTGCAGCTTAATTGTATCAATAAACTACTTTTAGCATTTACAAAAAAAAATGTAAGAGTAAAGTATATCGAACCTTATATCAATGAAATCGCAAAAACAAAAGCTATTTAATAAGATCACAGCCAACTATGATTGTCATTTAAAAAAAAATGTAAGTTTGTGTTATATCTCGAAAATCAAGAGGGTTATGAATTTTGAGTAATTTATCGAATTCTACGTAAAAATATGTATAAGATGTCATTTTAGTTCAGTTCTAAAGTAAGTAGTAGTGGAACAGGACAACATTAAAAAAATCGACTGTTTTCAGTTTTTCACAAAATTTCAAAAGTTGAAGACATATGTCAAATTTGAAAAAGTTTAACATTTTGCTTGTAATTCTGCCCAACTTTCAATTTAACGATTACCATTTTGTATATTAAGAAAGTTACCATGTTATGAGATAGATTATGGGCACTGTATATAGGCAAACCAAGAGACCTATTTGAACTCGTAGCTCATGTCAAATATCATCGCAAGATAGGTCCAGTGTTGCCATGCATATGCTTGAAAATGGCCATAGAATTAGCGACATTGAATTATTAAAGGGTAAATAATAAAAACGAACTTTGATTCTTAAGGACATGTAGAATTTTTAAAAACCAGAAATTTGCTTATGAATTGTGATGATAACGGTCCATTAAGATTTTCGGATTATTTGAAGATCTAAGAATCAATTAAGTTTAACGATGCGTGATAAGCTTAGATAGTAGATATAAGCTTCGAAGTTTTTATTTTTAGTATCGGTATCGCTGATGATAACAACAGGAGAATGACGGACGTGTCCGAGTAAAGTTTTAGGGGCAGTTTTTGGTGTTTTTCTGTTGGTTAGAAGTAAAATCGCAAGGGTTCCACTAAAATACATTTGCAGCTTATCACAGGTTATACTAAGGCGTGCAAAATTTAAGTGGCAAAATCGAAAAACTTCAAACTCAAGAAAGTTCTTTTTTAAATCAAACTTTGTATATTTTTATATATTTAGATAACGATTTAATTTACGCATTGATATGGGGGTTATGCCGTTATTAACCCTAACTGGCAAATATTGATTAAAACTGCAATTAAAAACTAAGCTAGTTTTGAAAAATATGACAACGGAAAAAACAGTTACTTTTACAAAACGGAATTGAATGATATTAACACAATAAATAAATAAAAATGACTTTAGTGGAAGAGAAAAAAATCATAAATAATAAATAAACTAACTGAAGAATGCTATAAATTTTGTTCTGTTCAAGACACTTTATAATTCTTAATTCAGTTTTCCTTATAGTTGCTCCGCGTATTTCGTTTCGGTGTAATCGCTGAAAGGCTATTCTTACACGATTTAGTAGATCTTGTCTGCCATCACTAGGTGTACTATAAACTTCACATTTTATGCGTCCCCAAAGATAAAAATCTAGTGGCGTCAATTCTGGGGATCGAGGAGGCCAACTCCAAGGCCCATTTGAACTAAACCATCGGTCTTCGAGCATTTCTGTCAATTCCCGATAAACCTGTCTGGTATTGTAGGCAGGTGCGCAATCCATCTGATACTAACAGTTTTGTCTTATGTTTAGAGGTAAAGTTTGAAGAAAATTTGTAACTGGTCCTAAGTATTTCTGTTCATTTAAATTTAAATTGACATCGTAAATTTCGTAAATTATGGAATTATTTAAAAGGACACATTAAAACTGTAGCGGTCTTGAAAATTTGCATTTCTGAAAACGTGAGGATTTTCCCCTGCTCAGAAATGATTATTTCGTCGATTAACAACGCCTTCCCGACTAAACTTTAGATAAAAAATTTTCGTCTTCTTGAATTTTTAATAAAATCATTTCACAATACTGAACTCTTTTCTGTTCGTCCCAAGTCGAAAGGCTTGTACTAATGTTTCCTTGTAGGGATGCATTCTATGATGTTTAAGAATGCTATGAATCAACATTGGAAAGATACCCAATTCACCAGAAGCTGCAAATATCGTACTCCGGGGATGAGCATGAAAATAAGCCAGCACGTTTAAGTTACTTCATTGTCTTCTGCTTCAACGATATGTTTGTGTAGTTTTTTACCGTATTTCCTGTATTTAAAAAACATTACTCCTTTCTTCTAACTTTACCCTTGGTAATTGGCGATAGATTAGGATATCGTTCATTAAATGTTCTTAAAGTTCTGCTAAGTATTTTTCCACATTTGCCATGGATGTAGAATAAATTTAAAATATCAGTTGCTTCCATTTTATAAAATAGACCTTTTGCTTCAATGAGAATGACAACCAGATAAATGTTCGTTTATTTAATCATACTCACAGCCTACTTTCAAATGTGCTTAGTTTTTAAGTGCAGTTTTAATTAATATTTGATAAAAAAGCGTTAATAATGACAAAACCGCTAAAGATGGTGTAGGATACCTATAGCACATCGATGCGTAAATTAAATAGTCATGTAAATATGTAAAAATATACAGGGTATTTTATTTGAAAAAAATGTCTTTCTTGAGTTTGAAGTTTTTCGGCTTTACTACTAAATTTTGGACGCCCTGTATAACCTGTGATAGGCTACAAATGTATTTAGTGAACCCTTATGATAGGATAACCTAACACAGTGTATCGTAAAATCGATTGTAGAATCCAAAAATGCAATAATATACAGGGTGTTTCATTTAACTTAAGAAAGTTGATGGAAATTTCCGTTATTCCCTAAGTTGTACAACATCGGAAATATTTTAGAACAAAAGAAGGCTATGGGTTATTTTTAACCTAAAAGTTTCAAATTAATAAATAGTAAGGAACTCTGTAAACTTCTAATGAACGGGTTCCGTGGTAGACCCTGTATACAGGGTGGTCCGAATTGATTGTAGGAAACTGAAAGGGTAGAAAGTACATCAAAAATAAAGGCCGAAGTATCATATAAACTATAGACTAAAAGTGCCCCCTAGCGGAGCTAGCGACCCCTAAAGGTGCTCACCAAAAACTAGTTTTTTATTTTTAATTCCTAAACGAAAAAAGTTATTCAAATGAAATTTGGTAGGTATGTTCATCAATTTGAAGTGGTAATTTGAAATTTTTTTTAATTTTTGAAAAAAATCTGTACAGATACGGGGGCCGTTTAAAAAGTTTGACAAGTTTAAATTTCGTTAAGCTGTAACTTTAGGATATTCTGATACAGCTCATATCATAACCAATACTTTTTTCTTAGAAAAGCTTCTCTTGACGTTTCCTTCTATTTTGCTTAGTTTTTGAGATATCGTCATTTTTATAAACTAACACACACAGAAAAATGTATGTTCAATTCAAATAATACGTATTTTGACGAAATATAATAAATTCGTATATAAGCAATAACCCATAATCTTCTTTTAAGCATATTACATTGTATTTAAACCAGAATATATTTATTAAATATAAATAATTTATTACCATAAAAATATCGTACTTTTCAATTGAAAAAATTGTATAATTATCTTTGGTAAACGAAATACTTGTTTTAATTATATATTCTCTTAAACCAAGAACAAATTATGTTTATCTCAAAACTACTGAGAGTTTCTTGCAAATACTGATCTTTAAATTAAATACAGATATTTTTTACCTTAAAGTGGTTATACTTTTAAACTGAACAAACGAAATATTTGTTTTTGATTGTATACATTTTAAGAAGAATAAAAGTTAGACTTATTGTAACACTACCGAAAATTTGTTGTAAATACTGTACATTCAAATTAAATATAAATATTTTTTACCTTAAAATTAGCATACTTTTAAACTGAACAAATGGTATGGTTACCTTTCGTAAACGAAGTCCTATCTTATTAATTGTGTAGATCAAATAATCGTTTTCGTTTAATCGACTAAAAAAAAAACCTACGATTATATTTCATTACATCTTCAAATGGTAACATATACTTACTAATTCATGATATACGTGTATAAGTGTTTCGTTATAATGTCTACTAAACGACTTCTATTAGAATTATCTAACGACTGATTTGCTTTGTAATAATTTATAACACTTTTCCCTAGTGGGCTGGTTTGGGTAAAGTATTCAAATCAAAATCAGGCAGTTGTGGTCGTAAATAACTATTATGAAAAATCAAATCTAAGTTAGGGCGTTGATTGAAATATTGGTAAAGATAGTCAACCGCTTGTATTTGCTTGTATCACGGATGCAATTCACATATGCATGTTGGGTTGCGTTTTTGTTTACTTTTCACCTGTACTGAAGCGCTAAGTTATAATGTGTACGATTCTTGAAATAGAATAGTTCAATTTATTCCACCGTTGTAAAAATGGCGCAACATACAATCCGTAAAATTTACTTTTGTCAATACAATGTTGCAACGTTTTCAAATATTTAGTAAACGTATTAACTAGTAATTAAAAGTGACGAATTTTTCATTTATGAATAATACCATTGATGATACATATCTTGGATTTTAATGACAATGTTTTTTAATAATTTACTAAAATACATGCGAAGCGTTATTTGTTAAAACAGTTTGGTTTGGTCGGTGTTAGATAAATAAGAAACAATTATTTTACAAATTATGCTTGCACTTTATTTTTAACTTGCAAATAATAATGTTGACATTTGTTTGTCATTTAATAACTTCGTTAGGAATAAAGTAGAACATACTGGGAGAAATACCACTAGAGTTCAGAAACGCAAAATTATTGGTTTTGTATCTACTTGTTTTTACGTGTTCAGTTGGAAAAGGATTTTAAATGAAAATTGGTTTTCAATTTTTCAATTCAAAAGGCAACAAGTTACCGTGTTTTTGAGGAAAGTGGGTTCCACTAGACCTTCAAATTTAAATTCACTTGGTAATAAAACCTATTCCTATTACTTCTAAAAATGAAAGTACTAGATTTTAGCTTGAGGTGTGTTGTCTCCCGACGCGGTGCGGATAATACGTGTATAATACACTATTCTTTTCTGTGACGAAATAAATGACGATTTAATATTGAAAAATCATATTACAATAGAATTAGAAAATTATTGAGGGAAATTTGGTGTTAAAAATAGTACTCACTTTTTTCGAGGGAAAAAAATAATTTACGAAAAGTGACACTTTGTTATCTGTTAGTAGAGATAAAGTTAGGATTTTACTCTTTGAAACATGGTTTCAAATTAAAATAGTTTAATTAAAGTAAAAATAGCTCATTAATTATAAACATTGTTTCAAAATTACAATTCAACTGATCTAAAATAATAGTAATAATTTACAAACAATTTACACATAAATAATAACGTACCTAATACAATGCTATACATAAAACATATCCAAACATTTACACTTATTATGCAGATAATATTCTTATTTTACGGTGTGGTTTGTGACATCACTTTTATTATAGTTATTAGAAATATGTTTATTAGTCCCACTTTGAGGTTCGATATAGTTTAATTTTAACAAATGTATTACAGTCTTCGGATTATCGTTTATGAGTCACATTCTTTATCGGCTTAGTCAGAAATTCTACAATTGCATACTTTTAGCAACACCTTTAGTAAATGGTAGGCTTGTTATAATATTGTTTAGATGCAAACAGTTGAGTACGTTAGATTGTAATATAAGAAAATTCAACATTCGTTCCAACATAAAGGGATAGCGTTTCTATGTTAAAAAATTTTAATTTCAATGACCAAAATTTAGAAATTTACTTGCGTAAGCCTAATAGATTTTAAAACATTTTCAAGGAAAAAGGTTAATTAATAAATATATAGAATGGAAATTTAAAAAAAATAAAAAAAATGTTTTTTTGGAAAAAGAATTTTAAAAAAAATTTTAAAAAAAAAAAAAAATTAAAAAATAAAAAATTTTTTAAAAAAAAAAAAAAAAAAAAAAAAAGAAAAAAAAAAAAAAGTTTAAAAAAAAAAGAATTTAAAAAAAAAAAAAAAAAAAAGAAAAAAAGAAAAAAAAAAAAAAAAAAAAAAAAAAAAAAAAAAAAAAAAAAAAAAAAAAAAAAAAAAAAAAAAAAAAAAAAGAAAAAAAAAAAAAAAAAGAAGAAAAAAAAAAAAAAAAAAAGAAAAAAAAAAAAAGAAAGAAAGGGGTTGGTTGGGAAAAAAAAAGAAAAAGGAAAAAAAAAAAAAAAAAAGAAAAGAGAGGAGGAAAAAAAAAAAAGGGTGGGAAAAAGAAAAAAAAAAAAAAAAAAGAAAGATTTTAAATGAAAGGAGAAGAAAGAAGGGGAAAGAAAAAAAAAAAAAAAAAGGAAGGAGGGGGGGGGAAAAAAAAGGAGAGGGGGCTGGGGGGGGGAGAAAAAAGGGGGGGGGGGGAGAGGGGGGGGGGGGGGGGGTGGTGAGGAGAGGGTAAGGAGGGGGGGGGGGGGGGTGGGGGGGGGGGGGGGGGGGGGGGGGGGGGTTTGGGAGTTTGGGGGGGGGGTGGGGGGGGGGAGGGGGGGGGGGGGGGGGGGGGGGGGGGGGGGGGGGGCGGGCAGAGCTTTTGTCGCGTTTTTTTGGGGGCCTGCGGGGGGGGCTTTTTCTTTTCTGGGGGGGGTTAGATAAACAATTTATTTGCTATAGAATATCTTCCATGGCAAACCAGTTAAAATGATTCTAAAAATACAAGTACTTTATATTGAAAGAGGCTTCTCGTAGATACGTTATGTAATATTTATAAAACGAAACGACCAAATTAAAGGATTGGTATTTTATACACCGTCGTTTATCATAGTCGTAAGGTTACAACAAAGAAATGATAGTAGTGGGTGGGATATTGAAAAACCAAAAAACAATTTTAATTGTAAAATATACCCAGTGATTTAGAAAACACGATTTCTAATCAAAAACGGCAATCACTGATTTTAAAAAGTCATATTTTCTGTTAAATCCACTACTGGACTTCAATTGTATCCATTGTTTTTTTTTCTAAGTATATCTCAGTAATGTTTCGCGTCCGACCAAATTGAGAAAAAAGGGTTAATTAAATATCAAACTACGTATACACAAATAAGTAGTTAAATCTAATGTATAGAAAAGAAAACTAAACATTAAAAATGTATTAGATTAACAGAAGTAAAAACAGTTAATATTGAAATTATTTTTTACTAAATATCGGAGATGCTATAGTATTAAGTTTAAGTAAGTCTAAGGGATGCTTAATAATAAAAATAATCAATATAGAGATAGGATGGCAGTTAATGAGAAAAGATTTAGCAATAATAAATGCATTAAAATGTCATTTTGAAATCGCGGCCCCCTCAAATTAAAAAAAAAGTGATAAACTGGACAGAAATAATAAAATAAATTAAACTTTGCCATTGAGAACTTTTTGTCCTCTCTTGATCAGTGAGAATAGATTTTAGAACAATGTTTCGTCTTATAGAGACCATTATCAACTTCTTTTTCACTTATGGGGCGAATGCTTCAGTGTGTCCACGGATGGGGTAACCTATACGTGAAAATTCTTTTAATTTTAGTTTTAGCGAAAATGTCGTTTTTGATGAAAAGTTTTGCTTATTCTGACCCCATAAAATCAAATAAAATTCGAAGAATTATAGTAACTATCAAAAATAACAATACAAAGTAATCATGTAAGAAAAACTAACAGTAACAGTAAGCAAATAACATCTATTCAATATATCCTCCTCCAACTTCAAAACATCTCTCAATTCTCCTACTAAATTCTTTATAAGCGTTTCGTAGCATTCCTATGGTAATTTCATTTACGGCATCAATTATTGCTCGATCCAAATCATCAATATTATGGTTTTCATAAAACTGACTATGAAATTATTTTGATGTTGAAAAACTTGAATTTTATTTTATTTTATGCGGTTTCAGAACAAGCAAAACTTTTCTTTTATCAAGAACGATCACTAAGCCTAAGATTAAAAAAATTTTCACCTATAGGATACCCCATCCGTGGACACAGTGTATAATGAAAGTTACAGTGTTTTACACCATAAATCATGATGAAAGTAATACTTTTTTCACGATTAAATATGGAAAACAAAGATCGTTTCCATGGAAATTTTTGACATTACGCAACCTTCTGAGAGACACATTTATATATCTTTTGAATTATTTTTTTATTACAGAGTTCAAACAAAAGAAGTGAAGTTTCATTTGAAGTAAAATTTGATCATATTTTCCGGCAAGCACATCAATAGGTGAATCAGAATTGTGTCACACGGTTCAGTAAAGTAGGTAGACATTAATGTTTGAAAAAAGCACCAAACCTAAATTGTACATGAAAACATGCTACATAGACATCCCATCGAAGAAACATTTTATTTAAAATATTTCTACGATTATAGAAAATTTAAATTTACGTTTTATTACGTAAATTTTCGTTCTACATGGTTTCATCAAAAAAAAAATTTAACAATAAAATAAGTTAAACTACCAGAATTTAGTTTAGGCATTATTTTTGCAGGATATAAAAATACTACATAAAGAAATTATCTCTAATAGGCTATAGTACATGCCGATTTTAATGGTTATTTGTATCACTATGCCAGAAACTGCAAGTCCGAGCACTCGCAAAAACGGTTTCTGGCCACGACCTACACACGACTTTGCCGAACTGTGGTCATTCAGTTTCACAGAAACTAATACTTGAGAATTTGTGCTTCTGACATTGGATTTTGGTTTCTTTAGTTTTCCATAGCATAAATTGAACATTTTTTTGCAAAACTCAATATTTTTGTATTCGAACTTAAACGATGCCATTTTAATGTTATGTGACCATATTCATAACAATTGCTATCAAACTAGATGTGCAACCATCGGTTTTCTTTATCAATCCAGTGGCGGCTTGTCCATAGGGTCAATTGGTCAATGACCTCCCAAAAATTTTGACAATATATAAAAAAATATTAATTATTACGTGTTTTATTAAAATAGGTAATTTACTCGCAAAAGTCGCAAGTGGCAAGTATTATTAACTTAAAATTTATTGGCCGTCGTTCGTAATTCATCTTCCTTAACCTTGGGCTGGCGGTGCGAATTGTCCTCATTGAATTAGATCTACCCGGAAAAACTCGAAAAACGTGCAGCGCCCGAATAAACGCGAACATCCGAAGCAATAATCAACTTTGGGTCATAAGCCGGCTTCGAATAGGGTGTACATCTACGCTCGATTTTTGATTCGATTTTCGCGTGTTTTAAATCAATTTTAAAATTTATATTGATATTTTTACTGTTGTTGTGTTGTTTTGTAAAAATACTATTTTTGGTTCGCGTGTGCATGCGCTATTATAGAAAATGTCGGTAGTGCAGAAAATTAAACAACTAAAAGTGCTAACAAACTAAATTTTACAAAATTAGTTGAGTTCAAGGCAAATGGTCGTCCTTTGCCAGAACTAAGTTTACGACAAACTAGCAAAGACAAAAATATAGATGTTCATCGAAACTTTCGAAGGTAGTACGATTTAGCTGACTGGACATGTGGTTGTGAAGTATCAAACGTATTTTACTGTTTTGTTTGTTTATTATTTTCTAAAGACTCGTCAGACTCGCTATAGTCCAAATCCGGTGTAAGAGATTTAAAACATTTAAAAGAGAAAATAAAAAACATGCTTCGTCTGTAGAACACATGAAATGCTCGGTAAATTTTGCAACCGTAGGAAATGTTGATATTCGTACACAGCTAGACAATGCTTACAGAAAATCCCTTACAGATTTTAATGAGAATGTTTCGAAAAATCGCTATATTTTGAACAAAATTGTAGATTGTATAAAATTTTGCGGTGCATTTGAGTTATTTATATTTTTTAAGTATGCCTATTTTTAAATTAATTTTTGACCTCCCAGTATAATTGACCACGAGCCGCTACTGATCAATACATAAAAAAATTACGAGGATTAATTCTTGAAGGTGGGTATTTTAATATCACATTAAAATGTAGTTTTACATGGTTTTACTTACCTAATTTCTGAAGAAATCCGAGGTAGTAAGTACCCAAAATGCACTGTATACATACACAAATTCACAGACTAACCGGAGTCGAACTCTATTAAATAGGTACTGCTACTGGATTTTTGCATACATCAAGCATAGAGTAATTCAATGGTAACGTTTGTAAACGAATGTCACACGAGAATCTTGCAGTGTATATGTTTTATATAAAAAGACAAACACTACAAGTAATATTTCCGTCGCCATGGTAGGTAACGCACATTTGCAAAACAGGATGAATGTGTGGGTGTCAATCACGTAGACTTGATATATGATAGGGGGTTTTTTTTTTTTTTTTTTTTTTTTTTTTTCAGGTTTAATTTGCAATTTATAAATACGGCAAAATATCACAAACACACGTATATTGTAAATCTTTTAATAATTGCAGAAACTAATAAGTAATTACTCTGAAAAACTTCATACATTTTTGCTAGTCTCCGTTTTGGGAAAAAGAAATTACTACATTTAAATTAAAGAAGAAAACTACGCGCGTACTCTTTACTTTTGTTTTCCGGTTACGTATGCATCCATATCAGAATGTAATAATACATTCTTTACCTAAAACTGATTACTGATGAAAAACACTAGACTAGTGCATCGTACTTTATCTGGCAGAACATTTATTAAGAAACAACATAAAAGTATTTTTATATTATTTTTACGTTTTTTGCATTGATTCGCGCTGCGTTACGTATATAATGTTTTAACGAAGGGAAGGGCATTTAATAAGTAATTTTTGCATATCAAAGATAGTTCCACTAAAAACGATTAACCTTTTGATTAACGTTCATGATAAATACGGATGCATTTAAATAGCGATTTAAGTTGCCGATTGTGATTATTCCTATTCCTAAGAATAACATACATTTACAGAATTTAATTGTACATTTTTATTTTCAATGCGAATCTTATTGGGGTAGTCAATGTAAAATAAGGTTTTAATGATTTAATTTCCTTTTCTGAAATTAAATTAACTATGTTAAACATTGCTTAAAAGTTATGTTCAATAATTATACTTACTTTACTACTCTAATCGCTTTACCATATAAGCTTTCTAGAAAAAGAGCAAATGTTATTTGCAACTGCAACTGCTTTCTAACGCGTTAGGGTACGCACACAAAGAAAGCTGGTTATCTGCTTGCCGGTAACAAGCGCTTATAAGCGCCAATAATTAAGTCCGCTTTTAAATGCACACGCTCACAGATAACGCAGGTCGGTGCTTGTTGCCAACGCAGATCGGCGCCTACTTTTACCGGAATGAATTTTTAATTCTTGGTCGCTGGTTGTCGGTGCTGGACGTGCATTTTCTCACACATCAGTATTGACTATTATTATTATTATTATGGATGTCGAGTCATTAATATCGGCGATTTTTTCAAAGAAACGCATTGTGGGACAAACGACTTAAGTCCCACAGCAACAGGAATATAGTACAGAATTTATGGAAGGAAGTTTGTAATGAAATGGGAATTGAAGGTGAGCTCAAATATGTCAATACGTGTGAAACCCAACAATTCCAATGCCTGTTTGACTGTAGCTTTTACTAACTTTTGAAAGAAATAAGTGATTGACTGAAAATTTGCTATACAGTGAGTGATTCAAAAGTGCGGATTGTTTCTGAAATAAATTGAGGAATTAGGCGAAAGGAGGTTAAATAGCAAAGGGACAATTTTCGATGAAAACTATATTATATTCTTGTAATTCTTGTTCTTCCCTCTCATGGAGATTATCTAGTTAGGTATACAAATCACAAACAGCTAATTTGGATAATTTAAAGGATTATCACTAAAGAAGTTTTTAAATATATCCCTTATGGTTTTGGCTGAATTTAACGGTCTTCCAGAAAGCTGATTATTTTGTTTCCTTGTCACAATTTCTACATCAGTTAGATGCCTTTCTATACCTTCTCTATCAAAGATCGTATTTTGTAAAATACAAACACATTTGATAATATTATCTGCAACAAGTATATCAGTTTCGATAGCTTTAGATAAGATGCGCCACTTTGAGTACAGAATCCCAAAAGTACATTCAACGGTTTTTCGCGCCCTGGAGAGTCTTCTATTGAAGCATTCTTCTTCGATTGACAAATTTGTTCCTCCATATGGTTTAAGCAAGAAATCAAGAAGTGGATATGCTTCATCTCCTATGAAAACGTATGGGGCCTTAATATTTCTTCCAGGTAGATAAGAAGCCTCTGGAATTTTTATTTGTTTCGTAGTGAGCAGTTTATAAAAGTCTGATGATTGGAATGTACCACCGTCACTCTGCTTTCCATATCCACCTACGTCTATGGCAATAAATTTGTAATTGGCATCGACTATTCCTTGGAGTACGACAGAAAAATATTTTTTATAGTTAAAAAACATCGAGCCAGTCCTTTTTGGAGAAATAATACGTACATGTTTGCCATCAATAGCTCCGATAACATGCGGGAAATTCCATGTGTTGTAAAAATCTTCAGCTATTTTTTGGAAGTTGTCCTTTGTTGGAATAGGCATATGTTCGTGTTGTAATTCTTCCCATAATGCTACTACAGTTTCAGATATGATCTTTCCTACGGTTGAGGCTCCCATTCGAAACGAAAATGCAAGCGTTTTAAATGAGCAGCCTGTTGCCAAATACCTGCAACAAATAATAATAATATTACTAATGATTTCACTGTGGTTGTTTGTTGGAAGAGGTCGAAAAAGAACGGATATGTCTGAATTGGAACTCTACCAAGATACGGCCCAAACATTGATATAGACAACTGATTGTACTCTTCTCTATTAACCCCTGTCAATAAATCACTATCTTCTAAATGTTGATATTATTATTCTTCAGGATTCATACCTGTTATCATTACCAGTATATCGTTTTTTTTTCAGAAACGGTTCTAAGAAAAAAATGGAAGTACTTGCGTGACCAGTTTTCCGTTGAATTTGGAAAAATACCAAAAACTCGCTCGGGGGATCCGGCACCGAATTACACTGTAAAATGGCCGTATTTCCAATCCCTTTTATTTTTAAAAGACATAGTAAAATCCCGAACTTCTGGTGGAAATTGCGCCGCTATAATACAATCAACAGAGGTCGAAGGAGATAATAGCGAAAGAAATAATGAGGTTTCTATTGAAGAGGCAGATATAGACTTAAATACACTGCCAAATGACGACTCTATTAGTGTACCAAATTCTGATAAAACTGAAAATATTGAGGTTGACAGCAAGAAGCATTCTTCACAAATGATGACTAAGCAGAAGACAGCTATAAAAAGAAAATCCAATAATTATTCTTGGAATGAAGAAATGATAAAGATTGAGCAACAAAATTGCAATATTTGCAGGAGAAGGCAAATAAACGATCGCGGGAAGCAGACGGAGATGACCACAACAGTTTTTTCAACAGTTTGCTGCCTCACGTTCGTAAAATCCCACCAAACAAAATATTGTCATTCCGAGGACGAGTGCAGCAAATTGTAGACGAATATGCATATGGACAAAGCTCTCTTTATGTAGCCACGCCACAGGTTTCCCCCTACAGTGGTAGTGTATACTCTTCGTCCTCACTTTACTCAGCCTCAGTCCCTTCAGCATATGACACAGAATCAGAGACTCCCAACGACCTACTAAATCTTTGATATTTTCCATATTCTTATCGACCTTTACTAAATTTAGTACCTACTTAAGTATCATATTTTGAGGTTTATTACCTTTGTTTGTTTCTACTTAGGCATAATATGTTGTTACTTATGTTCAATAAATATTATAAAAAAATTCATTTTACTCACCTGATGGTAATCACAAGTCTTTCTTCAGGAAGGATTGGCTGTTTGTGCCAATTACACCACGTTTTTGTTAACCGCATTTTAATTTTTTCCAAAATATAGGTGAATGTTTCAAGAGCCATTCTCATATACTGAAAAAAGCGCTGTTCGTGCCGTTTTAACGATTGGAATAAATGGTGATATTCACCATACACTTTTCGTTCTTGATTCACTGGATGTATACCTTGCTTCGTACGTTGCATTCTTAAAAATGCATTTTCCATTAATAAAAGTCTTCATCTGAAGATGAATTAGACATCTTTGTAGTAATGGAAGTTGCTTTTAAACTGACGGAAAACCGGCGTTCATTGTGTACTACTGAGATGACTTGTACGCGCTGGTTTTCGGCGCCGAAAATAGGCGCTTATTAACCAGCTTTCTTTGTGTGCGTACCCTACTTCCACGTCCTAAACTTGCAAAAAGCTATACTGGTTAAAATACTATATTACAAATAAATATAAAATCTAGGTTCTATTTGTGATGAAGACAGTAATTTTAATTTAAGCAGTTACTTGTTACTTTCAAAATGTATAAAAGTATATATACTTGTTTCAAGAATATATTTTGAGAATATCGTATATCAGAATTGAGTAACTTACTATGTTTCATGTAAAATAAATACGCAGAACAAGCAAGTCGAGAGTACGGAAGAAGATTTCCCAACAGAACATGCCCCAATCCCCGAGTATTTATTAGTACACATCAGAATTTTCGTGAATGTGGCTTAAGAAAGACTCCAAGAAATGAAGACGCGAGAAATGAAGAACACCGAAATGATATTTTATAGTTATTTAACGAACAAGTGTATTAATGACAGCGATTAATAATCGAGATTGTTTAACAAGTGAGCAAGCGCAGCGAGCGAACTTGTTAATTATTGAATTATTAATCGCATTTTAATATTCGAGTTAGTTATAATATTTTCAGTCGACCATAACTTAATTAAATGAAGAAAACGTGTATAAATTACACAAAAAATTCTTAAAGTGAATTACCGTAAATACCCGAACGCATTGAAACAAAAACTTGTACTAAATGTCATCAGTTGGAACGAATTGGAATCACCCGAATAAATCTAGTTAAATTACGTCCAATTTATTTACCAAATTTTGATATTTTCAAGAAGAAAGGTAATTACGTCCTTCTGAGTTATTAAAAATTTTGTTGTTTTAGGGTCTAATATTTATAGTTATAGTTTAAAATTAAATGAAAACTTTTTTTTTAAATAAAGGTATTACTATATAAATAAATATAAGAAATCAATAATGGGTGTGACCTCCATTATTATTGATACATTCTTGGAGGCGTCTGCTCATTGACGCTATCAAGGTATCAATATAATTAATATTAATCGTTTCCCATGCGGTATCAATGGCTGCAATTAGTGCAATAAAATTTGGCCCTTGTTGTCTTCGGATAACAGCAAGTATTCGAGCCCAAACATTTTCGATAATGTTAAAATCTGGGCTTTTGCTGGCCAGGGTAACAGCTCCAAGTTATTTTCTCGTATCCAATTGCGCACAACCCGCGAAGTATGAATAGGGGCGTTGTCCTTTAACAACAAAAATACATTATGAAAATGTTAATTCAACAGATCCCGAGATATTTTTTGGAGAAAGTATAGTGAAATAAGAATACTAATCTTCGTCTGGATAAAACACTTCGACTGAAGGTTTCATAATAGTTTCCGAAATATCTAAATACGCAGCAGAATCAAGACGTCCATCGATAGCCCAACAAACTCCTGGACCCCGCGCGCTAACACAACCCCACACATTCACAGAAAAATAACCACTTCGTTTTTTAGGACATATGTGATTATTTTCGTAACGAGTTCCTTCCATTCTAAAAACTTTTAGTGGTCCATCGTTGCGGCTATTGAACGTTTTTCGTCGCTAAAAATCACTCGATTCCAAAATTCCAAAGGTTCGTTCACATATCGCCTTGCAAATTCCAGACGACGTCTCATATTTTCGTCACTGAGAACTTCTTTCGCAGCAGCATTATACTTCTTTATTCCCATCTCTTTTAATCTTTTTGTGCAGTTATACGGCATCCGGGAAAATGTGTATCTGCTATAGCCCTGGAGTATGTAGCAAATGGTTGTTCTGTTACGTAATGAAACAACTCGAGATCTTGAGCACGTGTAGATACTTTAGGTCTACCACTTCCGATGGCTCTTTCCAAAGTGTGTTCAAGATTCCATTTTACTCGGTAATGCCCTACGGTGCTTTTTGGTATATCTAACATACGTGAAATTTCACGCACGCTACGGCCCGCCGCTAATTCCGAAACAATCCGCGCTTTCAAATCAGCACCGAGATGAGGTGGCATTTTCACAACACTTGAAATTTTAAACTAAAATGGAATTTACATTTCTTACTTTATTTATTGGTTCACACTACCCCTTCTCAAACAGTAGGTAATTGTTTATTTATTACATACTTCTAATGACCAATGTAACAACCCTTAGAGCAATATGACTCAAAGGAAGTAAATTAAACAAGCAAGGATATTCTATTGTTATTGAAACTTATTCATAAAGTAAAAGCCATTTCCTTATAATGCTAATGGACAGGATTTTCTTTTAAGTATTAAGATTACAATAGAGGACTTATAAACTTTCGAAAATATCTAATTATAAATATTTACACTGCAATTGCGCTTTTTCCTTAATAATTTCTTAGCAATAACATACACGTTCTTGGTTTTAAGTTGTCATAAATTTGATATGATATAAATTTGTGTTTCTAATATTACATCACAAACTAATCTTTATTCGCCAAAAAATTGTTGCTTAAGTTGTAAAGCTTCGTACACACCTGAACAACAAACCGAGCAACAAACATAACAACGAACCGAAAGTCAAACAGAACGACAAACGATCTTTTATGATTTCCACAATCCGAACAACAAACGGAACGTTTGTGCTGTTCCATAATTATTTTCAGTAGTTTTCAGTTCATATATATTTATTATTGAGAAGAGAAAATTGCGGAAAACAAGAAGATAGTGCCAACCAAATTTTTACGCACAAAGAAGAGTAAAAATTATAATTTACTTCGCTTTTTTTTATTTTGGAAATTTCCCGCCCAAATGATGCTAATAGGGACATCATTTTTCTTGCATTCTTAAACACTGATTAATTTAAAACATTTTTCTTCTGTCAACTCCATAATATTACCTAAAACACAACAAACCCACAAAAGGGAGGACAAAAATAAATAATTTAATTCTCCCGCATAAGTTTGTTCGCCGTTTGTTTAGATTCGTCCAAACCTGCAAACGCATTCGCGCGCATTTTCTTTGATGTCGGAGAAAAACCGACAAGTTGCGGGAACGCCGCAAACCGTTCGTGGAACAATCAGGACTTGCGAATCTGTTCTAAAATTCGTACGTAGCACCGTCCAAATTAATGTTCCGATTGCCGTTCGGTTCGTTGTTCTGTTTGTTCCTCGGTTTGTTGTTCAGGTGTGTACGAAGCTTTACAATAAGCATATTAATATGAACTATATCTTATGAAAGGAGAGTTATGTAACTATAATTAACGACTTAACGTTACGTTAGTAGATTCCATTTACTATTTACACATATTTTCTTGGAACATTCGATAATTAACTATTGTGCGCAACTGGATACAAGCAAATAACTTGGAGCTGTTACCCTGGCCAGCAAAAAGCCCAGATTTTAACATTATCGAAAATGTTTGGCTCGTTATCCGAAGACAACAAGGGCCAAATTTTATACCAGTAAACCGTAATGCACTAATTGCAGCCATTGATACCGCATGGGAAACGATTAATATTAATTATATTGATACCTTGATAGCGTCAATGAGCAGACGCCTCCAAGAATGTATCAATAATAATGGAGGTCACACCCATTATTGATTTCTTATATTTATTTATATAGTAATACCTTTATTTAAAAAAAACGTTTTCATTTAATTTTAAACTATAACTTGGTATCTTAATTATAATTATGTAATAAATTCTTGTCAAAAACTAAATATATACGTTGACAATAAGAATTGCCTTAGTTTTTATTTTCACTTTTATATTAACTACAGAAAAAATGAAACGTCATAAAATATACATTTTGTAAGGACTAAATATTATGAATAGAGAGTTTAATGATTTTTTTAATAACTTACAATAATTAGTAGGTTAGATTTATTTAAAAATAAGTAATAATCAGTCAACCCAAATAACCATGTTTAGTTTTTGATTTAATTTAAAAGTTATTGCTTGTAGACGTTTTTAAATCAAAATTATTTCTAATTTTATTTTGTAAACATTTCCTAAACAAAATTTTGATTCGATAATTAATCGAGCTATGGTGTTTAATTAGCGATACCTTCAAATATATTCTTTAAAGAAAAAAATTAAGTAAGCAACGTAAATTACCTATTTTCTAAAACGTGCTTAGTGTAATGATTCATTCTATAGTCCTTCTATAAGATAACCCCTGCTGAGACTACCTGCTGTTAGAATTGTAAATGATACCCTTAAGCCCGCTTCACAATGTGCAAACTTTTGTTTACAGAAATTGTGGTGTCCAAGTTTTAAATTTCATGAGTGTACATATTTAGGTTTAAATCTTAAATGTTTGTAAAATCATTATTTGTTTCAGCTGCAGTGGTTTCAGTATTATTGGTGATATTGCTTTCAACAGTTTCGACACTAGTGAAAGAAGGTTTTGTCACCGTTTCGCAGAGAATTTTTTTAGTCATATTCATTTTATTCTCAATTGAATTATCTATATACCCTTCTGCAACAACAGTTGATTTCCAACCACCAAGGCGTTTAATGGCTGAAAAATCTGCACCACTGTCAGAAAGTGTCGAGGCAGAAGACCGTCGAAATCAATGACCAGTATTTTTTTGAAAACGTGTTTATGCCAATTGGCTAAATGGAACACTTACCATTTCTATAAAAAACAAAAAAGCGTTTGTGGGAGGTGAGTGTTGGCCGCAATGAGGAATAGTGTCTAACTAAATTCAAAATCGTATGTTGATCATTGTCAACGATGGTAAATATTCTGCTCGTATTAGTTTTAGAAGCCTTAATGGTTACTAGAAACTTAGAACCTAAATCCTGAACGTCATCTGTTTCCAAATTTACTACCTCATTCTTCCGCATTGCTCCGCTTACTCCGAAAATTAATGCAACCTTTAAAATAGAATACAAATTAGGTGTAAATATGTTTACGTGTATTTGTTTAAGTACCTTTACGCTTAAAAATGAGTTGTTAGAATCATCAGATAAAAATTTATGTATTTGTTCTTTTTCAAGGACCTTCGATTTTTTGGGCACATGCCCTTCTTGTTGCCTTTTAATAAAAGTAGTTAATTTATTAAATTTAGAAATATCTATGTTTTTCTTCAAATTCATTGTGCTTTTTAGCATAGAATATTTAGGTCATAAGATGGCAATTAGCCCTTTTTCAGAAATATTTGAAAAATACGCTAATAACAAGTTTTCTGTGTACCGCGTTACTTGTTTTTCGTTGCACCATAAAATAAACTCATAAGTTTTTTCATAAAGATTTTTACTCTTTTTAGGTAATAAACTTGCTGTTGCAATATTTGCAGCTTCTGCTACTTCTGGCGGCGTTAAAGAAAAATTGTAAACATCTATTTCTTCACAGAATTTGTTGAATTACTCACAATAAATTATGTAAAAAATGAAATTTTGTTTCAGATTTGATGTTGTAAGGTAAACACCTACTAGATTTGTTTGTATATTGAAATCATGCATTAATAGAAAAACGAAATCATGCATTAATGGGGTTCATTAATGAATGTTTTATACTTTAATAAGGCGAGTAAATACATAGTCGACTGAAGGAAGATAACTGAGTAAGCACTCAAAATGTGTCAAAAAATAAGATTTTACGGGTACTCCTCCACAAGGATCAAAGAAGACCGTACCATCTGCAAATGGTTCAAGATTTACTTCCAGAAGATGGCCTTAAACGTGTTAATTTTTGTTGATGGATGTTAAATTCAATAGATGGAATCCATTTATTTCCAAGAAAAATTATTTGGACTGATGAGTCAACGTTTACACGGAGAGGGAAAGTAAATTTCTACAATTTACATGTGTGGGCGCACCAAAATCCCTCATGAAATTAGGCTGCATTCCTTTCAAACCGAATTTAGTGTTAATGTTTGACTAGGAGTTCTTGGTGATAATTTAATTGGGCCTCATTTCTTACCACCTCGACTAAATTCAGAGCGTTTCTTAGCCTTCTTGGAAGAAGATATTTTCAATTACTTTGAGGACGTTCCTCTAAACGATAGAGTCCAGTCATGGCTTCAAATGGATGGTGCGCCCCCACACTATGGCAGAAGAGTTCGGGAGTGGTGTGACACACACTTTCCACAAAGGTGGATTGGACGTATGCTTATGGCACCAGATCAGGGATACATTCCTAACCAAGGACTAGCTATCTGGCCGCCCCACTCTCCGAAATTGAATGTCCTGTATTATGTTGTTTGGGTTACTGTTGCGGGTTTGATTTATCAAAATCCCATTAATACGAGAGATGAGCTAGTGCATTTAATTGAAGACGCATGTGAAACATTGCGTAATAATAGGCACCAAATATCAGCTGCCGTAAACTTTATAGCCAGGAGATGCGAAAATGCATTGATGCCAATGACATGCACTTTGAACAAGCGTTGTGATAATTCAATTTAAAAATTAATTTAATTCTGTCTTTTTCATTTTAATCTTTGTAATTTTAAGTTAAAAATAAAATTTGGTTTACATTTTCTCTTGTTTTTTAAATACGCAGAATAAAAAGAAACGTCAAAAGGCTTTTCTAAAGAAAAAGTATAGGCTATGATATAAGCTGCATCAGAATATTCTAAAGTTACAGCTTAACAGAAATTTAAACTTGTCAAATTTTTGAACGGCCCCCGTATCTGTGTAGATTTTTTTCAAAGATTGAAAAAATTCCCAAATTACGACTTCGAAATGATGAACGTACCTACCAAATTTCATTTGAATAACATTTTTCGTTTAGAAATTAAAAATAAAAAAACTGGTTTTTGGGGAGCACCTTTAGGGGTCGCTAGCTCCGCTAGGGAGCATTTTTTGACCATAGTTTATATGACACTTCGGCCTTTAATTTTGATGTACTTTCCACCCTTTAAGTTTTCTACAATCAATTCGGACCACCCTGTATAACGTAAACGGAGGACCTTGAAAGTTAAATATCATCAGTCGTGATTACAACTTGAACCGTATGTGGTTATTTTACTTGGCTTTTCTAACCTTAAATGCACTGACTATTATTATTCAAACGTTGAAATTGTTAAAATGGAGTGGGATGAAGAATTATTTATTTCTCTTGTCCAAAAATATCTCCAGCTGTGGAAACGAAACAGTGCACAGTTTAAAAATAAAATGCATAGGCGATGATAACCAGCCTTATGAATAATCTAACTGGTAAGAACAATAACAAAATTTAATTTATTGTACCAACATCATTATTGTGTTTCTAGCTGATGAATGCGAGCAAAGATTTTCGGTTTTACGCAACAAATAGAACGTATATCCTTATTTGTTATTGTTTTTTGTTGATTCCTTCTATTTCGAATATTACAAGGTAAGGCACTTTTTATTATTATGTTCGCATATCGTAAATTATTGCGCATCCAATTTTTACATAATGCTATTCTTCAATGCAGCGACACACATAATTTCCAGTTTGTCACTAAGTTATAAAATAAAATTTGTTAAACTAGACCTGAGTCTGAATGTGGAAGCCTAATCCATTTCATTTACACTTCAAAAAGCATAATAATGCTTGAAATTGAATTTAACTGCAATACCAGTAATAAGTACTTACCTATCGTGAAGTGTCTGCGACTAAGAAAAGGAGTTATGTACAAACAGATAGTGGCAGCTTGTCTAAATTGTAAAAACATTTAAAATATGTAAAGTGAAGGCACAACATGACCCTTTTTGCGTTTGGTATACGACAAATGTGCAAAAATTGATTGTGTACGGCATACTTCAATTCTTTAATAACTACACTACGCCACCGTAAAATTCGACAATTCGATACCAGCAACAATCACAATCAATATTCAAAAGCAAAAAATTTGCAGTTTTTATGTCACATATTGCGGACATTTACGCGCAAATGTTTTATTAAAATGTGTGACTCTTTTTCCTATTCAAATTTATCTTTTGAATTCGTTTAAATAAAAGATGGAATTATGAGCACCGTTGTTGGTTCTTGAACTACTCTTCTCTCCCTTCATTTCGAACGTTACTTTTTAACCTTGCACCACTAAAATTGTTTCGTTTTATTCTAACGTTGGGAAATTATTCCACACAAAATTTTTGTTTTGGTTCACGAAAATTAAGTTTGATAACATTTTTACTTAGCGTTCATCCAACACTTTTCATTATTGCTACAACTCAAACTTACTTACTAGACAACTTTATCATTTTAATCAAACGGAAATTTATATATTTATTTATTTCTCATTTAACTTAAATCTTCATTTGGTCAATTTCAATTTTAAAAATGGTGTTTTGTTTATTTATTAAAAAATAACTTTCCACTGCAATATGTTGACAAATGCTCATTAATATAAAAATAAAAAAATTATTTTATTTTCTTTTTTTAGGGGCCCTCGAAATGAGCCAGGAACTCTGGAACCAGAAGATATCTACGTTAATAAATAAAATTTGTTATAATTATTGAGTGAATATTAACAATAAAAATATTGATTCATTAAACTAAATTGAGTTTCCTTTATTACCATATGCATACATCCAGTAGGTATTCATAAACTACATCCCATGGATGTCCACGTTTGTGACAACTGGACCTTCACAAGATATTCACCTTATGTTGGAAGCTTTAGCTAGACATCTCCTGGATGGTCACTTTATTTAGTAAGAATATCTAGTGGACATCTAAAAGATAGGTTTGTGTTGTATGGGTTTCTTTAGAGTGGGACTCGTTGGAATAGTACCGTAGTTGGCACCTCTATCGATTTTAATTCTGTATGTTTAAATATAAAAAGACTATTTGGTTTTCTTTCTAAAAAATAGTTGTTTTCTTAATAAATAAACGTACTGCTTTATATGAATACAATTAGGTTATGTAATGAACCTTCTACAATTGTTGCTAGCAGGTTTTAAATGTTATTCAGTAAGTTAATCAATAGAAACATTAATTTGACAATAGCTCAACCAGTTAGAAATTTGCACATTTGGTAATGTTCTCTTACACGAGTCGACACCTAGGTGTCGCAACACTTATTGTTCGTTTATGTCTGACGTTAGCTGTGGCAGTAGTCCTTAAGTATGTTATCTGTATAAACACACCTGTACCTCTATAAATAGACTTGTATCTGTATAAGCAGACCTGTATCTATATAAACAGACTTGTTCTTATTAACAGTGAAGGAATATCAACAACAATAACAGCTATAGTTCTATTAACTTTAATGCATATCAACATTCAACTTTAGTAAATTTTGCTTATAAATCAAAATACATTTATTGTTAATCAAGATTAACCCACATCCGGTTTCAAGTTACAGGGCGTTAACTCGCAAGCAACCTTGAACGTTTCCGATCCATCTTGAGCGATTCCGAACGACACTGAACGTTTCCGATTCATTCCGAGCAATCTTGACCGTTTCCGATTCATCTCGAGCGATTCCTTGAGTTGACCTTGACTTTGAGATGAAATGACCTTGACCTCTTCCCAACCACAAATTCAAATTTCTCGCCAAGTTGTAGTCTAGGATCGGTACTATATGTCTAATGACAAACATGTTAACATTCCATTATTAGATGATAGACGTAAGTATCTCGACATAACTCTCTTTCTTTAACTTAATCAAAATCGTATAATAGTTTCTAAACTCCTCTCACTTATAAACTTATTTCCGTATGACAAACCGGTTTTAGTAATCTGTTTTCTAACCCGGTTTTTTGAACAAATTACCTAACCAATGCTCTCTTATACAATGCACAAAAGCATTTCGATTCGCTTTCATTTGATTTTGATCCCTTCATACATTCATACTCACTCTTCAGGACCGTCTATTTCAGGTCTCGTTTTATGACCTAAAATTTTAGATTAATTTCTAAAATATTAAAATAGAAATTTAGTAATTATAATATTATGCCAATGTTGTAATGGGTTTTCCCGTGAATATACAGGGTCTTTCATCAATGCGAGGGAGTTAACTCATGGTCACACCATCAATACGTTCTGAAATCTCATGCAGAACTATTGTATAATTGTATAGAGGCCATAATTTGAAAATATTGGCAAACATACAGGGTGTCCCAAAAAAGCATGACAAACCAAACATATATTTTTTCATATGAAACGACTAATTTTACATGTTACACCTCTAAACCTGAGAATTTTTGAGTTATTTGATTTTTTCGAAAAAATTCGATTGTTACAATAGTATTTAGAAACCTCAATATCTCAGTTGATAGATGGTTTAGAAAAACGTCATTATGATAAAAGTAGTATCTTGCAAGATGCTAAGTATGAATAATAGTGAAGTGTACAGAGTATCCATAATTGCTTCTCAAGTTAGGTGATGTTTAGATGTCCAAATAGGACAACTTGTATATTTTAATTCCATCGGTTGCAGAATTTGTTTCTCTTAAATTTGGTATAGAATTTGGTATACCTAAAATGAGTCTGTCGCAAAATTTTTGGTAGGTTCATAACCAACAAAATCATAAAAATAAACTTTATTTTTCATAAACAGACTTCATTTTCAATAATAATTTAGTAACTAAATAAGGTTTTATTTGTTACAGGCAAAAAAAACAGTAAGATTAATGGAAGATTTAGAAAAAGCTGTAGGTAAATCCAATATTCCGTACAAGCAGGTAAATATTACATTTTTAACGAGTAAAATCTTTTACGTGAAGTAGGTTGAACTTTTTTCCTTGCAAGTCTACGTTGAAGATTTTAAATTTAGCGTATTTGGATGTTTTCCTTTGGACTGGACCTTATTACATTCCGTAAGATTATCTAAAACGGGAAACTTCTCTTGCTTCATATTTTTTTAGATGGTAGCTGGGGTAGCAACTTACTTAGTAATATTTCATCAATTTAGTAATATGGAGAAAAGAGGATGAAATGCGTAAGAAAATGTAGTCTGTTTAATTTATTGTAATTAATATTTTGAATTTGTTAAGTAATAAATCGAGTAAAAAATTTAACAAAAATTCAACAACATTGAATTCAAGTAATGTTAATATGCTTTTACATTACGAGATAAAAATAATCGTACCGAGTTCTTTAAAATTAGTTAGTAACAGGAAAAGCATTTAGCCTTACTAGTATGTTAACAAGTTTTATTTTATCCTATCCCTTTATAGTGTGGCGTCTAGAGTTTATTAGGGTGAATATGAGCACCGGTTTGACAATAGAAAAAATTGTTCGTTGTTTGTCTTTAAATGCATTTGTTATTTACACTTACAGTAGATGTAATAGAATATTTACATGCATCAATAAAAGTTGCGTAGGTCGTCAAATGCGCTCGTAGCGTACGAGATGCAGCGTTAACAGTACTGGACACTGTCTTGCGATGTTGTTGGACAACGACTGCCGATTTGGTACACAGTGGAACTGCACAGGGTTTATAACTCGTAACTGAACTCTGTCTCTTACTCTTTTGCTTATTGTATCCGTTTCGTTTTATATGTGATAATTATGTTGAAGCTTTGAAAACAAAGTCGTTTGAATGCTTTACGTGGTGTCAGCATTTGTTAATTGTATTTGTTTTGCTAATTTGCTTTCCGCATTCTGGGAGTTGCTTCATGCGGATGTAAATTTACGAAGTCGATTCGATAGGGTTGAAAACTGCAACCCCATATGAGTCCGTTTTCAGTGGATTGATCCACGATAAAGTGTTTCCATGGTTTGTGAGCAAGGGTATGCGAACAAATTTTTGTTTTGTTGGGCGCATTTTCTTGCTAGCGTTGCTTAATTTAGATGTTTTAGAAAGTGGACACGCCTGCTAGATAGTGTGATCGTATGTGGCGTTTGGGTCGTGGCGGCGTCTTAAGACGTTGATGTATTCGTTGTAAATGTAGCGGAGGATGCTGCGGTTGCGGTTTGTCGTTGTGCTGTGTACGACAGCATATGTTCGCGAGCTTGTTGCTCTGCGCGTCCTGTATGCATCAGACGTCCAAGCTTCGTGACGTGTGTAGGCGAGCACGCGGCTCCAGCGCGGATGTAAATTAAAAAAATTAAATTAAATTATTATTACTATTCAACAGACAACAATGCCTAATTACACAACAACTTAAATACGGTTAATACAAGACAATATCAATACTACCACGTTAACAAAATAGGTTCTCAATTAGGTAGTATTTTAGATTCAAATAAACTTAAATATATCAATATCGCTTGGTAAATTATTATAAAGAGACGCCATTCTAAAAATTGGTGAGTATAACAAGCAGTTAGTCTTGGGTGTAAGAATACAAAAAAGTTTTTTATTTCTAGTACAACAAGAGGAAACTTTAATACGTATGTTACTTAATAATTCAGGTACATCAGTTTCATTTTTGAGTAATTTATACAGGGTGTTAATTAAGTACATGTACATACAAACTTTAAGGGATGACTATTTGACTAATTTTAATATAAAAACTTTTGCTTATATTTATCTTAAGTCATATTGCAATTGGAAAAAATTTGAGATATTGGGTATATTGAAGACGAAAAACTCAAATATTAACTTAGTTTTTTGCTTAATGTTAGAGGCCGCGCATACAGTATTGTTCCTGAATTTAATTAACCATACCTCTTTGGTGTCCCATTGTATGTCATTTTTGACTAAACAGACATATTCTTGATTAAATTTTACATACAAAAGTTACTCTTACTATTTATCGCTAAAAGAGGCCGTTTGGATAAAAAGTTGGATTATTTTCGAGTTTTTGAAATAATAAATAAGTAAATATTTGGGGTTTTCATTATCAATATACTCAGTATCCCGAATTTCTTCCAATCAAATAAAGTAGTTTTTTTGGACGCCCTGTATCTCAGAAACCAAGCCGTTGCGGACCCATGTTTATATGAATTTTTATCATAAAATTAGTCAATGATTGTCCCTTTAAAGTTTGTACAAGTACTTAATTAACACCCTGTACAATTGGATGAGTACTATTACAGTTTTTTTTTCAATACTTAACTTAAGTTGTAATACGAATTTAGATAGTTCCGCTCATAATGTAAATACACACCCCAATCACTATAGTACATAGTTTTTATACTTATTTGGAACTGTTTCTAATATATACTTATACTTAGAATAGATCGGATACCAGATAAGAATTGCGTATTCCAATCTTGATCTAACATAACTAAAATTCAACGTCCATAAACCTAACATTTTGTACATTGAAGACTTGGACCTGGGGGTTCCGTGACGTTTGTGGGGGTGCGATTGATTATTGAAGGCTATGTCGTCAAGACGTTGGAGGCATCTTGATCGTTTGTTCTTCTAAAGCAGCGGTCGTGGCGATCTTGGTTGTTGCAGCGGTTGTTTGTTTGCGGGTGTTTTGTTTAGCGTTGATTGTTATTGTTGCCGTGTTGCTAAATGATTTTTCCTTGAAAGGTGATCTTTCTCTAGTTTTATAAATTTTACATCACGTCGGGGTCACCCTGTATAGGGTGAATAATAGACACCGGTTTAACCAGAGAAAGATTTATTCGTTGTTCGTGTTTAAATGCGTTTATTACTTACACTTACAGTAGATGCGATGGAATGTTTACATGTGTGACGGGGGTATTTCGCAAATAATTGATTTATTGAGCAATTTTCTCCCTACAGTATAGGCCGCCGCGTTTGTAAGGTTTTCTTAAACAAACTCATAAACATTTCTTAAACACATAAATAGACATGAATTAGGATCTTTTTTTTATTGACATAATAATGTAACTAACAACCAACCTTTTTTTATTTATAACATCCTACTATAAATTCTAACATTCTCCCACCAAATAATTATAATAAACTCTTAATTTAATAATTATTTCTCAAAACAAAATTTAATTCACTTAGGTACTAGTACTTAACATAAAAACAAACTTACAATTAATAGTGGGTATACTTTGAGAGCAAAATTTAGTTAGGTAACAGTAACTTCATCAAAAAGAAAACAAATGGTTACTGATACCTAGCAGGAGGTTTTACAACCCTTCCTAACCTGGTTGTCATAATCGGTGGCACGTCCGTTTCGGCAGGGGATTTGTCGTCATAGGTACCTTGAGCTGCATCAGTCACAGGTTTGGAAACATAACTTGACCCGGGAGTTTCTATCAAAGATGGGTCAGAAAGGTTACTGTCACTATTGACTTCGAATGGGTAAATTCTTTGAATTGGGCGAACTATTTCGCCTTTCGTTATTTTCAGCCTTACTACTCTTACCTCTCCATCCTTGCTCTTATACAGATCAATAATTCGTCCGATAGGCCAAACAATACGCTTAGATTTGTCATCACCCACAAGCACAACATCACCCCTGTATGGAGAAAATGTATAGTTTGTTTTATTTGTCTTACCAAACTTAAGCATTCCTAAGTATTCCCGTCGAAATCTGTTTCTCAACTCCTTCCTCAACATCTGTCGATAACGCGCTCTCTTAGATAGATAGTTCTTATCAATAATGTCACATGCAGGAGTAATCTCTTGCAAAAAATAGTTGGGACATATTGGTCTGAGTTCTCCAGCATCTGATGACCCATAAGTCAGTGGCCTCGAATCTCCTTATGAATCAGACAAGCTCTCCCTAATCCCTTTCTCAACAAATCCTTCAGAATACGTATTAAACGTTCCTACCAGCCCCCCCACCAAGCAGCAGTGGGAGGTAGAAAAACCCATTTAATTTGTTGAATAGAGCAATGTGCTGAGATTCTATCCCAATCTAAAGAATTAATCAAATTATTCAGACCCTTAAAATTGGACCCATTGTCACTAAAGATTGTACTAGGTCGACCCCTACGGCTGACAAAACGTCTGAACCCCAATAAAAAAATTTCTGTTGAGAGTGACGTGAGCAGCTCAAGATGTACCGCTCTGTGTACTGCACAGGTGTAGATACAAATTCACACTTTCTTATCACCTCTTAAATACAAAGGACCTGTCAAATCTACTCCCGCCGTCTCAAAAACCATTGCGTCACGAACGCAATCACGGGGAAGCGGGGAAGGGGGTAAAAGGGGGGGGGGGGGGGGGGGGGGGGGGGGGGGGGGGGGGGGGGGGGGGGGGGGGGAGGGGGGGGGGGGGGGGGGGGGGGGGGGGGGGGGGGGGGGGGGGGGGGGGGGGGGGGGGGGGGGGGGGGGGGGGGGGGGGGGGGGGGGGGGGGGGGGGGGGGGGGGGGGGGGGGAGGGGGGGGGGGAGAAGGGGGGGGGGGGGGGGGGGGGGGGGGGGGGGGGGGGGGGGGGGGGGGGGGGGGGGGGGGGGGGAGGGGGGGGGGGGGGGGGAGGGGGGGGGGGGGGAGGGGGGGAGGGGGGGGGGGGGGGGGGGGGGGGGGGGGGGGGGGGGGGGAGGGGGAGGGGGGGGGGGGGGAGGGGGGGGGGGGGGGGGGGGGGGGGGGGGGGAGAGGGGGGGGGAGAGGGGGGGGGGGGGGGGGGGGGGGGGGGAAGGGGGGGAAAAGGGGGGGGAAAAGGGGGGGGGGGGGGGGGAGGGGGGGGGGGGGGGGGAGGGGGGAGGGGGGGGGGGGGGGGGGGGGGGGGGGGGGGGGGGGGGGGGGGGGGGGGGGGGGGGGGGGGGGGGGGGGGGGGGGGGGGGGGGGGGGGGGGGGGGGGGGGGGGGGGGGGGGGGGGGGGGGGGGGGGGGGGGGGGGGGGGGGGGGGGGGGGGGGGGGGGGGGGGGGGGGGGGGGGGCCCCCCCCACGACCCCTCTCAGATTTCCTTGACTCGATTGCTAACATATATATTTCATTTTTCTTTATTTAATATCCAATACAAAACTGTTGTCGAATCGCTTCAATAGGTGCAATGGATATTATCAAGCTCCTTTCTAAATGAATGCCTCAGTCGAACCCCCATAAAAGCGGCTAAAAGCTCCGCTCTCGGTATAGTCAATTTTCTCTTGGGCAGAACTCTACCCCTGGCTGCTATCATTATAAGTATAACTCTATCAGTATACTCTGACCGCAAAAATATAACTGTAGCATAAGCAACTAATGAGGCATCATTGAAAACATGCAAACCAACTTTAGTAGGATCTCCTACATTCAGAACCCATCTTGGTATCTTTATTAACGCTAACTCGTCTAATTCATAACACCATTGTCTGAATTGTTCCTCAAATGGTTCAGGTACTTTTTCATCCCAAGACAATTTTAATTCCCATAATTCTTGTAAAAGTAGTTTTGGATACAACATCACTGGACAAGTAAACCCAACTATATCAAAAATTTTATGAACCACAGACACAATTTTACGTTTGTTGATGTGTTCTAAATCATTTACTTTAAACTCTAAAAGTTGTTTATTGATTGATAGTGTGTCATCTTCCATATCCCAAATTATCCCTAAGATAGATGAAGTTTTACTCTCCGCATTAAAATATGGTTCGATGGTTGACTCCCACCCTCTGAGCTTCTTGTAAAACTCGGGTGGGTTCTTGAACAAAATCTTTAACTTGAATTGCATCATCTAATGAAGCCTAACAGTTATCAACGTAAAAACTTTGCGCCAACCTAGCAATTAAATATTTATCATAAGCGTTTTCCTTACTATTCTGACAATATTCTATGTGATGATTCAGAACTGATCCTAACAAATACGGACTGCAAGAAATTCCAAAAACAACGCGACAATGCTTATATACAATTAAATTATTATCCTGATCCTTCCATAAAAACTTCAAATATTCTTGATCAGGTTTATACAGACCAATCTGCAAGAATGCTTTAGTTATGTCCCCACTTACTGCGAAACGCCTCCATCGAAATCTTAAAAGTATAACTGGCACAAGCTCTATCAAATTAGCTCCCTTTGAAACACATTCATTTAAACTTGGATAAGGTTTTTGACTAGCGGATGCGTTAAAGACAGGTCTTACTTTTGTAGTACCACTGTCTTTTATGACGGGACGGTGAGGTAAATAGTGCCCAACATTATGGTTGGGACTTTCATCTACCATTATTATGCCCTCTGTCTCCCATATCTTGAAAACATCGTCATATGCCTTCCTTAACTTCTTAAATTCCATCATTTTAATGGTCTTATTCAAACATTGTATAGCTAAACCAAAATTTGTTCCCAAAGGGGGGTGATCAGAAAGCCATGGCATGTGGACAATGTATCTACCTGATGCATCCCTAGATACTGTATCGTTAAAATGGTCATTCGTCTCCTTTAATAACTCCAATTTGCTCTTTTGAACGATAGGGTCAGTGATTCCCAATACGTCTAACGACCACAGGTCAGCAATAGTATGCTCTTGTGCTAACATACTAACAACAGTGTTCATGCATACATTCTCACACACAGGAGCTGGAAATTGTAACTTACCCATAAGCGTCCAGCCAAAAGTGTATCTACTGCATACAGACCTTTTTCCATTTCAAATTTCTTACCAGTAAACAGTGCCCCCATTGCATCAGCGCCGACTAGTAGCTCGATTTCTCCGCCTGCTACATCTGCCAAAAAAATGTCATGTTTTTTCAACTGCTCCACCCATTTTTCTGGTACTCTTGGGAGATTACTACAAATGCAATTTTGACTAAGTACATTAACATAACAAGAAAAATCTCCAACTAAACTCTGAACAACAATTCTGTAACATTGGTGATCTTGTGCTTGTGTTATGCATCCCCCAAAAAGTGCATGACTGAGGCTTTCTTTCCCTTTCGACGACAAACCAAGTTTCTTAACTAGACCTGTTGCTACATATGACCGCTGCGCCCCACTATCAAACAGACCTCTAACTTGATGCAATGTCCCATCCTTGGACCTGATGCCAACAACAAAGGTTTGTAAAAAAACGCAAGTTTGATTTGTCTGAATAACGGAATTATTAATCGAAATCATCTTATCCTTAGCATCAGGCCCATGGCCATTCGCGACACCAACTCCACTGCCTGGTTTGGACTCTACACCCGGACATACGACTTTATAATGTAATTTCCCACACGTCTCGCATCTTTTAATAAAAACACGACAATATGAAGCCCTATGGCCCGGTTTTTAACATTTAAAACAGTAGCCTTCTGCTCTCAAAATATCACACTTTTGCTCTAAAGTTAACTTACACTTACAATCAATAGTTGTGTATCGAATATCCTAACAAAATATACACACTTTATTAGTAGAATTATTATGATTACTATGCGAATTGTTTAAAAGTCCAGCTGCAGTGGGAACTTTTGAAGTTGAAAAAGTTTGGATTCAAGTACGCTCACCTTTTGCCTTAAAACCAGCTTTAGCCAGAGAAATTCTTTCGTTACCTTCAACTTCATCCCTCAAGAAATTCAACAATTTTCTCACTTATTGTCTGCGGTGCAATCATTACTGGAGGAAACGTCATTTTCTTCAGGTTCCGTTTGTATTACGCTTCTCCCCATTCTATTCCACACCTTTAGCACCTCTTCTGGGACACAGGACTCCACAAGTGGATATATCATCGGAGCACATGCGTTGATGTCAACACCTAATGTCTCTAGTGAATTGATATGGGATTCTAAACTGTCGTACAGAGAGGTTAATGGTAAAGTTGAGATTGAATTCTGCAAAAGTATACTTAACAACTCTCTAACATATACCTCTGTAAGAAGATCTTTTCTCCCAAAGCGTCTTTTTAAACATTCCACTGCTTTGCAATAATTGTTGCCATTTAGTGGGTACCCCGTCAGTACTTCTAACGATTTAGATTTGGGAGTCATGCACTTGCAATAAATACTGAAACTTATCTTCTTTTGTGATTTTAGAATCTTCATGAATTTTCTTAAAAATACTCCAAAATCTTATCCATTCTTTTGGTTCTCCTGTAAATTTTGGCAGCTCAATCTTAGGGTACTTTTTGTTTTTTAACTTGTGTTCGGATGCTGTTTTACTGTAAACTCTAGCACTGACACTATCTGCCTCTGAAACTACACTTCTCTTAGGAGATGGCGGCTCGTTGATGCGTTCTTCTACCGCAGTCTTAATGACATAATATTTGCTAGCATAATCATCAGTTGAATCTTGTTCTGTACATAAATCTTCTTCACTTTTCCCAACACTAACTAACTCCTTCATTAACTCTACATCTTTGACATTTAATTCGTGTACTCTTACTTCAAGCATGCGAAGCTGTCCTATCAAAATACTTGTATCTGGTTTTTCTTTCTTACACTCAATTTCCAGTTTTTTTATACATTTAGAGACAGAACCCCTCAGCGTGGTTCTTCCCTTCTTAATTTCCTCTATATTCATATCTCTTACTCTTTATCAGAAATTACTTAATGTCCTGTCACGGTCGCCATTAATGTAATTATAAACCTTTCTCAAACACATAGATAGACATGAATTAGGATCATTTTTTTATTGACATAATAATGTAACTAACACGTAACTAACAACCAACCTTTTTTTTATTTATAACATCCTACTATAAATTCCAACAGTGTTTACACTAATGCATCTGAATATGCGTTATTATATTGAACAGTTGTGGGGATTGTAGTTGTTTGGAAATGCCAATTCTATTAATTTGTTCTCACTCTCTCGCAAAAGTTACATTTAATTTCCGATCTACTCTCCGTTGTGAAAAGGTGTACATGGAAAATGCTGTCTAAAAATTGAACAATTAGACATGTGCTTTGTAATATCAATTGAAGTAAAATCATCCCCATCTAATTAGGGAATAAATCTTCAATTCCGGTTCCGGTGTAAGTACCTTTATTTTACTTTCCGTTGTTTTAATAAAATATTTGTTCTTACGGGTTCTATTAATTGCAAGCACCTTTCTTTTTTTTTCGTTTTGGTCTTTCTTTTGATGTACTCCGTTTTGATTGGTCAATGAATGTTTAATGAAGGTTGTACTGTCAATAAAAATAATCCAAAAATTATAACATATCGAAGTGGATAGCACACCACCGTTGGAATTAAATTTAAAACTTAATAAACTAATTACAAAGTAATCTGTAAACTATAATTAAATGGTTAAACAACTTACCTTGAAGCCATCGTCGGGTCAAGGCCACCACTCAAGATAAGCCGTTTATCTAATCCTTTGTGAGCAGCCAGCAACTGTTTTCATGGAAGCCCATTTTGGCTTTTCCTTTTTCTTCGTTGGATACTCAAATATGACATTTGGATACGAGAGCTGTTATCTCTGCCGAATAACTGTCGAACACTGAAGACTTCCTAGTTACACGAGCTAAGTTAATTTTTTATGCATGTCATTCATAACTTTGGTCGAGTCTTATGTATATGTACCGTGGTCGTGCGTTTAACACCGTACCTTTTTGGACGCTTAATAATAACTTTGTAAACTCGAAAGATCTTTCAAGTACGATTAATTTTGTGTGCGCTGTTAATCAATTTAAATAATCGGCCAGGGTCCGGTACTCGTCGTAATTGTTATTAAATATATTTTGAACAATATTTGTCACGTGAACCACTTGCAGGGGTATTCGGTGTTATCGACTGTCAAATACGCTAACCTATCTGGGGCGTTTGTGCCTCGAATTTATATTCGTGTTTTTAGCTCGCTCTCGTAAATTATTACTATTTGATAACGATATTTTGCTATTAATGTTAAAGGATATTATCTATTATTGTGTCTATGTGTGTCTATACGTGTTAATTGAACTCTAGTTGCTATAACAATATAAATATTTCTATGCACGTACGGTTTCTTTCAGTATCTACGAGTTCCTAGTGGCTCGACATATTTCTTATACGTAATCCTAGGTGGCGCCTTATAAATTTTTCGAGAAGTGTAGAGGTCTTCATTTCGAACAATTTTCAATCAACCCACAATCACTTCCGACTAAGAAGAGCTGCCGGTAGGTCATCTAGCACTGCCAGATATTTATTTTAGTTTGTTTACAAATAAACCGTAACACATGCATGAATTAAAGAACGAAAGTTGCGTTGTTCGTATTATATGTCGTCCGAATTGCTGATTAATTGGACGCTGCCTTGCGATGTCGTCAACGACTGCCGATTTTGTATACACTGTCGAACTGTACAGGGTTTAACTCTTGACTGAACTCTGTTTCGAACTCCATTGCTTATTGTATCCTCTTCGTTTCATATGTGATAATTAGGTTGAAGCTTTATAAACAAGGTTGTTTGAATGCTTCCCGTGGTGTCAGCATTTGTTAATTGCACTTGTTTTGCTGAGTTCGTTTTTCGCATTCTGCTAAACAGTTACAAAATGGGTTCTTTGATTATTAATGTCAACTAAGCACCAGTAGTTATATGATGGGGCTTCTGGCTTACTTTTGACGCGAAATTTGAATTTCTATCATCGTCGGCAATGTTCGGCAAGCTTCGTTTGTAAGTCAAGATGGCGTCGTTGATGCTCGGTCGTCGTCGGGGGCGTGCGCGCATGTTCGTGTTGGGTTGTGGTCGGTCATGTTTGTGTTCGGTTGTTGTCGGCTATGTTCGGGAAGGTTTCGGTTGTCGGTCATGTTCGGAAGCTTTCCGTCATGTTCGCGTTCGGTTGTTGTCGGCAATGTTCGGGAAGCTTCGTTTGTAAGTCAAGATGGCGTCGTTGATGCTCGGTCGTTGTCGTCAATGTTCGTGTTCGTAAGTAGGGCAAGATGGCTGCGTGGGTGCGGTCGGCAATGTCCGGAAGCTCTCGGTGTTGGTCGCCAGTTATATGATGGGGCTTCTGGCTCACTTCCGGTGGTTCGGAACCTGGCTATAACGGGCAGTTCGTGCGCAGTTGGTTGTCAATGGGTTCATGAGTAAAGATGGTGCCTAAGAATACGATTCCGGATCGTCGGTATTCGTGAGTAAAGATGTCGGCATGGGCGCGGTCGACTTTTCATATCGGAAGCTCTCAGTCGTCGGTTATGTTTGTGTTCTGTTTTTTTGTCGCCAATGTTTGCACCCTTGAAGCTGGGCACGGTGAAAATAAAAAAAATTGATTACGTTACATCTCATTTTTTATCTATTGTAAAACTTAGTTTAAACAAAATTAACATAAGAAAAGATTTATTTGTTTTCAAAGAAATGTTTATGTTTTGGGAATGATAAAGTTGGAAGAACAATTGCAAAAATTACATAATACTTTAGCATACGATTGCGTACTTCTGGGTTTTAATTTTGAAAAAAATTTGCAGTATGAATTTATGGGTGAAATTACTAATAGTTAAATCGAAGGAACTCATGAAAGAAGGTATTGTTATAATTTGCAACTTTGTATTTCCACAACAATGTAGCGTCGTTGATGCTCGGTCATCGTCATCGGGTTCATGAGTACAGATGACGCCAAGAATACAATTCCGGATCATCGGTTATGATCGTGTTCATAACTAAAGATGTCAGCATGAGCGCGGTCGACTTTTCATGTCGGAAGCTCTCGGTTGTCGGCCATATTCGCGTTCTGTTTTTTGTCGCCAATGTTTGCATCCTTGACGTTGGGCACGGTAAAAATAAAAAAAATTTATTACGTTATATCTCATTTTTATCTATTGTAAACTTAGCTTAAACAAAATTAACATAAGAAAAGATTTATTTGTTTTCAAAGAAATGTTTATGTTTTGGGAATGATAAACTTGAAAGAACCCTTGCAAAAATTACATAATACTTTAGCATATGATTGCGTACTTCCGGGGTTTTGATTTTGAAAAAAAAATTTACAGTATGATTTTATGCATGAAGTTATTAATAGTTAAATCGAAGGAACTCATGAAAGAAGGTATTGTTATAATTTACAACTTTGTATTTCCAAAACAATGTAGCGTCGTTGATGCTCGGTCATCGTCATCGGGTTCATGAGTAAAGATGACGCCAAGAATACGATTCCGGATCATCGGTTAAATTCGTGTTCATAACTAAAGATGTCGGCATGGGCACAGTCGACTTTTCATGTCGGAAGCTCTCGGTTGTCGGCCATATTCGCGTTCTGTTTTTTGTCGCCAATGTTTGCATCCTTGAAGTTGGGCACGCTGAAAATAAAAAAAATTGTTTACGTTACATCTCATTTTTTATCTATTGTGAAACTTAGCTTAAACAAAATTGTAAATCATTTCTTGTTCAACATTCTAATTTATTGGATGTATAAAATGCTCTTGCGAATTTGTTTCGTTTATGGGCGTGTATTTTGCTAAGGCGAAAATTGCTTTCTGAATCGCGTATTTTCGCTAATGACTAGTTTGAAAAATTGGAATTATCACTTGTAACATATTTCGTTCTCAACCTTCAATTAGTACTACCTAGGTCACGAACATCTATGCCATTTAAAAAGCAGACACCTGAGTCTAATTCAAAGATTAAAAGCACAACATACGAAAATATGCAAAACTTACAAATCTTTAGTTTTTTTAAAACAACTTTTTGGTCCAGCGTTTTTGGTCCAGGTATGAGAGATAATGTAATAAATAGAAAATGTTTTGACTTAATATGAATTTAAAATTCCAACTGCTATGAAAATATGCAAAATATTTTTAGCACACGTTGTAGGTTATTTTGCGTAATTAAATTGAAAATTAAACTATAAAGATTTCAAATATTAATCTATTTTCAAAATATGCAATTTCTTAAACAAAACAAATTTTTGGCTTTAAATCGCATGTCATCGAATAGTGTTTTTTACCAATCATTTATTCTTGCTTGATTCGATGCATAGAACCAAACGTACATATAATGTGCACTTTATTTCTCAAACTGCATAAGAAAATCCGTTGTACTATAAATAGACTTTAGTTGTTTATAGAGATACGTATAATTTGTAATGCGTTTTTAAATTAAAAAAAAATTTTTCCAATTTAAACATATCAAAAGTGGGTTTTTAAAAATTGCGTACGTTTTATAAACCCTTTGTGCGTTTTTTTCTCGTACAAGATATTGAATTGTTTTTTGTACGACCAACATAATCCCGTTAATTATTAGTGGTGGGAGGCAAGTTTGAAAAATTTTAACTCGTATTTTAAAGCATTACTCGTTTGACGTTCTAAAGGCTTGGATGTGTAAAAACGTTCGTCTACAAATTTGCTTTCGGGTATAATCGGCAGAATCCCGGTAATTGTTAGTGGTGGGGAGGCGAGAAAATTGTAATTATTTTTTTATAATTTGCTTCTATAATTTTTTCATTATAAAACCAATCTGCGTTCTATAATGAGCCATAACGTTACCATTATAGCACGCTGTTTTTATATTTGCCTGGTTGGTAAGACTGAATCACTGCAACTAATAAATTTGACATAATGAGTTTTATAACCAAGTGCGTGATTTGTGGTTATTAATGTGGAGAATTTGTGGAATAATCATTTTTATGTTTAAAATATTTCAGATACGCATATTCTGGTAAGTATATTAAACCTTACTTATCTTTTATTTTCAAGCATAATTGATTTTATTTTTCTCCAGGAAAGTACGAGACAAGATTGGTCAATGTTTTTGAAAAAGACAACAAAATTGGATTAAACGTCTTGTATTATATTTTAAGGTAACAACTAATGTAGTTATAATGCATGCTGTTTGCGAGTAATTGAAAGAAATGTTTGACGAACATCATTATTTTAACAATAAGTTTTGCGACACCTAGTTTTGACTCGTGTTAACAATCACATATGTAAATGCATTTGCATTAAGCAACTATTTCGACACATATGTAAAAGCAGTTACATAAGTCGATCGTCCGATGATTATAGCCATCTAAGTGTCATCAAAAGTAAAATCTTGAATCGTCTGCTGTAGGTTCGCAAGAGGTTGTACAATAGCAAACAAACACCGAGAATTACTCATTTGTGGAAGCGTTGATTGTAGAAAACGGCCAAAGTATTGGTTGTTACAAGGAAAAATGAGTTTGTAATAAATATAACAAGAAAAGTATTTAAGACAATAACCTAATAAAAATTAAGATGCATTTCTTATGTAATAAATTTTAAATGTTGATCCAGGTTTAGTTAAGGCAATTTTACCATGGTCAAAATTTGTACTGTAACCATACGCTTAATAAATAATGGACAAAATTGGGTTTTATTATTGCTACTATTGTGATTTCTTAATCACAACAGTGTGTTATATTTGTTTGCTTTAGACACGCTTAAGGTGATATTTGTAAATAAAAGAATTAAATTTAACGTTAAAGAGTTTAAGTTGGTTCATAAATATAACTATGAAAAGAATCTATTAAATAAAGTGATTTAAGAAGAAACATTTGTTATAAACTAAAACTTATATTTTCCTTTGTAACAATTAATATGTAACCTGCAAATTAACAATGGAAAAAAAGCATAACTTCTATTGCAATGTTTGCCCTTGTATAGTGCAATTATTGTATACATTATAATTTATAACAACATTTGCAGCATCACTTGCATTTATTGTGAGACCTGGATAGGTTTTATTGCTCTCACTGTCATCGCAATTAATGTCTGTGGTATGCGAAACATTACTAATGGTCGAAGGTATATTTTTAGAACATCCAGGTTGATCCATTTCATTTCGTTCTGATACAAACATCCTAGATATATTTATTTTGTTTTGTACTGAAGAATCGACATATCCCTCAGCAACAGAAGAGGACTTCCAGCCCCCATGACGTTTTAGGACCAACAAGTCACCGCCACAATTTGCAACATGTGTGGCACTAGATCTTCTAAAACAGTGACCTGTGTATAATTGTGGGTGAGGTAACTGGAGGTATGTCGCAATGTTTTTAGATATTTTTCCCATCATATTGATACCAATTGGACTATTGATGCAGTGACCATTCCGATAAGTGAGGAAAAATCGATGGGTGGTAACATGATTCGGTCTAAGGCTAAAATATTTTTTAATCAACTCAATCCAGGTTATATCTGTAATTGCAAATTTTCTCGGTATATAGTTTTTTGTTTTAGGAATCAAAACAATAATTCTGTCGGATTTAATTTCCACATCTTCAACGCATAACTTGGTCAATTCTTCACGTCTACAGGCACCATTATATCCGATTATTAAAATTACCTAAATTAATTACAAAAACAATTAGTTTTGTTTATATATTGTTTAAACATTAGTAGTTAACTACCCTAATTGTTTGCTTTAAATTAATTAATAATTTAATTATAAACTTTATTATTAAAATGAATGTAAATTATATGCACTTACTTTCATCGCGAGATATGTATTGTCGTTGGCTTCTGTAAGAAATTTGTTTATGTTATCTTCTTCTAAAATCTTTGATTTTTAGGCATGTAACCAACAGAAATCCTTTTTAATAAACCCTGTAACTTTTGATATTGCGAAATATCTATATTTTTGTACAGATTCAAGCAGGATCTTATCATTGAGTAAGTTGCCCATAATGTAGACGACTTGTATGTTTTACTTTGTAATTGAAAATATGCTAGCAGTACATTTTCTAATATATTTTTAACGTGATTTTCTTCACACCATTTTGTAAACTTTTTGTACTGCTTTTCATAAAGGTGCCGTGACTTATCGGGAATTATTGAAATTGCAACATTTTGGGCAATTTCTCGAATCTCTGGTGGAGTGCAGTTTATTTCTTCGCTCATAGTTGAAACATAAATTTGGAAATTGACAATTAACTATAACAATTAAATTCTAATTTCAAAACTTGGTAAGTTAGTCGTACCAACTTCAAATAAAAAAATGAAATTAGCCTCTAGATTTATATCGTATTTTTATTATACAATTTTATTTATTTTTCAAATAAATGCGCAAATTATAAAAAATAGTATAAAGAACTCGTTTATAAGTCATTTATAGCACTTGTCCATTAAAACACTCGCCGCTGCGCGGCTCGTGCCTTAAACTTGGACGCGTGCTGTAAGTGATGACTTAAAAACTCGCGTTCTTTAATATACTATTAAAGCATTTCTTTTTCAACGCTCAATGAAACTGGACTTGAAAAAGCTTTGCTCTACTAAATTAATGTTGTAACGTGTACCTATTATAGAAATAAAAAGTAGGAAAATTTTTAAATATTATTGACAACACATTTGTTATTTAACAGAGAGTTGGTATTTACTTTAGACAATTAAATGTAGATATTTAAAAAATGTGTAATTTATTCGATTGTTTGAACATCTTGTACAAAATAACGTTTTGATTTTTGAAGTGTCCATTGCGTATGTAAGATTGATAACAAGAAACCTTTTTATTTATAGATATGCTGACAAATGACTCATGCACAATGTAAACGCTTTTTGTGTAGTTTTAAGCGCGTAATTAAATCACTGTAAACTTAGTTCTATATACAGATTTTCAGATTAAAAAGCCTACTTTTTGTAAATCGTATGCCGTCTATCTAGCTGTACGCAAATGACCAACGTGTACACCTAAATTCTACCTTCGTAAATAACAACTTTTTTATTCGTCATTAACTAAACTAGTCCGGGTTTTAATTTTAACTCCAGTTATCGGCTTGCTAGACGATTTGTTATAAAACGTGAACGATGTGTTCTTTATTATGACAGTTTTGATGATTTACAGAGATTATACGGTAATTTTTAGTTTGCATAATTTTCTATAATTATGAAAGAGAACAACAGTTTAATATTGCGGTCATCTTCGCTGGAGTATAGATGCAACTTGCACTTGACTTATGAGGATATCTTGCATAAAACAATAAGACATTTTAATTTATTTTATTAATACCGGCGGTTTTATTATTTTTTTCCCCATCATTTCATGGCGTACATTATATTAATTATATAGTAACTTTAAAACGACCTCTCAATAACGCACATTTAATCAAAAAAATTACTAAAAAGCTTAATTAAATCTAATAAAAATTCACTATCGACTTATTTCTTATATTCTACACAGCAATCATCGGCGCCCATACCTGGGGCAAGGTGGGGCCGCGGCCCCCCCCTAGCTTCATTAAAAAGTCGGTAATTTGTAGGATATGACTTAAGACTAAAATATTTATTTATTTATGTAAATATTTATTTAATTATTTTATAACTTGAAGCATGCGAGTCGCTGCCATTGCGGTCTTAAAAAATGCGTGGCTGGAGAAGCGCGCAACCTTGATGCGTCATCCCATAAGCCCACGCGCCAACACAACGCAACAGATTGTGTCACTGTTGTCAGTGTTTGGTTAGATGACAAAGTAATCACTGTGTGTTGTGTGCTCGCAGAAAGTGCCCGTTCCGTCCTTCGTCTTTCGTCTCATGGGCTCCGAATAGGTATTTATAATTTTTCAGGTAAGCATTCACCTTTATATATATTAAATCTTGAGTCAGAATGAATACGAATACAGAACTTTTAATGATTTAATATTTAATTAGTAATGTACGAATATGAGAGATCTGCATATTTTGTCCATTTTGATTTCAAACTGGCTAAATTAGTGAATTTTCGGTGATTACACTGTAAATAATTACAGTGTTCATTTATTTACGATAATACAAACTAGTTAATTTACGGTGAAAACATTGATACCAATTTATTTGAATTATTTCAGAGATGGATATCAGACATTTTTTTGGACAAAAACAAAAAGATGTTTCTACTGCACAGAAAAGGAATCTCCACGAGTCACCAAAAGCTCCAGATCCAATACCTTCTAAAGTGCGTCCCACAACAATTTCTAGTTCACTCTCAACATCAGCTTCTAGCTTCGCGTTATCTGAAAAACAGGATCCCCATCATTCCCAGTCATCAGGCGTTTCATTGCCACCATCTTCGTCCACCATTAGTGATAGTTCTACTGGTTTGGACTTTTGTCATCCGTCAACTTCGGTTCTTCCCGTCGAAGAGCCTGATGTATTTACACCGTGCCAGTCTTCAGTAACATCGCCAATTGATATCACAACTGAGAGAGATGACGTCAACAACCCAAAAACATTTTTACTGTCAACAAGGCGGAGGAACTGCATTCGTTATCTGTTGATCACAGCTTTGATTTGGGCGAATACATAAACCATTCAGTTTCAGTGCCAGACGAAGTCAAGTATCAGTTACTAACTAACCTACGTGCTCGAAATTCGTCGCATGACTTCAAGAAGGACATCGATGAAAACAAAACCATAAAAAGGCATTTTCAAAAACTTGGCTTGAAAAGTACTCATGGCTAGTATACTCACCAAAGTTGAAGGGAGGGCTTTGCAAGTTTTGTACTCTTTTCAAACCACTTTTAAAAAGAGGAATATTTGGTGCTTTTGTGATAAAGGCTCACCAAGACTACAAACACTTTCATGAAGATGCTCGAGGACATGAAAGGAGCAGTTGGCATCTCGAATCTACAAGCAAGGCCAAAAGTTTTTGTGAGTCGATAGAAATGAAAAAGAAAAACGTAATCGAGCAGTTAGACAGTGGGATCATAGAGCTTGTAAATGCCAATAGAAAAAAACTTAAATCAATTCTTGCAACTGTAATTTTTTGTGGTACTCATGACATATCCATTAGAGGAAAGAAATCGAAAGAAGGGAATTTTGAAGATCTACTTTTATTCAGAGTAAGTGCGGGTGACAAAGTGTTGGAGGATCATTTACAAAACCATAGTGGAAAAGCCAAATACACATCACACAGAGTTCAAAACGATTTAATAAGTACATGTGGTTCTGTGTTACAACAAGAGATTGTTGATGATGTAAATAGATCACTTGCATTTTCATTATTGGCTGATGAAACGGCTGATGTAAGTGGTAGAGAACAACTGTCGGTAGGAGTAAGATTTATAGACGAGAAATCGAACTTTACCGTGAAAGAAGAGTTTTTAGGGTTTACAGAGCTGTATATATTGGATGCTGAGGGAATTTCTTCATCTATTTTAACATTTGTTGAACGCTTGGGACTTGACATGAATAAATTAATTGGCTTGGGCTTTGATGGCTGTTCAACAATGGCAGGCCATGAAACCGGAGTGCAGGCTAGAATCAGAGAAAAGTATCCTTCAGCTGTTTATTTCCACTGTGCATCTCACAGACTTAACTTAGTTGTTAATGACCTTAACAATGTTCAGGAAATTCGTAATACTGTTGGAACAATAAAAGAAGTTATCAAGTTCTTTAGAGAAAGTGTATTGCGTAGGAAAACAATACCTAACATTCCAATGTTCTGTGAAACGAGGTGGTCACACAAATATACATCAATCAGGGTGTTCAAAGAAAATTTTTTGGTGATAAAAGAGAGTCTCAATTATCTTGCAAATGACCGAGAAAAAATCAAGATACTAGATCACGAGCTAACCAACTAGACAGCGCAACATCCTCAACTACATTTATTGTTTGTCTACACATCATCTCAAGATATTCATCATATTTAGAACCGATAGTCAACAAACTGCAGTACGCAGATATAGATCTCCACTCAGTCTACAGATACATCAACACTGACCTACTAGCCAATTTTCAGAAGCAGAGAGAAAGCAATGACGAATTTGCAAATATTTTCGATGCAGTAAAAGAAGATTGTGAAGAACTTGACATAGATATCAAAGTCCCAAGATTAGCTGGAAGGCAGAAACATAGATCCAATGTCCAGTGCTCATCTCCGGAAGGCTATTTCAGAGTGGCAATTTACAATCCATACATGGATTCTATAATCACGTCATTAAACACAAGGTTTGAAAAAGGCAATGACATACCTTTCAAAGGTGGAATTCTTCACCCACATCTAATGAAAAAAGAAAAAAAGAAGATTTTATGAGAGATGTAAAAGTTTACAGAACTTTTATAAAATCGAGAACTTGGAAGCAGAAGCCAGATTATGGTATGATGTGTGGGTAGATAAGGAGTGTTTAGAAAACATAAGGCTTCATAATATACTTGAAGAAACTACGTTCTACCCAGCAGTAAGAAAAATGATTATATTCTACCTAACCATACCCCCGACAACTTGCACTGTAGAGCGTTCCTTCAGCACACTACGTAGAGTGAAAACGTGGCTGAGGAGCACTACTGGCGAGGATCGTCTGTCAAGCTTGTGCCTTCTTAGTGTCCACAGAAAAAGAGCGAAGAATACTGACTTTGAGGAAAAGTGATTGACTTGTTCGGAAAGAAGAAAAGAAACTTACAATTTGCTTTTTCTGATAAATATTAAAATTTTGCTTCTTTAAGACATCTTAACTTTGTTTTCTTTATTGAAACACAAAGACATTGTTCTTGCTTTTTGGTTTCTATATATTCACTGGTTTCAATAAAAAGTAATTAGAGTAATGTGTTATTTTTATATACCTTAAATACGGTGGCCTAGTTTTTTAGTAGTAGTAATAGATTTTTAAACAGGGTTTAAAATGGAACTTTTTTAGCTGCTTAAAATTATGCATTCGTCTTCCAAAATATACAAAATGTAGTATGCAATAGCTTCACGTTCAGCCCCTACAAACTTTCATATGGGCGCCGGTGACAGCAATACTCTAAATAAATCAGAATATTCTATTTGTATATGTTAAATTGTAAATAATTGTTATTTAATTAATACGCTTGCAACACATTTGTTGTTTAACAGAGAGCAAAAAAAATGGTATTTACTCTTTTATTTAGCTTACACAATTATTTAAAAAATTGTGTAATTTACTAATCTATTTTCAAAAATTGTGCTTTGCAATTTTCAGCATATTTTAAAACAGTTTGCTACGGTTAATTGAAGAAAAGTAAGTTTTGCCGGCAGCCGAAGAGTAGGGCGTGGGTGAGAAAAAGGATCCACCGCTTCTTCAGAACTGTCTTGAATTAATCCGAAGGCGCCATAGTCCTAATGCGTGGATACAAACCTGCTTCCGAACTAAAGAAACAGACGCAACAATCAACCGTAACAAATTAAAGGAGCAATCAATACAATAAAGAGAGAGAGAGACACAAGTAACCTACAAAACGTTATATTTAATAACACACCATAAAAAAAAAGAACAGGGCACAATTTAAATATATCCCCTTACAACTTAAGTTAATTCCACGAAGCGTATTCGTTCGTACCCATATATATATTCGTACACAAAAGAAGGAAAAAATATATAATTAATAGCAAGTTATTAATTTATGTGGTACGCCACTGGCGTTATTTAATCTAACAAGATGGCGACGTGACCACACCCGTACAATACGAAGGTGTATTTAGTGTTCGCAGTTGCAATATTTAGCGTTAAGAAAGCATCGGAGATTTAGGTGTTTCCCCAAAAAGAGCGCTCTTCCGTGGTATTACACTTCTACTCTAAAAATCCCCAAGCAATGGTGGGTAAATGAAGCAAGTTCGCGCCTTTACGGTACACATTCGTTTACAGATTGAGCAAGTATATGCGCCACAACAAGTTAATTAATTATATTGTAGTGAATTAACAGAAAAAAATTATAAATACGTGAACAAATACGTTTCGAGTTCCAAAGATTTAACTGCACTTAAGGTGCCAAGACAAGTTGTACTTATTTAGGTGTTACGCTTGAGACGTTTTCGGTAGCAGTGTGACGTCCCGGAGATGGTTTGTTTTCAGCGTAGAAGTATAACTAGAAAGATCTGACCTTATGTTGTAGATAGAGGTTTACGATGTTGACACACAGGAGGAGATACAGATATGTGGTGTCGGTGCCAGCTGCGGCGACCCCTAATTTCGGTAGGATGTCCCGTACTTCAGCAATCTTAACAGCGAACCCCAAGTATGCGACACACGCAGCGACAAGACAATAACAGGTAGAAAGAGATCCACGATGAATTTAATCAGCCAGGTAATTGGTTTTGTTTAGGCCAAAAGAACCTTTAAAGCCGAGTAATTTTAATCCCGGAGTACTCGCCTTATCTGAATATTATGCACGGTGTAACGTTGAGGAAGCCATGAAGAATATTTGTCGTACCTGAATGCAATCGAGCGACCATTAGAAGAATTAGTACACGCATCCGTCCTAAGATAAACTTCCGAAAATCGAGTAATCAATCCTTTCCCCAGCTAAAATATACCGCTATACATTGAAAGTTTGCAGGGTCCTATACATACCACTAGAAAATTTGACGGAATTACGATTAAGCACTCAGATGAAGGCAAATTTGAATTTCACGTAACACGACGTGATGGTAGTTGTTACAAGGCGGAAATGGAAGAAGCCGAAAATGTATTGGCCAATTAGGACAACGCGGAAGTTGAATTCTGGGAATTAAATCCCCAAAAATTTCCGTTAAGGAGCGAACACGGAGAAATGTCGCGTTTACACCTCGACTCCGTGCATTGGGTGTTGCCTAACTCACAGTGACCGTTACAAGTTGTACAAAATGTTTTGTATTTCCAAATTTGTGGCTTGTAATTGCACTTTTTCACATAATATTTTTAACACACGTTGTAGATTTTTTTGCGTATTTCAAATTGAAATTCAAACTCTAAAGATTTTAATTATTAATGTGTTTTCAAAATATGCAATTTATTAAACAAACGTTTATTTTTACACTTTTGAAATTTTTGGGGCTCTGAAAATAAAAAAACTTGATCCAAATAAAGCATAAACATTTTCACTAATAATTTTTTTAAAATACATAATCATACTACTAAATCTAAACTACACTCTTTGTAAACTATTTAACTTGTTTTTTATCCGAACCATGTAATAATAATATTTTTTTATTTGGGCCACTAACACTTTTTAAAAAAGTATGATGTCAAATGTTTTCCACCTTGAGATTTGATAATATCTTGCAGAGAACACATAAGTAAGGCACAGATGATTTTCTAAGTCAGTTTCTTCTTTACAATTTGGACACGCAAATTTTATTGATACTGGCATCATAACCTTACAACTATCGAAGATTATTTAAATAATATTAAAGGTTACACATATTTTATAGAATAAAATAAAAATGGGTTAAGAAAAGTGAAAGTTTTTCATAAGATTATTATAAACCTCGTGCATATTAATATGTAATTTTTATAATATAATATGTAATAATTTTATGTGATAACTTCTTTAATGATTTCATATATAACTTTAATCTTAACTTATAAATTTTGCTTAATTGCTTTTTTCTCTTCATTCATTCTTCGACAAATTCAATGTTTATTGTTGGACCTTTACTAACGATGTAGGAAATTAGAATATGCCAGTTCTATCTATATAGTCACCTTATCATAAACTACACATAAAGCTAATTCAAAAAGTTCAACACAGATTCCTACGACATATTGCATACAAACAAAAAAATTCTAATAATTTGATATCATATGACAGTTTATTATTTGACTTTTATTTATTACCATAGAAGTGTAAATATCTACGTTTAATTGTGGAAAGTATTTACCAACTCTCTGTTTAAACAACAAATGTGTTTAGTAGAGCAAAGCTTTTTCAAGTCCAGTTTCATTGAGCGTTGAAAAAGAAATGCTTTATAAAATAATTACTATTTTCTCGCCTCCCCACCACTAACAACTACCGGGATTCTGCCGATTATACCCGAAAGCAAATTTGTAGACGAACGTTTTTACACATCCAAGCCTTTAGAACGTCAAACGAGTAATGCTTTAAAATACGAGTTAAAATTTTTCAAACTTGCCTCCCACCACTAATAATTAACGGGATTATGTTGGTCGTACAAAAAACAATTCAATATCTTAAGCCGCGTCCTCATTGGTAAAAATTTGCGTAGAACCAACTGTTAGTTGCAAATATTTGCGTGCTCGAGGTAAATTGTACTAATGTGGACGTGTACGTCGCAATAATCGGACGTACGAATTTTCGACGCTCACAACGCACACGCTCCATCGGTTGTCGGTTTTTAAGCGAGCGATCAAAGGATTTGTGTCGCATACAGTTTGCAGTGAGGACGCTTTTTTGTGCGAAGCTGGTGTTAACGGTCTGTTTTTTATAACCTTGTTACGAAATTGATTGAGAAAATCGTGGACACATCCATCATGAATAACGATTTAATAATGAAACAAAAAATGTGCTGTGTTCATCATTATGAGTGGCCTGCTTGGTGGTTCAATCAGAAAAAAGAAGCCTAAAAAGATACGAAGATACTGGATGAAGCATTTATATCAACAAAGAACTTTGGAAGGCAGTTCCCAGTTACTAAATATATTGTCGCTTGATGAAAGCACCGGCCATTTTAAGAACTTCCTAAGAATGTCTCCGCAAGATTTTGAAATTTTGTTAAATAAAATTGGACCTAAAATTCAAAAAGGATACAAACTTAAGAAAAGCTATCACTGCGAAGGAAAGGTTGACTATTACTTTACGCTTCCTGGCAACGGGTGATTCATATTCTAGTCTACAATATCTATTCAAGGTATCCAAACAGATAATAGCAGAAATAATTCCAGACGTATGCAGTGCTTTAATTGAAGTTTTAAAGGACTATATAAAAGTAAGTCAAATGAAGTCAAAAGTAATTTTTTATGTATTTATTTTTTATTTTATTACTACGCATTTAAAGATTCATAAATTCTCTCAGGCCCTCCAAAATGCCACCTTTGCAGACTTTTTATGGTGGAATATTTTCTTCAAGAAATCCTGAACAAGTCGTTGATTCCTCAGTATCTGTGTGGGAAAATTCTATTATTTTGTTTGAGAATATACGTTGGCTGATTGTTGTGTAAACGCAGATAAAGAATCAGATTAATCATGCGGTGAATTTAGCGGTTCAGAGTAGGCTGTATTTTTATCAAAAACAGGTGGTGAAGTCGGAGTAGTGGATAAAGAACGTGGCGACGGAGTAGGCGATTGCGACTGGATTGGCAAGGCTTGGTTTAGAAACGTATTAAACTCTGCTTCAAAAATTAAATTATTTATTTTATGTATTAAAAATGACTGTGTTCTGTGATAGAACAGGTTTAATTTTTCCCCAAAGTACTTTGCAAAAGAGTCGCCTGGTTTTTCTTTTTCTATTGGCTGTTGTAGAAACCGAAATGCTTCTTGAATTCGTGGATCTTCTTTTTCTATTGTTTTCTGCACTCTCACCCTTTTTTTAGGAGTTGAAGGTTTTGTAAATTGTTGCAACGATTTTTCATGACCCTGCTGAGCTGAAGTTTCTGCCAAATTTTCAAAAACAATATCTTCGGCAGTATTGTTGTAAGAAGATTCTTCTTTTACGATCTCGCTTTCAGTTTCCAAGACAGTCTGAAAAGAAAATATTAATTAATTACATTTAGGTACTTAGCAATAAAGAGCGGACAAAATATGACACACGGATGATATTTTTTTTCTATTTTTAGATTCCGTCTACCTCTGAGGAATGGCAGCCTATCGCTCAAGATTTTGAGAGTCTGTGGAATTTTCCTAACTGTGCCGGAAGTATGGACGGTAAACACATAAGAATTTAAGCGCCCATTAATAGCGGAAGTGATTTTTTTAACTATAAAGGTTTTTTAAATATTGTCTTATTTAGTCTTGTTGATGCAAATTACAACTTTCTCTACGTTGATGTCGGCTGTCAAGGTCGCATCTCGGATGGAGGAGTTTTTCAAAACACTGAGCTGTATCGGAAGATTAAAAACAATACTTTGAACATGACGCTACCCAAAAGTTTACCTCAAAAGCAAACAAAACTACCTTACGTTTTCCTAGCTGACGAGGCTTTTCCCCTCACAGAAACAATTATGAAACCATATTCTGGTACTCACCCAAAAGGGTCAAAAGAAAGAATTTTTAATTACCGTCTTACCCGTGCACGAAGGGTGATAGAAAATGTTTTGGCATTATTTCATCAGTGTTTAGAGTACTGAGAAAGCCGCTACTTTTGGAAGCCGAAAACGCTGAAGGTGTTGTAATGGCTATACTATATCTGCAACATTCGACTCTGAACATAATGGAGAGTTTGTAGAGGGTAGTTGGAGACAAAATTCAACTTCTAAAAATTTTCAGGCCAACAAAAACCTACCCTGTAGAGCAAATATGAATGCAAAACACATTAGAGAAGAATTTGCCAATTATTTTACCGCAGCTGGTGCGGTTGCATGGCAGACTGAATATGCTTAGTAATATCACTTTATATCCTATATTAGTTATCTTACTTACAGAAAATCAAACACTTTACTGTTCACAGCTTTACGCGGTAATTATTATTAATAAAAAATTTAAAACTCAATTAGCCTAGATGTTTTACTTACATATATATATATATCCTCCGAGTTCATAGATTGTCTAGGTCTGTCTTTATCACTAAGAAAGGCGAAGCTTTTGAATGCATACCAGTCCGATTTGTACACTTCTTTAGCACCTGAATAAAAATTAAAAAAAAACATTAATAACAATACTCTTCAATTTACAAAAACCTATTCCTACAAGTTATTCACGAAATATTTTATTTGTTTCTAGGCCAAAAAGTAAAAACAGATACCGGTGGCTAAAATATTTTGTGAACTCCTGTACATACGTATTTTATTTTCTATACAAAAATTCTTGACTTACCTTTTCCTGTTCCAACGGTTTTCTTGCCTTTAGATTTTTCCCTTCTATAAGAGCCTAATAAGCTCAATATTTTTGTTTTGCTTGCATGCACCGTCAATATCAAAACTTTTCCAATTTCTTCCCAAAGAATCAAGCTGTTTTATTCTTGTTGTAATGAAATTTATCCTTTGGATCCCATAAGTTACGATGCTTACGATATTCCTGGATTAGTAGTAAAATATCTTCCCTGGATAAATCCATAATAATATTTATTATCCGTCTACTCAGACACCACAATAATTCTGTCATTCGGTCAACAACAAAAACATGCAAAACAACCTGAGCAGACACGCACAACGAATAACACAAATTTTCGGTGGCAGGGCAGTTAAAACTTTGCGACGAAACTTCTTAATTCAACGCGCACGTAAAGTTTGCCAGTGAGGACGCGGGCTTTATACGAGAAAAACACACAAAGTGTTTATAAACCGTACGAATTTTAAAAACCCACTTTTGATAAGTTTAAATAGGAAACATTTTTTTAATTTAAAAACGCATTACAAATTATACGTATCTCTATAAACAACTAAAGTCTATTTATAGTACAACGGATTTTCTTATGCAGTTTGAGAAATAAAGTGCACATTATATGTACGTTTGGTTCTATGCATCGAATCAAGCAAGAATAAATGATTGGTAAAAACACTATTCGATGACATGCGATTTAAAGCCAAAAATTTGTTTAGTTTAATAAATTGCATATTTGAAAATAGATATTAATATTTAAAATCTTTATAGTTTAATTTTCAATTTAATTACGCAAAAAACCTACAACGTGTGCTAAAAATATTTTGCATATTTTCATAGCAGTTGAAATTTTAAATTCATATTAAGTCAAAACATTTTCTATTTATTACATTATCTCTCATATCTGGACCAAAATCGCTGGACCAAAAAGTTGTTTTAAAAAAACTAAAGATTTGTAAGTTTTGCATATTTTCGTATGCTGTGCTTTTAATCTTTGAATTAGACTCAGGTGTCTGCTTCTTAAATGGCATAGATGTTCGTGACCTAGGTAGTACTAATTGAAGGTTGAGAACGAAATATTTTACAAGTGATAATTTCAATTTTCAAACTAGTCATTAGCGAAAATACGCGATTCCGAAAGCAATTTAGGCCTTAGCAAAATACACGCTCATAAACGAAACAAATTCGCAAGAGCATTTTATACATCCAATAAATTAGAATGTTGAACAAGAAATGATTTACAATTTTGATTAAGCTAAGTTTTACAATAGATAAAAAATGAGATGTAACGTAATCAATTTTTTTTATTTTCACCGTGCCCAACTTCAAGGATGCAAACATTGGCGACAAAAAACAGAACGCGAATATGGCCGACAACCGAGAGCTTCCGACATGAAAAGTCGACCGCGCCCATGCCGACATCTTTAGTTATGAACACGAACATAACCGATGATCCGGAATCGTATTCTTGGCGTCATCTTTACTCATGAAGATGACGATGACCGAGCATCAACGACGCTACATTGTTGTGGAAATACAAAGAGCAAATTATAACAATACATTCTTTCCATGAGTTCCTTCGATTTAACTATTAATAACTTCACGCACCAAAATCATACTGCAAATTTTTTCTTTTCAAAATCAAAACCCCGGAAGTACGCAATCATATGCTAAAGTATTATGTAATTTTGCAAGGTTCTTCCAACTTTATCATTCCAAAACATAAACATTTCTTTGAAAACAAATAAATCTTTTCTAATGTTAATTTTGTTTAAGCTAAGTTTTACAATAGATAAAAATGAGATGTAACGTAATCAATTTTTTTATTTTCACCGTGCCCAACTTCAAGGATGCAAACATTGGCGACAAAAACAGACAGGAATATGGCCGACAACCGAGAGCTTCCGACATGAAAAGTCGACCGCGCCCATGCCGACATCTTTAGTTATGAACACGAACATAACCGATGATCCGGAATCGTATTCTTGGCGTCATCTTTACTCATGAAGATGACGATGACCGAGCATCAACGACGCTACATTGTTGTGGAAATACAAAGTTGCAAATTATAACAATACCTTCTTTCATGAGTTCCTTCGATTTAACTATTAATAACTTCACGCATAAAATCATACTGCAAATTTTTTCTTTTCAAAATCAAAACCCCGAAGTACGCAATCATATGCTAAAGTATTATGTAATTTTGGAAAGGTTCTTCAACTTTTATCATTCCCAAAACATAAACATTTCTTTGAAAACAAATAAATCTTTTCTAATGTTAATTTTGTTTAAGCTAAGTTTTACGATAAATAAAAAGATTACTACAAATGAAATAACAACGTAATCAATTTTTTTTATTTTCACCGTGTCCAACTTCAAGGATGCAAACATTGGCGACAAAAAAACAGAACACGAACATAACCAACGACTGAGAGCTTCCCATATGAAAAGTCGACCGCGCCCATGCCGACATCTTTACTCACGAATACGAACATAGCCGACGATCCGGAATCGTATTCTTGGGCACCATCTTTACTCATGAACCCGATGACGAACCGACTGCGCACGAACTGGCCGTTATAGCCAGGTTCCGAACCACCGGAAGTGAGCCAGAAGCCCCATCATATAACTGCCGACCAACACCGAGAGCTTCCGGACATTGCCGACCGCACCCACGCCGCCATCTTGCCCTACTTACGAACACGAACATTGACGACAACAACCGAGCATCAACGACGCCATCTTGACTTACAAAAAAGCTTGCCGAACATTGCCGACAACAACCGAACGCGAACATGACCGACAACCGACAACAAACGATCCCGAACATAGCCGACAACAACCGAACACGAACATGACCGACAACAACCGACTGCGCACGAACATCCGCGCACGCCACCGACGACGACCGAGCATCAACGACGCCATCTTGACTTACAAACGAAGCTTACCGAACATTGCCGACGATAATCGAAATTCAAATTTCGCGCCAAAAGTGGGCCAGAAGCCCCATCATATAACTACTTGCACTGTTGCGGATTGATTACACAAAAGTGGGTACATCATTTATGATTTATGAGATAGTTGCATCATCTAGTGCAGCTAGCAATATTATTAAATTAAACTTATAGTAAAAACTTCAATAATCAATAATGCGTATATAATATTTATAGGTGTTGTTCAAAATGGTTGCCATTTTCCCTAATGCAAAATTGGCACTTTTGCGAAATTTTGGTTCATTTTAAAGTTATTATGGGGTGACCTATAAATATATATACGCGTTATTGGTTATTGGTTTTTACTAAGTTTAATAAAAAATTAATCTGTTTGGCTTTAATTTTCTAGGCTTATTTAAAAAAAAGGAATTCTAACATTGATTGGGAACAAAGTGCCAGACTATTATACATTTCTGGAAAGCTCTTAATGAGTTGAATGTAAATACAAATGGTGAAATACAGGGTGTCCCATATAAAAAATCCTATAACTTTGTTAGCTTTCTCAAAAATAGGGACACCTTAAACTCTCCTGGAGCAATGAATACAAGTAAAATGTGTCTTGCGACATCTCGTGTTAAAATGGACACGTGTAAATAGTATAAACTAAGTAAATGCCAACAGTTAACTGTAAGAACTTGTGTGCGTTAAAGTGCACGGCGCCATCTAACCGATGGTTTTAATGCTTAAAACAACACGTGAGTCGATAAAGCCAAGATAACTTGTACAGAAGCATACACGCACGAAAGAACACCTGATGCAGCATTTCGCTCTTATTCTGAGCTCATCAGAGGTGTATACTCACGTGCGGTATACAACTCTACAAGACGGCGGTTGGTCTTTTAATCTCTCCTGGAACAATGAATACAAGTAAAATGTGTGTCTTGCGACATCTCGTGTTAAAATGGACACGTGTAAATAGTATAAACTAAGTAAATGCCAACAGTTAACTGTAAGGACTTGTGTGCGTTAAAGTGAGTATACACCTCTGATGAGCTCATAATAAGAGCGAAATGCTGCATCAGGTGTTCTTTCGTGCGTGTATGCTTCTCTACAAGTTGTCTTGGCTTTTTAGACTCACGTGTTGTTTTAAGCATTAAAACCATCGCTTAGATGGCGCCGTGTACTTTAAAGAACACAAGTCCTTACAGTTAACTGTTGGCATTTACTTAGTTTATACTATTTACACGTGACCATTTTAACACGAGATATCGCAAGACACACATTTTACTTGTAAAGCATTAAACAAATTATATTTAAAAAACTATATTAACTAAAATCATTACTAAAACTAGAGACAATTAATAAAGTGTTCCTCATTATGTGGACTTGTAAGAAACAAATTATCATATAAATCTGCAAAAAGAAGTGTTAGTGCTACTCACTGCCTACATTTTTGTCTGCATTTTGTGTCATCACTTTCTTATTGTTTAGCGTCTTCAAGAATTCAGTATTGCAATTGGTTCAATGATACTATAAGAAATGATAACGTGCTAGATAGAACATTTTTTTCTGACGAAGCGTGGTTTCATTTGACTGGATATGTAAATTCACAAAATTACCGCATCTGGAGTGATTAAAATCCAAGTTTTTCATGAAACTTCATTGCATCCTGTGAAAATTGCATTATCAAGAAGACGAATCATTGGACCAATTTTCTTTGATGACACGATTAATGCAGAACGGTATCAAAATATGCTAGAAGTTTTCATTGGTGATCTTCACGATGATGAATTACAAGAAGGTTATTTTCAACATGATAATGCCACCGCCCATACAGCTAAAAGAACGATACAGTTTCTTAAGGAATATTATAACAATTGAGTTATGGGCAGAGGATTATGGCCACTGAGGTCACCAGACTTAACATGTTTAGATTTCTTTTTATTTGGACATTTAAAGACCAAAATATATCAAAATCGATTACACACAATTGAAGACTTACAAGAGGCAATAGTAAATGCTATCCAAAGCATTACAGAACAGCAGCAGCTGCAAGCAGTTTTTGAGAATATGAAGAAACAAGTGACACTGTGTCTTATTAACAACAGCTCACATTTTGAATATCTGTTATAACAATGCAGTTGAAAGACTGTTGAATAATCGTTTAACAATTTCAATACAATACTCAGTGTAACGAATTTATTTAAAATAACTATTTGTTTGTAATGTTACATAGTGTAAATCTTACCCACCATTTTTAATAAGCATAATTAAAGACAATAACAATATGCATTATTTATATGAAGGATGGCGTAATTGCACTACTCGGAACCATGAAAGTAGAGATTAACAGTAATGTGGAAGCCTTTTGCATACCCTGTTAGTACAACATCGATAACAGTTAGTTATTTTTCCATTAGCAATAATTTGAAATGTTTCTGTTGCAACCCCTTGTCTTGATTTAAACACAGATTTAAATTCTGACATAACCTAATTTAAGTTAGGTATATATAGTTAGTGCTCATTCTAAAAGTGGCGGAAAAAGTTTACTATGATCACTTTTCATAAGAGCGGATGGTTCAGGCTATTTTGCTCTCACTGTACAAGGCATGCAGCAAAATACGAATAATAAACTTTGTAAACGTACTTAAATGTTTTACAGGATCCATCATGGAATAATGTACAACACTTTTCACTCACAACGTTAAACTTTTAATAATTATTTGCGATGAAAAACAATAAAAGTTCTTCAGATCACAAAAACAACAAAAGTGCGCCAAAATGAAAGGTAGCATTCGATTTAAAATCGCGACGTTGCCGTTTTTTATATTTATATAAAGTTTAACGTAAAAACACTATTGAAAATTTTCTATTTTTTGAATTAAGTTTTTGAATAATCTTAGAAAGACTATCCTATCTCGTATTCTACTGTTTGGAAATTACGTACACAAATGTTTCTTTTTTGTTGTTAGTATCCACAAATATATTAGTAGTTTTAGAAGTCTAATATGCGACAACCAACATCACATCCGTGCATATACGGTGTTATATAAGCATGTTTTTTTTAAGTACAACATGCTAATTCTTTAAACAAAAAAATTATAAAACCAAAATATAAACTAACAAATACTATCGTACTTCGTATTTATTCTGTAGAAATTATGTATACTAATGTTTCTTTTTTCATAAACATATTCGTATGATTAGAAATCAAATATGCGACGTGCATATACCGTGTTATATAAACATATTCTTTTTACATGTAACATGCTAATTTTAAATTATAAAAACTGAAATATAACGAAAAAGTTATTTAATAGTTGTTCTTGTGTAAATTCAGTTGTTTCAAAAGAATTTTAATTTACACAATGTATGATAACAACTTTTTGGTTCGAGTCAGAGTTACTTCAATTCTAAATTTTTCGTCAAATCCCATTCAAACAGGAGAAAAACGATCACTAAACAATTGCTTTTTATTTATATTTTCAAAATAAAATACATATAACAATAATTACCACCTCATTGTACACAATGAATACAATAATTATATACTTAGCATAAATTTTAACTGTAGATTAAATGAAGAAATGTACCACAACAATTTCATTACGAAATATTTCTATTATCTAACATTCAATGGCCTGTTTTAGTTGATTTGTTCAATGATTCTCCTTTTGAAGTTCACCTTGTAATGTTCAACTTAATTGTTTACTAAGGATATGAAACTGATACAATTATTTTTCATTAACTTACTATCTAGTTATTGATTGCTGGAAGTCGTTACCTGTTCATTTTAAAATTGCATTTTTCGTGAGAAGAATACACCAAATTTTCTTTTTCCACCTTTCCAAATTTTTGACTACCTGGCATTGAATAAAGAATTTTTGTTAAATGTGATTTATACTATTGGACAAGAGGCAGTCATATCATTTATATAAAAATTTGTTCAATGTTTGAACCCAATTTCAACTTGATTACCCATAAATATGTGTGGGGTAAATGCGATAAAGAATTCTTTGTCGTTGTTTGATCGTAACTGATGAAACAACATTCTTACATTAGCTTTAATTATGAATTATTTCTGATTTTTTGTATATCGTTAATAATGCATATGACTAATACTAGAGTCTTATAAATAATTCGGAGTGCACTTTTCAGTAAATCTTTAAACGTCCACCCTTTGCAAAGAACTTTCTAGTCGAGATGGATTCCTACATTTGTATTATCTGCATCTTTAATTATTTTTCTTTTTGTACAAAATGCATGTCTTGCAAATTCTAAACAAAAATAAAAGTTTATAGTATTTAAGATGATTCATGCACATTAAATATATTATAACAAGCTGGACACTTACTTTTTCTCAACCTTTTGCGATTAACCGATCTTGAATAGAGAATATATAATGTGGTTTATGTTATTCGATAAGCGTCAGTATTCCGATTTAAATTACATTAACTGACCGTTGTTTTCTTTTATTAATAGCACTCTTCAGTACATCTTCTGATCGAGACGGATTCCTACATTTGTGTTATCTGCATCTTTAATTATTTTTCCTTTGTACAAAATGCATGTCTTGCAAATTCTAAACAAAAATAAAAGTTTATAGATTTAGGATGATTCATGCACGTTAAATATATAAAAACACGCTGGGCACTCACTTTTTCTCAACCGTTTGCGATTAACTGATCTTGAATGGAGAATATTCATTAAATGCGGTTTTTATGTTATTCCATAAGAGTTAGTGTTCCCATTTCAATTACATTAACTGACCGTTGTTTTCTTTTATTAGTAGATTTAGTGTTGTTTAGACGTAATCAACTTCAATTTAGCAATTGAGGTTAGAAAAATATATAGATGTAAGATGCAATGTCATTAAATTTTTATCAACAATCCAAAATACAACATTAATTGTTTTTATTTCTTAAATAAATTTACTTTACTGCTGAATGAATGATTAATGAAAAATTTAGAAAATTAATTAAATTGCAATAGTTTAAATTCAAATCGAATGAACAGCCATCCTTCGGAGAAGAGCGAAAACTATTTTGCTAAAATATCTGTATCATTATTAATTACAAAGAATTGTACGAATTTCCTCGTCACAAGTTTGTGGTATCGTACAGGACGCTTTACTATTTTTTTATAATTTGCTTCTATAATTTTTTCATTATAAAACCAATCTGCGTTCTATAATGAGCCACAACGTTACCATTATAGCACGCTGTTTTTATATTTGCCTGGTTGGTAAGACTGAATTACTGCAACTAATAAATTTGACATAATGAGTTTTATAACCAAGTGCGTGATTTGTGGTTATTAATGTGGAGAATTTGTGGAATAATCATTTTTATGTTTAAAATATTTCAGATACGCATATTCTAGTAAGTATATTAAACCTTACTTATCTTTTATTTTCAAGCATAATTGATTTTATTTTTCTCCAGGAAAGTACGAGACAAGATTGGTCAATGTTTTTGAAAAAAGACAACAAAATTGGATTAAACGTCTTGTATTATATTTTAAGGTAACAACTAATGTAGTTATAATGCATGCTGTTTGCGAGTAATTGAAAGAAATGTTTGACGAACATCATTATTTTAACAATAAGTTTTGCGACACCTAGTTTTGACTCGTGTTAACAATCACATATGTAAATGCATTTGCATTAAGCAACTATTTCGACACATATGTAAAAGCAGTTACATAAGTCGATCGTCCGATGATTATAGCCATCTAAGTGTTATCAAAAGTAAAATCTTGAATCGCCTGCTGTAAGTTCGCAAGAGGTTGTACAATAGCAAACACCGAGAATTACTCATTTGTGGAAGCGTTGATTGTAGAAAACGGCCAAAGTATTGGTTGTTACAAGGAAAAATTAGTTTGTAATAAATATAACAAGAAAAGTATTTAAGACAATAACCTAATAAAAAATTAAGATGCATTTCTTATGTAATAAATTTTAAATGTTGATCCAGGTTTAGTTAAGGCAATTTTACCATGGTCAAAATTTGTACTGTAACCATATGCTTAATAAATAATGGACAAAATTGGGTTTTACTATTGTGACTTCTTAATCACAACAGTGTGTTATATTTGTTTGCTTTAGAGATGCTTAAGGTGATATTTGTAAATAAAAGAATTAAATTTAACATTAAAGAGTTTAAGTTGGTTCATAAATATAACTATGAAAAAGAATCTATTAAATAAAGTGATTTAAGAAGAAACATTTGTTATAAACTAAAACTTATATTTTCCTTTGTAACAATTAATATGTAACCTGCAATTTAACAATGGAAGAAAAGCAATAGCTTCTATTGCAATGTTTGCCCTTGTATAGTGCAATTATTGTATACATTATAATTTATAACAACATTTGCAGCATCACTTGCATTTATTGTGAGACCTGGATAGGTTTTATTGCTCTCACTGTCATCGCAATTAATGTCTGTGGTATGCGAAACATTACTAATGGTCGAAGGTATATTTTAGAACATCCAGGTTGATCCATTTCATTTCGTTCTGATACAAACATCCTAGATATATTTATTTTGTTTTGTAGTGAAGAATCGACATATCCCTCAGCAACAGAAGAGGACTTCCAGCCCCCATGACGTTTTAGGACCAACAAGTCACCGCCATAATTTGCAACATGTGTGGCACTAGATCTTCTAAAACAGTGACCGGTGTATAATTGTGGGTGAGGTAACTGGAGGTATGTCGCAATGTTTTTAGATATTTTTCCCATCATATTAATACCAATTGGACTATTGATGCAGGGACCATTCCGATAAGTGAGGAAAAATCGATGGGTGGTAACATGATTCGGTCTAAGGCTAAAATATTTTTAATCAACTCAATCCAGGTTATATCTGTAATTGCAAATTTTCTCGGTATATAGTTTTTGTTTTAGGAATCGAAACAATAATTCTGTCGGATTTAATTTCCACATCTTCAACACATAACTTGGTCAATTCTTCACGTCTGCAGACACCATTATATCCGATTATTAAAATTACCTAAATTAATTACAAAAACAATTAGTTTTGTTTATATTTTGTTTAAACATTAGTAGTTAACTACCCTAATTGTTTGCTTTAAATTAATTAATAATTTTATTATAAACTTTATTATTAAAATGAATGTAAATGATATGCACTTACTTTCATCGCGAGATATGTATTGTCGTTGGCTTCTGTAATAAATTTGTTTCTGTCATCTTCTTCTAAAATCTTAGATTTTTGGGCATGTAACCAACAGAAGCCCTTTTAATAAACCCTGTAACTTTTGATATTGCGAAATATCTATATTTTTGTACAGATTCAAGCAGGATCTTATCATTGAGTAAGTTGCACATAATGTAGACGACTTGTATGTTTTACTTTGTAATTGAAAATATGCTAGCAGTACATTTTCTGATATATTTTTAACGTGATTTTCTTCACACCATTTTGTAAACTTTTTGTACTGCTTTTCATAAAGGTGCCGTGACTTATCGGGAATTATTGAAATTGCAACATTTTGGGCAATTTCTCGAATCTCTGGTGGAGTGCAGTTTATTTCTTCGCTCATAGTTGAAACATAAATTTGGAAATTGACAATTAACTATAACAATTAAATTCGAATTTGAAAACTTGGTAAGTTAGTCGTACCAACTTCAAATAAAAAAAAATGAAATTAGCCTCTAGATTTATATCGTATTTTTATTACACAATTTTATTTATTTTTCAAATAAATGCGCAAATTATAAAAAATAGTATAAAGAACTCGTTTATAAGTCATTTATAGCACTTGTCCATTAAAACACTCAGCTGCGCGGCTCATGCCTTAAACTTGAACGCGTGCTGTAAGTGATGACTTAAAAACTCGCGTTCTTTAATATACTATTTTACATGGTCAGTGCGCCAATAGCCCTATTTCTCCATACGCCACTAAAGTAGCATATTATGTGCCGTGTTCAATCTGACGAAGTAGAAGATCAAAACCCCTGTTCTCTAAATATATTAATTAGTGGGAAAAGTTATCAATTTGAAAGTCGGGGTCATATCGAGCAATTTATATAAAAATTTGTTCAATATCTGAACCCGAATTTCAAATTGATTACCCATAAATTGATGGGGGGGTGACCGCCGTGAAGAATACTTTTTGATTGCTTGACCGTAACCGATCAAACAACACTCTTACATTGGCTTTAAAAGATGAATTTGATTTTATTTTGTGTATGTCGTTAACACCACATACGACTAATACCGGGGTTTCACATGTTATGCGACGTGTCCTTTTTAATAAATCTTTGTACGTCCATCCCACGTGAACAACCTTCTTATGGAGACGGATGCCTCGAGCCTCCACAAACATACACAAATTGCGCGCATTGCATGTGTGGGAAGTTGGCGCACAGCGCGCGTGAACTTGGCGTACAGCGCACAGATTTCCAGCGCACCGTGAACTTGGCGCACTGTGAACTTGGCGCACACTTTCTAAAAATTGTCCTAATTTGCATCCAGTGCGCTGGCCGTGAACTTGGCGCACAAAAGAATTTTTGTGTTTTGTGCGCTGACTGTAAACTTGGCGCACAGAAAGACAGATTTTGTGTGTTGTGCGCTGTCCGTGAACTTGGCGCACAAAAGGATTTTGTGTCTTGTGCGGTGACTGTGAACTTCGCGCACAGAAAAAAATTTGTGTGTTGTACGCTGACTGTAAACTTGGCGCACAGAAGGAATTTTGTATGTTGTGCGCTGGCCGTGAACTTGGCGCACAGGAGGAATTTTGTATGTTGTGCGCTGGCCGTGAACTTGGCGCACATACAATTTATTAATTCTCAATCTATACAAAAGGTATGAGCAGGTAGATGCCCCGCCTTTCGGCATTACATCCCATCCGGATACATTATCTTGCGTGCCGTTTGTACAACCTGATTTCTTTTTAATCCTAGGAAAGTGCGACCGAGCCAACCGTAGTCAAACGATTTTACTGAAGGCGTGCTTTAGGTCGCTACGGTTAACTTAGTGTCACTTTCTTATCTCTATTCCTTCTTTCCGACGTGGGTGTTGTCAGGGTATCTGCGGTTAAAAGCCTTTGACTGAAGGTCATGTGGTCTCCGCAGTTACCTTTATACTACCCATGCTAATTTCCTAAGTGTGAGTGCGACCGCGATCTATCCGTATAGTAATTCGATTTAGCTGAAGGCTCTCATTGGTCGCTACGGTTAAACTTGGCGCACAGAAGGAATTTTGTATGTTGTGCGCTGGCCGTGAACTTGGCGCACAGAAGGAATTTTGTATGTTGTGCGCTGGCTGTGAACTTGGCGCACAGAAGGAACTTTGTATGTTGTGCGCTGGGCGTGAACTTGGCGCACAGAAGGAATTTTGCATGTTGTGCGCTGGCCGTGAACTTGGCGCACAGAAGGAATTTTGCATGTTGTGCGCTGGCCGTGAACTTGGCGCACAGAAGGAATTTTGTAAGTTGTGCGCTGGCCGTGAACTTGGCGCACAAAGGAATTTTTAAGTTTTGTGAGCTGGCCGTAAACTTGGCGCATAGAAGGAATTTTGTATGTTGTGCGCTGGCTGTGAACTTGACGCACAGAAGGAATTTTGTATGTTGTGCGCTGGCTGTGAACTTGGCGCACAGAAGGAACTTTGTATGTTGTGTGCTGGGCGTGAACTTGGTGCACAGAAGGAATTTGCATGTTGTGCGCTGGCCGTGAACTTGGCGCACAGAAGGAATTTTGCATGTTGTGCGCTGGCCGTGAACTTGGCGCACAGAAGGAATTTTGTATGTTGTGCGTTGGCCGTGAACTTGACGCACAAAGGAAATTTTAAGTTTTGTGAGCTGGCCGTGAACTTGGTGCACAGAAGGAATTTTGTATGTTGTGCGCTGGCCGTGAACTTGCCGCACAGAAGGAACTTTGTATGTTGTGCGCTGGCCGTGAACTTGGCGCACAGAAGGAATTTTTTATGTTGCGCGCTAGCCGTGAACTTGGCGCACAAAAGGAATTTTGTAAGTTGTGCGCTGGCCGTAAACTTGGCGCACAGAAGGAATTTTGTATGTTGTGCGCTGGCCGTGAACTTGGCGCACAAAGGAATTTTTAAGTTTTGTGAGCTGGCCGTAAACTTGGCGCATAGAAGGAATTTTGTATGTTGTGCGCTGGCTGTGAACTTGACGCACAGAAGGAATTTTGTATGTTGTGCGCTGGCTGTGAACTTGGCGCACAGAAGGAACTTTGTATGTTGTGTGCTGGGCGTGAACTTGGTGCACAGAAGGAATTTTGCATGTTGTGCGCTGGCCGTGAACTTGGCGCACAGAAGGAATTTTGTATGTTGTGCGTTGGCCGTGAACTTGACGCACAAAGGAAATTTTAAGTTTTGTGAGCTGGCCGTGAACTTGGTGCACAGAAGGAATTTTGTATGTTGTGCGCTGGCCGTGAACTTGCCGCACAGAAGGAACTTTGTATGTTGTGCGCTGGCCGTGAACTTGGCGCACAGAAGGAATTTTGTATGTTGCGCGCTAGCCGTGAACTTGGCGCACAAAGGATTTTGTAAGTTGTGCGCTGGCCGTAAACTTGGCGCACAGAAGGAATTTTGTATGTTGTGCGCTGGCCGTGAACTTGGCGCACAAAGGAATTTTAAGTTTTGTGAGCTGGCCGTAAACTTGGCGCATAGAAGGAATTTTGTATGTTGTGCGCTGGCTGTGAACTTGACGCACAGAAGGAATTTTGTATGTTGTGCGCTGGCTGTGAACTTGGCGCACAGAAGGAACTTTGTATGTTGTGTGCTGGGCGTGAACTTGGTGCACAGAAGGAATTTTGCATGTTGTGCGCTGGCCGTGAACTTGGCGCGCAGAAGGAATTTTGCATTTTGTGCGCTGGCCGTGAACTTGGCGCACAGAAGGAATTTTGCTTGTTGTGCGCTGGCCGTGAACTTGACGCACAAAGGAAATTTTAAGTTTTGTGAGCTGGCCGTGAACTTGGTGCACAGAAGGAATTCTGTATGTTGTGCGCTGGCCGTGAACTTGCCGCACAGAAGGAACTTTGTATGTTGTGCGCTGGCCGTGAACTTGGCGCACAGAAGGAATTTTGTATGTTCCGCGCTGGCCGTGAACTTGGCGCACAAAAAGAATTTTGTAAGTTGTGCGCTGGCCGTAAACTTGGCGCACAGAAGGAATTTTGTATATTGTGCGCTGGCCGTGAACTTGGCGCACAGAAGGAATTTTATATGTTGTGCGCTGGCCATGAACTTGGCGCACAGAAGGAATTTTGTATGTTGTGCGCTGGCCGTGAACTTGACGCACAGTAGGAATTTTGTATGTTGTGCGCTGGCTGTGAACTTGGCGCACAAAGGATTTTTTAAGTTTTGTGCGCTGGCCGTGAACTTGGCGCACCGAAGGAAATTTGATAAACATGAAATTTTTGTTGTTTTTTCTTTACGTTTTAAGAAAATTAAAGGGTTTATGTGAAGTGTATATACCTACTTAATACTTGTAGAAAAATCATTTCATATTAATAAAGTATTAAGTAGGTATATACACTTCACATACACCCTTCAATTTACTTAAAACGTAAGGAAAAAACAACAAAACGTTCATGCTTATCAAAATTCCTTCTGTGCGCCAAGTTCACGGCCAGCGCACAACATACAAAATCCCTTCTGTGCGCCAAGTTAACGGCCAGCGCACAACATACAAAATTCCTTCTGTGCGCCAAGTTAAGGGACAGCGCACAACACACAAAATCTGTCTTTCTGTGCGCCAAGTTTACAGTCAGCGCACAAAACACAAAAATTCTTTTGTGCGCCAAGTTCACGGCCAGCGCACTGGATGCAAATTAGAACAATTTTTAGAAAATGTGCGCTGTGCGCCAAGTTCACAGTGCGCTGTGCGCCAAGTTCACGGTGCGCAGGTGAATTGTAGTGAACATTTAATAGTATGTAGAATTTCGTGAAAATGGATTGCTATCAAGTAAAATTATGGCACTATGGCCAATGTACGCGGAGTGAGCCACCGAGATAGCGAGAAAATTCTTCGTTAGTGTTAGCTTTATCGTCTAACCTTCGTATTTGCAAACAAAGATAAAATTCGCCTAAGTTTATTTATTTTCTTGGTTAGCCTTTTGTTTCCAGTCCGCCACTGAATATGTCTTCAAAATGAAGTTATATCATTTTTATGTACCTATCGAATTAAAGACATCCCGGACATTTAAACATGTTGTTGCTACTTTTTTTGAAATGTACCATTTGTATGTAATTTAGTAACGCTACCTTATCAAATGAAACTTAATGAAATGCTACAACAGGTAGGTTATGTTCCTATCCTTAAATGTATTTTTTATTTTTAAGGAAGCATACTTGCATTCGTCAGAAGCCATAAGGAACTGATATAAAAATTAAAAACAGTTGTCGATCCCTTATTAAAGAAGAGAACAAGAATGTTCTAAGTTAAAAACATAAAATTTTTGTAAAAAAAAATTTTTTTTTTTTTTTTTTTTTTTTAAAAAAAAAAAAAAAAAAACACCCACCCAAAACACCCCAACCCCAAAATCTCCCCAACCCCAAAATATCCCCAACCCACAAAATTAAGTTTTTGAGCCCAAACCCAAAAAATTATATTTCGCGCGAACTACCACAAAAAATTTTATTTTGCGCGGCAACCCACAAAAACATTTATTTTCGGCAACCCAAAAATCATTTCCCCAACTACCCAAAAATCATTTTCCGCCAACCCACAAAAATTATTTTCTCAACACCACAAAGAAATTAAGATTTTATGAGATGGAGGGGAGGGGGGGTTGGAGGGTGGGGGGGGGGGGGGGGGGGGGGGGGAGAAGGAAAGGGAGGGGGGGGGGGGGAGGAAAGGGGAGAAAAAAAAAAAAAAGGAAAAGGGGAGAGAGAGAGGGGAAAGGGGAGAAAAAAAAAGGGGGGAAAGGGGGGGGGGGGGAGAAAAGGGGGAAAGAAAGAAAGGGGGGGGGGGGGGGGGGGGGGGGAAAGGGGGGGAAAAAGGAGGGGGGGGGGTTTTGTACCCTTTTGGGGGGTTTTTTTTGTTTTGGGGGGTTTTTGTGTTGTGTGTTGTGTGTGTGTGTGGTGTGGGGTGTGTGTGTTTTGTGTTTGTGTTGGTGGGGGTTTGGGGGTGTGGGTGTGTGTGGTTGTGTGGGGGTGGTGTTGTGTGGGGTGTGTGGTGGGTGTGGGGTGGGTGTTGGGTGTGGGTGAACTTGGCGCACAGAAGGAATTTTGTATGTTGTGCGCTGGCTGTGAACTTGGCGCACAGAAGGAACTTTGTATGTTGTACGCTGGGCGTGAACTTGGCGCACAGAAGGAATTTTGCATGTTGTGCGCTGGCCGTGAACTTGGCGCACAGAAGGAATTTTGCATGTTGTGCGCTGGCCGTGAACTTGGCGCACAGAAGAAATTTTGTATGTTGTGCGCTGGCCGTGAACTTGGCGCACAAAGGAATTTTTAAGTTTTGTGAGCTGGCCGTAAACTTGGCGCATAGAAGGAATTTTGTATGTTGTGCGCTGGCTGTGAACTTGACGCACAGAAGGAATTTTGTATGTTGTGCGCTGGCTGTGAACTTGGCGCACAGAAGGAACTTTGTATGTTGTGTGCTGGGCGTGAACTTGGTGCACAGAAGGAATTTTGCATGTTGTGCGCTGGCCGTGATCTTGGCGCGCAGAAGGAATTTTGCATGTTGTGCGCTGGCCGTGAACTTGGCGCACAGAAGGAATTTTGCTTGTTGTGCGCTGGCCGTGAACTTGACGCACAAAGGAAATTTTAAGTTTTGTGAGCTGGCCGTGAACTTGGTGCACAGAAGGAATTCTGTATGTTGTGCGCTGGCCGTGAACTTGCCGCACAGAAGGAACTTTGTATGTTGTGCGCTGGCCGTGAACTTGGCGCACAGAAGGAATTTTGTATGTTGCGCGCTGGCCGTGAACTTGGCGCACAAAAGAATTTTGTAAGTTGTGCGCTGGCCGTAAACTTGGCGCACAGAAGGAATTTTGTATATTGTGCGCTGGCCGTGAACTTGGCGCACAGAAGGAATTTTATATGTTGTGCGCTGGCCATGAACTTGGCGCACAGAAGGAATTTTGTATGTTGTGCGCTGGCCGTGAACTTGACGCACAGTAGGAATTTTGTATGTTGTGCGCTGGCTGTGAACTTGGCGCACAAAGGATTTTTTAAGTTTTGTGCGCTGGCCGTGAACTTGGCGCACCGAAGGAAATTTGATAAACATGAAATTTTTGTTGTTTTTTCTTTACGTTTTAAGAAAATTAAAGGGTTTATGTGAAGTGTATATACCTACTTAATACTTGTAGAAAAATCATTTCATATTAATAAAGTATTAAGTAGGTATATACACTTCACATACACCCTTCAATTTACTTAAAACGTAAGGAAAAAACAACAAAACGTTCATGCTTATCAAAATTCCTTCTGTGCGCCAAGTTCACGGCCAGCGCACAACATACAAAATCCCTTCTGTGCGCCAAGTTAACGGCCAGCGCACAACATACAAAAATTCCTTCTGTGCGCCAGTTAAGGGACAGCGCACAACACACAAAATCTGTCTTTCTGTGCGCCAAGTTTACAGTCAGCGCACAAAACACAAAATTCTTTTGTGCGCCAAGTTCACGGCCAGCGCACTGGATGCAAATTAGAACAATTTTAGAAAGTGTGCGCTGTGCGCCAAGTTCACAGTGCGCTGTGCGCCAAGTTCACGGTGCGCAGGTGAATTGTAGTGAACATTTAATAGTATGTAGAATTTCGTGAAAATGGATTGCTATCAAGTGGTAAAATTATGGCACTATGGCCAATGTACGCGGAGTGAGCCACCGAGATAGCGAGAAAATTCTTCGTTAGTGTTAGCTTTATCGTCTAACCTTCGTATTTGCAAACAAAGATAAAATTCGCCTAAGTTTATTTATTTTCTTGGTTAGCCTTTTGTTTCCAGTCCGCCACTGAATATGTCTTCAAAATGAAGTTATATCATTTTTATGTACCTATCGAATTAAAGACATCCGGACATTTAAACATGTTGTTGCTACTTTTTGAAATGTACCAGGTTGTATGTAATTTAGTAACGCTACCTTATCAAATGAAACTTAATGAAATGCTACAACAGGTAGGTTATGTTCCTATCCTTAAATGTATTTTTTATTTTTAAGGAAGCATACTTGCATTCGTCAGAAGCCATAAGGAACTGATATAAAAATTAAAAACAGTTGTCGATCCCTTATTAAAGAAGAGAACAAGAATGTTCTAAGTTAAAAACATGAACTTGGCGCACAGAAGGAATTTTGTATGTTGTGCGCTGGCTGTGAACTTGGCGCACAGAAGGAACTTTGTATGTTGTACGCTGGGCGTGAACTTGGCGCACAGAAGGAATTTTGCATGTTGTGCGCTGGCCGTGAACTTGGCGCACAGAAGGAATTTTGCATGTTGTGCGCTGGCCGTGAACTTGGCGCACAGAAGAAATTTTGTATGTTGTGCGCTGGCCGTGAACTTGGCGCACAAAGGAATTTTTAAGTTTTGTGAGCTGGCCGTAAACTTGGCGCATAGAAGGAATTTTGTATGTTGTGCGCTGGCTGTGAACTTGACGCACAGAAGGAATTTTGTATGTTGTGCGCTGGCTGTGAACTTGGCGCACAGAAGGAACTTTGTATGTTGTGTGCTGGGCGTGAACTTGGTGCACAGAAGGAATTTTGCATGTTGTGCGCTGGCCGTGAACTTGGCGCACAGAAGGAATTTTGCATGTTGTGCGCTGGCCGTGAACTTGGCGCACAGAAGGAATTTTGTATGTTGTGCGTTGGCCGTGGACTTGACGCACAAAGGAAATTTTAAGTTTTGTGAGCTGGCCGTGAACTTGGTGCACAGAAGGAACTTTGTATGTTGTGCGCTGGCCGTGAACTTGCCGCACAGAAGGAACTTTGTATGTTGTGCGCTGGCCGTGAACTTGGCGCACAGAAGGAATTTTGTATGTTGCGCGCTAGCCGTGAACTTGGCGCACAAAAGGAATTTTGTAAGTTGTGCGCTGGCCGTAAACTTGGCGCACAGAAGGAATTTTGTATGTTGTGCGCTGGCCGTGAACTTGACGCACAGTAGGAATTTTGTATGTTGTGCGCTGGCTGTGAACTTGGCGCACAAAGGATTTTTTAAGTTTTGTGCGCTGGCCGTGAACTTGGCGCACCGAAGGAAATTTGATAAACATGAAATTTTGTTGTTTTCTTTACGTTTTCAGAAAATTAAAGGGTTTATGTGAAGTGTATATACCTACTTAATACTTGTAGAAAAATCATTTCATATTAATAAAGTATTAAGTAGGTATATACACTTCACATACACCCTTCAATTTACTTAAAACGTAAGGAAAAAACAACAAAACGTTCATGCTTATCAAAATTCCTTCTGTGCGCCAAGTTCACGGCCAGCGCACAACATACAAAATCCCTTCTGTGCGCCAAGTTAACGGCCAGCGCACAACATACAAAATTCCTTCTGTGCGCCAAGTTAAGGGACAGCACACAACACACAAAATCTGTCTTTCTGTGCGCCAAGTTTACAGTCAGCGCACAAAACACAAAAATTCTTTTGTGCGCCAAGTTCACGGCCAGCGCACTGGATGCAAATTAGAACAATTTTAGAAAGTGTGCGCTGTGCGCCAAGTTCTGAGTGCGCTGTGCGCCAAGTTCACGGTGCGCAGGTGAATTGTAGTGAACATTTAATAGTATGTAGAATTTCGTGAAAATGGATTGCTATCAAGTGGTAAAATTATGGCACTATGGCCAATGTACGCGGAGTGAGCCACCGAGATAGCGAGAAAATTCTTCGTTAGTGTTAGCTTTATCGTCTAACCTTCGTATTTGCAAACAAAGATAAAATTCGCCTAAGTTTATTTATTTTCTTGGTTAGCCTTTTGTTTCCAGTCCGCCACTGAATATGTCTTCAAAATGAAGTTATATCATTTTTATGTACCTATCGAATTAAAGACATCCCGGACATTTAAACATGTTGTTGCTACTTTTTTTGAAATGTACCAGGTTGTATGTAATTTAGTAACGCTACCTTATCAAATGAAACTTAATGAAATGCTACAACAGGTAGGTTATGTTCCTATCCTTAAATGTATTTTTTATTTTTAAGGAAGCATACTTGCATTCGTCAGAAGCCATAAGGAACTGATATAAAAATTAAAAACAGTTGTCGATCCCTTATTAAAGAAGAGAACAAGAATGTTCTAAGTTAAAAACATCAAATATGGCCTAAATAGTGTATTTTATTTAGTACAAACTTTTTGCAGTATTGATTTTAGTTCTTCAGTAGGAAAATAGAAAATATTGGATAAGAGGTAGAAAGTAATAGTAGTAGTAGTAGTAGTATGTATTTATTTGCTTTTTTATATTACAAATGATTCGTATTTACACCTTAAGCCCACTTTACATAATAAAAACAAAAAATAAAAATAAAACCAACTTTTTTTTCACTCTCCTTTCACCTTCCTTCTTCTTTGCAGTATCTGTTCCATCCACTTCGTTCCTTCTCCTTTCTCTGACAATATCACCCTTCTTTCTCTCATCTCTTCTCTTAATTCAGAGCACCTCAAGCTCATGTGTTCCACATTTTCCCACTCCTCCCCACATAGCCTACACATTCTTCTACTGTCCTCCCACCAGTATTTTTTTTCCCACTCTTTGTTCCCACATCTAAATCTTGCTATCATCTTCTTTTCTTTCAAGTTCCTATCTTCCTTTAAATATTTGGGCATCCCTTCTGTCATAATTTCCATGTATTTAGTATTGTATCTTCCCTCCCTTATTTTTGTCATTCTATCTTGTTTTTGAGTATCCTTATCCCTTTCTACCATTTCCTTTTCTATATTCCACCCCTGCCGTCTTCCTCAGTCGCATACCCCACTCTTTCATAATACGAATTCCTGTCGTCTTGTCCATATTTTATTTTCCTTTCTTTCACCTCCTTCCAACTTCCTTGTAGTATTTTGTATTATTTTCTTTCTCCCATTTCTTCCTCGTATCTTATCGCCCTTTTTCCTGTTTGTATTCTTATCTTCTCAATCTTGCACTCATTTACCACAATATACCCCGGTGGTTCCCTGTCCAATCCTAATACCCATCTCCAATATTTTTCTTGTATTTTTTCTAGCTTACTTCATTGTTTCCACCCCCATAATTCTGCTCCGTACATCATTACACTCTTTATCAGCCTATCAAATATCCATCTTCTTTTTTCTATATACTTCCCAAATACCCTTTCTCCTAACCCCCACACCTGCCCTAGTATTTTTTCTCCTTTTCTCGCCAGCCCGTTTATATGTGCCTCATCCTTATTGTTATACATCAGCGTGTATCCCAAATATTTTATTTCCTTCACACTTTCTATCCTCTCTTCCCTCCATTTCCAATCTTCATTTCTTCTTCCCCCTCTTCCTTTTTAAAACACAACCATTTTAGTTTTTTTCACATTTACTTGTAACTTCTTCTTGTCCAAGTAGTTCTTTATTGTTTTTATCTCCTTCTTTTCTTTCGCCACCATCACCATATCGTCCGCGTATGCCAACACCCACACCTTTACTCCTCCTATTACAATTCCTCCATTTTGTTTTCTTTCCAACTCTTTCTCTAAATCTGCTATATATGTCGCGAATAACAGCGGGCTGAGCGGACACCCTTGTCTTATTCCCTTTTCCGATATAAATATCCCGCTTACTTCTCCGTCTACTTTTGCCCTAATTCTAGTTTCTTTGTATATTTCTTCTAGCTTCCATACCATGTCTTCTTCCACCTCATTTTTCCTTAGCACTTCCCACAACTTCTTTCTGGCTACATTGGATAAGAGGTAGAAAGTATATGAAAGTTGTTTTTAGGATCTTGATGGTATTCAATTTTCACATACACCCAATTTTTAAAAAATTTTAATTAGATCTACCAGAATGGGTAATAAATTCCTAGCACATGGAATTGCTCATGAAAAACAAGAAGTGGAACAATATAAAAGTTGTATTGTAGGATTCCACCTCATTATTTCAGGCTAATATACATGCCACAATATTTAAGGATACTAAATGTCCTTTTATAGATAATTAATTTGAGTAAATAGTTTTTGTTTTTTATTTATTTAATTTGTAGGTAAACGAAGAAGTGCTGGAGAATTTAAAACTGTATCTAGTTTTTTACAAACATCATCTAGCGTAATTGTAATTAAAAAGAATTAATTCTTATTCAATTAGGGATGGCTGTATTAAATTTAGTGGATTGCAATTTCAAATAAAATCAATTGTTGTAAAATGTTATATGTATTTTGATATTAGCAGATTTGTAATGTACTATTACCTAATCATAATTGTTAGGCATTTAAGATCATCTTGATTTTAAATCTGGATTGGGATTAAAATATTTATTAACGTTTAAATTGTCTTAAAAGACTACTTGGAAACTTTTTTTTCTCCTGTTCGTGCCAGAGGAGGGTTTCATAACAATCCAAACGCGTTCCACTTTATATCTGCTTATAAAAGACTATTAATTCGCCATGAGAATTTGAAAGCGGAAGTGTTATTTTTGAGCAAACAGATCACGACCACATACAAACATTAATACAGTTGTCCCCACTTGTGGAAGATGTCTTAAAATACATTTTGAGCTTTGTTGCATCCAAAGTATACAAAAAAAATCGGCTGTGACATTTGTCAGAACCATTTAATATCTTCAGGTGAAATGCTACCTTTAATAAAATTAAAAAACCAAGGACTATATAAATCCTGAATCTGTAATACAAATTTGTTGTGTTATTGAAAAATTGTTACGTCAACATAATGACTTAATTTTAACATCAATATTCACTAACTAGTGAAACTACATTATAAATTTAGTGCTTCGCAAAATGGACATTGCATTTAATACACTGAATGGATTTTCATCGCAAGTCGAAGTACTAGACAATCATAGAGTTCATCATGATAGTAGGAAAATCTCCCGAACGTAAATTAGTCTTATTTAAAAACCAATAAAATGTAGTACTTCTACCAAATTTTCCATGTTTTAGCATTAGAGGTTAAATTTAGTAAGGTTACGTTAAAAATTCTATAGATTTCTCTTTTACACTTCTGAGTTCGCATTGAAGCAGTAAGCGGAAATTAGGATTGCGTTTATAAATTAACAAACTATAATTTTTAATAAAGTTAATCAAACAATACAACCGACTCTTAACAAATATATCTAACCACTAACTTTTTCTGTCCTCCTTCCGAGCATTGCTACCAACTAACTTAAATTTTAACAACTCTTAAACGTATACACGTTAGCGATGCATTGAACACCGCCAAGGTTCAGATGCATTGTCGGTCGCCACATCACTCTCCCTCCAGAGAGTTGGTGAACTAAAATAAATGTTTATTACCTATGAACTAAAACGAACGAATTTTTTGTTAAAATTATTTGAAGTTTCCTGGGACTCCAATGGAATTGGCTTGCAGTATGAATGCCCTTCCATTATCTTCGTTTCTTGAGACACAAATGCTAGTTTCAATCTGTCTAAGGATATCCTCTCTTCATAGCCATTTATTTTTAGGACGAAGTATTTTTCATGTCTTTGAATGACTTCATATCGGTCTTCGTACGGTGCAGTCAATGGAGGTCGGACTCGATTAATCCGAACAAACACGTGCTGCTACGTTTAACTTTGGGTGGACAAAAACTCTTTGCCTTGCATGATTACTTGCTGGGACTGGCCTAATTTGTGACATACTTTCTCTAAGGTTCTCGGCAAATTCGGATTGGTTTGCTTGAGGTGTTGAAATTTGTTGAAAAAAATCACCTGGTAATCGCAGTGTAGTTCCATATACAAGCTCGGCTGGTGTACAGTTTTAATCTTGTTTATAAGAGTTCCTTAAACTTAGTAACAGTATAGGTAGTACGTTTGTCCAGCGAATATTATTGACACACATGATTGCCGTTTTTAAAGTGCGATGAAATCTTTCCACAGCTCCATCGGCTTGTGGATGGTATGCCATAGTCCTTATGTGATGAACGCCCAACAATGTTGTTATATTTTTAAATAGATTGCTTTCAAATTGCCTGCCCCGATCAGTAGTTATTTTGTGTGATATTCCAAATCGTGAAATCCAATGTACTATTAGGTTTTCTGCTACTGTTGTTGCTGTAATTTCTTTGATAGGTATTGCCTCGGGCCATCTTGTGTACCGATCAATAATGGTCAGCAGATACCTATTATCCTGCGATGCTGGTAAAGGTCCAACGATTTTTATATGTATGTGAGCAAAACGTTGATTTGGGGTTTGTATTCTTTGTACTGGTGTTATTGTATGTCTACCGATTTTAGATTTTTGGCACGGTATGCACTCTTTTGTCCATTGTAGGATTTGTTTATTGGCACGAATCTGTCCAGTATTAATTTTTGCGTTGCTTTGATTCCTGGATGGGACCAATTGTGCATTTTTAAGAAAATTGCCTTCTGAAATTTTCTTGGGATACATAGCCTAACTGTATTGTTGTTCAGATCACAGTAAATTAATGAGTCGCAGTTAGGTATTCTTACTTTTTGTACATGCAAACTGTGGTTTGGATTGCGTAACATTTCTTGAAATTCCTCATCCGTCACTTGATTCTCAGCAATTTTAGCATAGTCTATGTCATTGTTGATACAGTTGATATCCAATCTTGAGAGAGGGTCTGCCACAATATTGTCTTTCCCCTTTATGTACACAATTTTATTAGAAAATTGACTGATGAAGTCTAATTGTCTTGCCTTTGTGAGAGTTTCTCATGTTTTTGTGTGAAGATGTAAACAAGAGGTTTGTGGTCTCTGAAGACTGTAAATTCTTTACCTTCGAGAAAATGTCGAAAGTGACGAATACTAGAGTGAATTGCTAGCAGTTCCCTATCGTAAGTGCTGTACTTGCGTTCGGTTACTGTTAACTTCTGAGAAAAAAATGATATTGGTTGGTCTCCCATGTTTGTATGTTGCTGCAATAACCCTCCAATTGCTACTTCGGGAGCATCTGTATACAGGTTGAGATGGGTATCTGCTTGTGGGTAGACTAACTCTGTTGCAGCGGCCAGTGCTTCTTTAACTTTGTCGAAGGCTTTACTAGCTACATCGTTCCATTTGATAATATGATTTTTGTTAGTACAGTTGACTAGCAAGTTTGTCAGTGGTTCTTGCAGGTTAGATGCTTTTGGTATCCATCTTCGGTAGAAATTCACCATGCCTAGGAATCTTCTCAGTTGCTTAACAGTGACTGGCAGGGGAAACTCTCTAATTGCAGAGACCTTCTCTGACACTTGTTTTATACCTTTTGCAGTCACCAAAACTTCTAGAAATTCCACTTCACCGAATATGCATTTATTTGCATTTATTACTATTGCGTAGTCGCTCAACCTTTGCAAGACTGCTTCTACATGTTTTTGTGTTCGTTTTCTGAATTACAAGCAATCAGTATATCGTCGACATAAATGTATGTGAAGGTGAAATCTCTGAAGACTTTGTCGAGGAATCTTTGCATTTTTTGGGCTGCATTTCTTAACCCAAATGGCATTTTTATATATTCGAATAGCCCAAAAGGTGTAGTTACTGCAGTTTTAGCGACATCCTCTGGATTGCCTGGAATTTGGTGGAAGGCTTTGATTAAGTCAATTTTTGAAAATATTTGCTTGCCTTCCAAGTTCTGCGAAAAGTCTTGGATATGAGGAATCGGGTACCGATTTAGTTTGGTTATACCGTTCAACTTCCGGTGGTAGTCCCCACAGGGCCGCCTATTGTCATCCTTTTGTACCATATGGAGAGGGCTTGACCAGCTTGACGAAGATGGTCTTACAATTCCGTTTTCCAGGAAGAACTTGAATTCTTTTTTTGCAGCTACCAGTTTTTCTGGTGGCAACCTTCTTGGTCTTGCAAACACTGGGTGTCCTTTTGTTTCAATGTAATGAAACGTGTCATTGTTGCAGTTGAAATTGCTGGGGTTAGGCCTTAACAAGTTTGGGAGTTTATTTACAATGGATAGATAGAAATTATCGTCTGGATTTGTTGTAACTTCCATAATGTTGCAAACTTGACTAATGCAATTGCTTGAAAGTGATGTCGTAGCATCGATGAGCCTCCGATTTGCAATATCTGGTAACAGCTTGAAATGGTGTAAAAAATCTGCACCTAGTGTCTCCTGCGATTACGAAGTTCCAAGTAAATTGCCTTCGTAAACCTAAGTTTAATGTAAGCGACTGTATTCCAAATGTTGGAATAGGTGAACCATCTGCTGTATAGAGAGTTAGGTTATCATTAGGTTTACCCTTGTATAGTCGATGAGGCAATAGGCTAATGTCAGCTCCAGTATCAATTAATAACTTAATTTTATTTTCTGTATCCACTACAAATAAGCGACATGATTGATTGTGGGGGCCGATCGTCGCTACCCTCGTTCCCCGATTTAGTTTTCCGATGTTGGAGGAAATGTACATGGTGGAATACACTTTGTAGACCTATCCCCAAATTTGTTGTAGTACCAGCAATAGGCTCGATTATAAGATTTGGAACGAGATCTTAACTTGGTTCTATGTTGAAAGTTAACTCTCTTCTTCAGATCTTGAACTTCCTTTGTAAGAGATTCAATTTGAAGTCGCAATGTTTCGATGCCATCTTCAGTTTTTGAGCTGCCAGGAGCAGCTCCTAGGACATTGACGTGGTGCACTGTTTCGTAGATTCGATCTGCCATGTCTGCCATTATGGATAATTCTTCTTTGTTGACTGTAAGCACTGCTCTGATACTTGTAGGCAGTTGGTCTAGCCAGAGAGTCTTTTTTTTTTTAAATAAACACGCGCGACAATCGATCTTTCAGTTTTTACCACGTGTATCACTAATTTTTATCCACCAACATCACGTCGGCGGTCACCAATTATAGATTTCTTTTTTACACTTTGGAGTTCGCATTCAAGCAGTAAGCGGAAATTAGGATTGCGTTTATAAATTAACAAACTATAATTTTTAATAAAGTTAATCAAAGAATACAACCGGCTCTTAATAAATATATCTAACCACCAACTTTTTCTGTCCTTCTCCTTCCGAGCATTGCTACCAACTAACTTAAATTTTAACAACGCTTAAACGTATACGGGTTAGCGATGCATTGAACACCGCCAAGGTTCCGATGCATTGTCGGTCGCCACAATTCCTTTCACATTTTTATATTCGCGTTTGCGCAGTCAAGCGCAAGTAACATATGCCTATCTCTCTTGGCTTAAACATGTTATAATAGTATATTCTGTAAAAAGTTTGGAATATGGCATATTCCACACGAGCGGAATGTTTGTCACACGAGCCGAAGGCGTGTGTGACGGTTCCATAAATGCGGAATAGCCATTACACACGTGTTGCAGACTATACTTTTTCTACGACAGTGAAAGTGTGTATTATATCAATAAAAGAAATGTTAAACAATTTACAAAAGTGATAGTTTGTTTTCTATTTTAAGTTGGTAAACCTTGTTCCCACTCTTTACTTTCATTATTCCTAATTCTAATTGTATCACCTTTATTTAGGTTTGTTAAATTTTTTGTATTTCGATTATGATAAAATTTTTACTTTTGTTGTCGTTTCTCTAACTTATTTCTAATCTCGTCATACATTTGGTAATATGCCATTTACATTTCTACCTATTTCATGTGAAATAGGTGTATTTCTATATTCGAGTAATGCAATGTACGGGTCGTTTTATCACACTCAGCTTTTTTCAAAACTCTTAATGTTTGTATATGCCTTTCCACCATGCCGTTACTACGTGCATATCATATTGAACAATTTTAGGTATCCCGTACCTTGCAAAACTAGATTTCAAAATGTTAATTACTGACTCACTAGTTAATGTTGGTAAAGTTTCCATCTCTACATATTTAGAGAAGTGATCTATAATAATTAAATAGTCTTTCCCTTTATAATGAAAAATATCTGTACCTACTTTTTCCCATGGTTTAAGCGGTATCTCATGGGGTATCAGAGTTTCATGACAGTTACTTTTTTGGAATCTAAGGCATGTATTGCAATTTGAAATTAATTCATCAATACTTTGACTCATGCCAGGCCAAAACAATATCTGCCGTGCTCTATTTTTTGTTTTCTCTATGCCTAAGTGGTTATAGTGTAACTTTTGTAACATTTCCTTTCTTAACTTATTTATCATAATGTGCAAAGTAAATGCCTGCTTTACTTGCACGATTGAATAAGCGTTCGATAAAGTCGATAACTTTCTTTTTAAGATTTAATTATAAAGAAACCAACTCCTTGACAGAAATCTTCATTAACAAATTGTAAATCACATTAGTTCATTAGAAAAGAATAAATTTATTTGAAATCTGTACAAAACTTTGTATGTCAGTGTATTTCTTTAAATAAAATAACTAAGATAAACATACAAGTATATCTAACAAAAAAATGGAATTCTAAAAAATAACTCTGTGATACATATCTGATGGCCGATTGCACCAACAAGTTCTTAAGGCTGTTCTATCACTTGGGACAATTTCATATTTCTAGTAGGCGGTTCACTATTTTTATTTCTTGTTTTTTCTATTTCTAAAACTGTTTAAAATGCACATCATGTACAAAAAAAATTGACGTCAACAATCCAACAATATATTATTTATCAATATTAATCGGCTTCCAAATCTGGCCTGTTGCGCTCAGAAAAATTCGCCCGCGAGTATATTCATTTCACAATTTTCCAAGAGTTTTCAGTATTTATCGTTTACTTAATGTTAATTTTTCTCATTGATTTTTAAGTAAAAATTAAAAAAAAAAAAGTAGGGTTGTCAGATTATTATTATATCTATGTCGCGCAGGAGTCGAAATTTGGGCTTATAAGGAAATCCATTTTTCTATTATTTTACGTTTTAATTAAATTAAATACAACGAAGACGAAAATAAAAAAAATAGCTCCTGCACGACATAAATAATAATGTTAGCTATATGTTTGTGCAAAATCAGGAAAACATTTCTAAAAATAAGTGAGATAAATTTACATAAACTTTATAGCTCCCTGAGAGAACAGCCGTAAGCACAGCTTAAGTTTAAGTTGTGTCGGTGCAACCGGCCATAGGTTATACATTAACATTTTAATAAATCGAAAGAAAAGATAAGTACAAAACTTTCTTTATTCCATAAAGGTGCATGATCAAGGCAACCACTTAGTTCTTCATATAGGTATAGAGGCCAAATTTTTCGACTTGAACAGTGACCCTCTATAGGCTAGTTATGTTGCTGCCAGCTTTGAATGTTGTGCAACTATAGATAAATCTCACATGCTCCTTCGAAAGTCCTACGACTATATACGGATTAAGATAATTACTAGTAAAGTTTGTTTAATTGTTACCTCTGCTCTAATGAGTGTAAAGTTTCTGGCCTTATTTCGTTATTAATCATTTACGACAAATTGTTTTTTAAAGATTTCTTAATACTAGGTTTGTTTTGATGGAGTTACCTATTCCTACCAAAGCCTTACAAAAAATATCTCAGGGTATATCGATACTTTTTGGGGCAGCTTCTTTAATGTTGAGTTTATTATCCCTTTAAAATTTGTAGCTGTTGGAGATAAGTTATAAATGAGTGATGTACTAAATTAAACATTATCACCATTGTCGCTAATTGTGGAAGCATCACATTTTATAGATGCTTTGTAGTAACACCAATATCTACCGATGGCCCTTGTGAAATTATAAGAATATTTGGTTGTGTCTTAATAAGCAAGGACAATTTAGGTTTCTGATGACTAATTTAGAAAAATATTTTTCATATAGGAACAGAGGCCAAATTTTTCGACTTGAACGGGGATCCTTCATGTGTTAGTTATGTTGTTGCCAGCTTCAAATGTTGTGCAACTATAGTTAAATCTCATATATTCCTTCGAAAGCCCTAAGACCAATGTATACGAGTGAAGATAATTACTAATGAAGTTGGTTTAATTGTTACCTCTGCTAATGTGTGTAAAGTTTCGGGATTTATTTCATTATCCTTTCATTTATGACAAATTGTCTTTTGAAGATTTCTTAATACCAGAAGGCTTGTTTTGATGGAGTCACCTATTCCTACCAAAGTCTTACAAACAATATCTTGGGGTATAACGATACCTTGTGGTGCAGCTTCATTAATGTCGAGTTTATATCACTTTAAAATTTATACCTGTTGGAGATAAGTTATAAATGAGTGATGTACTTAATTAAACATTATCACACTTGTCGCTTGCTTTTCTATGCAAAAACAAAAAAAGCAGTCTAATAAGGCGAATAAAAAAATTCGGTTTAGTCAAGAGTTGCAAATAGATTTTAACAAATTAAAGAACTTGCACTGGTTACAAAATTTCATATTCAACACTAACTTACAAGAATCATACAATAACTTAAAACGCAACGTTAATCTCAAGATAAAAAAGAAAAAATTACATCTATCCAGAAGAGAATTATTTCCTCTTCTAATAAACTAAAACAGTTATGGTCCATTGTAAACGAAAATAGGATTCCTACAAATACGCAGAATTGTATTTCGTTTAACTCTACTCATGGCTCTATTAATAACGCCAAAGAAATAGCAAATCTATTTGGTAAACATTTTTCCAAATCAATCGTCAAAAAAGTTGAATGTTTTCTACCAAAAAGCAAAACTGAATATAATGACCGCACAACGTCAACGATAGTTCAAAAAACTATGTCTTTTATCCCGCTCTCTAAAAATGAAATTTCTAAAATAGTTACGTCGTTTCAAAATAAAAAATCTACCGGCATTGATGAAGTGCCAATTTCTGTCTTAAAACATTTCTTGATAGAAATTGCGGACATATTAGCTAATATTTTAAACCATTCTGTTTCTGCAGGAATTTTCCCGAACATCTTAAAATCTGCAGTTATTGTCCCGATACACAAAAAAGGATCTGTAGATGATATTTGTAATTACCGACCAATTGCGTTACTTTCTAGTTTTTGAAAGATTTTTGAAAAACATTTTGTATTCAATTATTAAATTTTCTAAACAGTAATGAAATTATTAGTAAAACCAGTACGGCTACAAGAAAGGAATATCAACAGAAACTGCCACAACATCTTTTATTCAAAAATTAACGACCTTTTAGAAAAGCATAATTTTGTAGTTTCATTATCCTTTGACCTTACTAGTGCATTTGATACTATTAACATTAAGTTTGTTGCGCAAAAACTCCATCATTTAGGTATTAGAGGTTGTATTAACGACTGGTTAATCTCATTCTTATCTGACAGAAACTTTAAGGTAAAATATAAAAATACATTCTTTGATACATTTAAGGTATATATGGGTACCCCCAGGGCAGTACTTTGGGCCCAATTATTTTTCACTTTATGTAAATGATTTGTCCGATCATATTACAGAAGGTAGCGTGTTCATGTACGCCGACGATACTACTGTAGTTATAACAGCAGATAGTGAAACTGAATTAAACTATAAAGTTAACACACTTCTGGCCAAGTTCTACTCGTGGTGTGTAAAAATTCATTAATTATTAACTTTTCAAAACTCAATGTATTCATTTCCGTACAAAATTTAGGAACCAAATTTCAACAAAATTCAGTTTGCAAGAAAATAAAATAAATATGACAAATATTGTCAATTTTTGGGTACTGCAATTGACTACAGCTTGCAATGGGATGCACAAGTAACTGCCGTCTGTAAAAGATTAATAGTCACCATTACCTCATCTGCAACCTAACAAATTCACTACATATAGATTATTTGTTAAATGTGTATTATGGTATCGTTTACCTTACATTAGCGTATAATATAATAGTATGGGGACAAGCAGTCGATTCGCAAAGAGTTTTTATAAATCAAAAAGAATATTAAGGCGTATTTTCAATTTACAACAACAACAATCGTGCAGAGAGTACTTCATCAACTACAAAATTTTGACATTCTCATCTATATACATATATAAGTTATTAACATACATTCATACAAATTTAAATACTTTAACGACATCTCATAACATTCATAGTTATAGTACAAGAAAAGAACAAATTATATTAACGAAGCACAAGTATTCATTTTACAAAAAGTCGCCAATTTACGCTGGCTCTAAGTTGTATAACTCCATACCGAGTGATCTAAAAAACTCAATCATTTGAAATTCAAAATAATTTAAAAATATTCTACAGAAACATGCGTTTTATAGTATACATGAATTTATGTCTTTTTGCGAACGTGTCAAGTGACTTTGTTTTTTTACACCTTTTAATTGTTATTATTTGACTAACACATATACATATTTATACACATATGTAAAAATGTAAATAAAAAATTATTATTATTATTATTATTGTCGCTAATTGTAGAACCGTCACATTTAGATGCTACCGTAACTCCAATATCTACTGCCCTTGTTTATAAGAATAATTTTTGACTGGTGGATTTTGTCTTAATAAGCAAAGCCAATTTAGGTTCTTAATGACTTATCTAAGAAAAACATTTTTTATTTTTAACCACAACATAAGCAATAAGGTTAAACTTTTCGACTTACAAATGATAGCGAAGAACTCATTAAATACTTAGGTGAACACTCTCCGTTCATAAATGTTTACAGGTTTATTGTTCACAGTTGTGGTTAGTTTTTTAACGTCTATCATATGGGACCGTATTCATTCACAGTATATAGATTTCGATACTTTCATCATTGAATGAAGAACTGGCAATGACTAAAATAATTTGTGTAATTTTATAGGAATAATAAACTATGAACAATGTATTTTTTAATTGGTTCGAATCCCCCTTGTATATGGTACCGGCCACACAATAATTTCAAACAATATATTTGAAGGTTAAAGTTTTTGGAAGTTAATTTTACGTTTATAAGCTCTAACCATAAATTATAGTAATACTTAAAAATTAAATTGTGTTATTTATAACCGGTTTTACTTCAATCGAGTATCGTCAATTAATTATTTTGTAAAAATTCTCACCAAACGCAACGTAATGTTAACAGCCACGAGATGGCCGTACCTGTGCTCATTCTCTTAGATACTAAGGAATAAAAATACTTTTGGCAACAGTGTACGGGAGATAGAGGGGGTAGTGGGGGAAGGGGCGTTACGTGATTGTCTCTTACGAACACAAAATGCAAATTACAATAAATAAATGGTAAATACATTAAAACCAACTACGTAGTTTGTGTACAACGGGGAAACCCAATACGTGGCGACGAGGATCAAGGATTACGAATAAAAAGTGCAATTAAATTACAATACGCAATACAAATTTACTACGTACATTTTAAAAACCGAAAAATGGCTACCAATACCGATACTATTAATGCTCCTACTACAAGTGGGAATGTGGTCCAACATACAATTTACACCACATTTACAATTGAACATTAAGATACATTCAAAACTACCTTTCGAATAATGGTTAAGAAGATTGGAATCAGCATTCAAAGTTTTCCATGTGCAAGAGGAAAACCGTACAGCTTATTTACTACATTACATGGGGCAGGAAGCCTATGATTTATTATGCCACAAGGTTGCTCCGGCAGACCCTACAGATAAAAGTTACGATGAATTAATTCAAGAAATGAAGTCGTATTACAATCCGGAAGCATCTGAAATCGCTGAAAATTTCTGTTTCAATCAGCGAAAGCAACAAGAAGGTGAAACAACAGCACTTCAGCGGTTATCACTGCAATGCAAGTTTGGAGATCACCTGAAGAAGGCTTTAAGAAATCAGTTTGTTTTTGGTCTGCGTTCCAAATTGATCCAAAGCAGGTTGCTGGAATGCAAGGATCTGACGTTAAAGAAAGCAGTTGAGGTTGCTGGGAACATTGACCTTTCGACGAAGAATGCAGCACGACTACATAATACTACAGGAGGAGGACGACTGCATCAGGTACGGACTCAGGTTAAATCTATGCCAATACAAAAACATGTAAGTACATCAAATGGTAGTTATGTGCGAGATAGTTCATTTCAAGTTAAAAACAAATTTACATGTTTTCGTTGCGGTTCGGCTAATCATTTAGCAAATAAGTGCAACAAAATTAATGCTATTTGTATATATATATATATATAACAACATATTAGGCCTGAAGGCCTATCGCTTGTATGTGGGCTTTCCATAATTCCCTGTTTCTTGCCATGTTTCTCCAGTTTTTCAGGTTGTACTGGTTGATATCCTCTTTTATGTTATCCCACCACGACTTTTTAGGTCTTCCTCTTCTATTTTTCCCTGGTAGTTTATTGTTTGTTGTGATTTTTATTATGTCATCCTCAGGTAAACGTGATATATGACCTAACCATCTAAGTCTATTTTGCGTTACAACTGTAATTATTCCCGTTTCTATGAACAGCTCATTAACTCTTCATTCGTTCTTCTTTTCCAATTTCCATTTACTGTTATTCCTCCGTAAATTTTTCGTAACATTCTTCTTTCAAAAATTTCTAGCAATTTTTTGCTTTGTTCTGTGACAGTTCATGTTTCACTCGCGTAGATTTTTATAAGTCGTATAATTGTCTTGTAAATGTATATTTTGGATTTGATATTTATATTTTTATCACGTAACACTTTATTTAATGCTCCCGCACATTTTATACCTGCTGTGATTCGTCTTTTAATTTCATTGTTACACCCACTTTTGCTTGTTATTTCCGATCCGAGATACACAACACTATTCGTTAAGTTAAATTTGTAGTCTTCATCTTTGTTATTTATTATTTTTAGATTTAGGTTTTCTGACTGGTTTTTATTTCCTAGAATCATGTATGAGGATTTTAGTTGGTTGATTATAAGTCCTGCTTTCTTGGCTGCACTTTCAAGTTTAGTTGTTATCAGTTTTAGTTCTTCTTTCGTTTTTGATAAGATAACGAGATCATCGGCAAATGCTAGTAGTTGGTATGAATCTTTTGAAATTGTATTGTTGACTTTAATTTTGGTTTCTCTTAATATGTTTTCTAGTGTTATATTAAATAATGTTGGCGATAAAGGATCACCTTGTTTGACTCCTGTGTTACTTATAAAACCAGAGGAGGGCTGGTCTTGATAAGTTATTTTATTGATTGTTTCCTGTAATGTCATCTTCGTTAGTTGGATTAGTTTTGTTGATATTTGGAGATTTTTCATTGCGTTGTAGATATTTTCCCTCTTTATTCTGTCAAATGCCTGTTTGAAGTCGATAAATAGTGCATGCATTGGGATGTTTTTCTTCTCGAAATTTTCTTGAATTTGTCGGAGCATAAAAATGTGATTTACTGTTGATTTTCCACTTCGGAATCCGGCTTGGTATTGTCCTATTTTTTTTTGGCAATTTGTAGTCTCTTATTTATTATTTTTGCTAACAACTTGTATGTTACATTTAGAAGAGTAATTGGTCTGTAGTTTTCTGGATTTTGCATGTTACCTTTCTTGTGGATGGGGTAGATCAATGCCTGGTTCCATTCTGAGGGGATAGTTTCTTCTTTCCAAATTTGTTTGGTGAGTTTATGTAGCCTTGATAGTAATTCGGGATTGCTTTCTTTGATCTGCTCGATTATGATACCATCAGTTCCTGGGCTTTGTTGTTTTTGTACTCTTTATGACTTCCAGTAATTCATCTTCTGTTGGTTCATTTTGTGTTTCTATCTCTTCTTTTGTTCGGGATTGCTCTTCTTGGTTGATTTTACCCACTTGTGTTAGAGCAGACTGGAAAAATTGTTCCCAGATTTCTAGTATTTTGCTGGTTCCTATACAGATCCTCCCTTGTTGATCTTTTAGGGCAATTGTTGAGGGTAGATGGCCTTTTCTTTAATTTTTTAAACTTTTGAAAAATAATTTAGAATTTTTGTTTTTGTAGTGTTCTACAATTCTCTTTAATTTTCCTTCTTTTAGTTTCTTAGTTCTAATAAGGTTATGTGTGTCATTTCTCGCACGTTTATAGTTTTCTATATTTTCTGCCGAGTTAGTTTTCAGCATTTTAGTTCTCACTTCAATTCTTTTTGTATTGCTTCCTTGCAATCGTGATCGAACCACTCTTTCTTCTTTTTATGTGCTTGTGTTTCTAGCGACAGTTTTGTACTTAGTGTTATTGTGTCTTTTATATTGTTCCATTCTGCATTCACTTCCCCTGATACTTTTTTCTTGGCTATTATGTTCTTTGTGTTTTCTTCATATTTTTTAAAGTTGATGTATTTTTTAATCCAGTTTAGTTTTTTCTTGTTTACGTTATTTTGTAGAGTTGGTCTTTTTTGTTGTAATTTTGCTACCAGAAGCATGTGATCAGAATTGGTGTCGGATCCTCTGTAGGTTCTTACTTTTGTGATTAGTTTTTCATGTATTTTTCTATTAATATGTGGTCAATTTGATTGAATGTTTTTGTTTGGGCTCATCCATGTTGGTTTGTGGATTTCTTTCCTTTTTGTCTAGTGCTTTTGATTACCATTCTTTTACTCGCTGCAAAATCAATTAGTAATTGCCCATTTGCATTGGTTGTATTATGTAGGCTATCTCTCCCGGCTATTTCAGTATTGCGTTCTTCTTTACCAATTTGTGCGTTGAAGTCTCCTAGAACGATTTTAATATCGAAACTTGGAATCTTGTTCATTATTTCTTCTAATGTGTCGTAGAATTCTTGTTTTGTGTCAGCATCTGTGATTTCTGTCGGTGCATGTCCGTTGATAATTGTAATTTTCCTGAATGTTCCTCTTAATCTAAGTATGCTTAATCTGTCATTGATTACTTCAAAGTTAACAATTTTTCTTCCCAGTCTTTCTTTAGTATGAAACCTGTGCCAAAAATGTTTTTTCACCTCCTCCCATGCACCAAATTAGGTTTTCATAATTTGTTATTATTGTTCCCCTTTTATTTGTTTCTTGGATTGCCAGGATATCTAAGTCGTACTTCTTGTATACTTGTGCTAAATGGTTCATGTTCCCTTCTTTGTTTAGTCTTTGCATGTTGCTAATTTAAGAATTTGTTGTTTTCTTCGGTTTTTTGTATATACTCTCTATCAAGTACAAATTTTCCTTGTTCTTGTTGTTCTTTAATTATTTCTACGCTTTTATTTCTGTTATCCGATTTTTTGTTTTTGTTTTGCATACACGAGTAGTGTATGCCGTTTCCGTTGCTAGGTCTGTATCCGTGAGTCTGTCCAAAGCAATTTCCGTTATTCGTTTTTTGACTCCCTTGGATGTTTATTTAGGCAAAGTTCTTCTTTCTCTTTGTCCCATATGTAAACAAGGTTATTTATATATAATTTTTGGTAGCCTATACGGATCCGATCTCCTTCTTTTCCTATTTGCATTGCAGCTCTTTATTTTACTTTGTACTTCCATTTCTTTTGCAGTTAAATCGTTTTCTATCACTATTTTGGAGAACCTTAGCTTGTTTTTCTGTTTCATCACTTCCATTTTGTCCTCCCAGCTACTTAATTTAGCTATAATAATTTGTTTGTTTTCCTCCTTTCCCACTTTAAGGGCATCTTGAATTTTCAATTGTATTTGTAATTTGTTTGACATTAATTTATGTACATTTTTTTTACTTCTCCTGGTTCATGAAACCCTTTTATAACTATATTCAACTTTTTCTTTTCTTTTTGTAGTTATTGTAAAATTAAGGGCCATATGGCAAAGGTTTGTTGTAAAGCTAAAAATGCAAATAACGCAAATGAATTGAATGAAATTTGTAAATTAGACAGGCAACATGTTCAGTTTAGGGAACAGTTTATTGTAGATGTGCCAGTAAATGGCATGACAATTTCTTTCGAGGTTGACTGGCGCTGCAGTTAGCGTTATGAATGTTTCTCATTTCAATCCTTACTTTAAAAATGTACATATTTTATAAACAAAAATCAAGCTAACGAGTTACTGCGAAACTCAAGTTAATGTTATTGGATTTTTGGAGGTATATGTAAGTTACAAAGGGAAGGAAGTCAAATTAAATTTATATTTAGTAGACATGGATAAAAAACTATTACTCGGAAGAGAATGGATTAGACAACTGCAAATAGATTTAGGTAGTTTATATTCGTTACAAACAAAACATATTGAAAATAATTTAAATAACCTACTTACAAAACATGCTTTGGTTTTTGAGGAAAGTATAGGGATAATTACAGGAATACAATCCACTCTCAAGTTAAAGAGTGATGTACAACCGGTGTTTTTTAAGGCCAGATCCGTACCGTTTGCTATAAAACAAAAAATCGAAGATGAAATTAAATTACTACAAAAAGAGGGAATACTTACCAAAGTCAATCAGACACAATGGGCTACTCCAATTGTTCCCGTGGTAAAAGCGAATGGTCGAATACGAATTTGCGGGGATTTCAAAACCACCCTTAATCCAAGATTGGTGGTGGATGAACACCCTTTACCATCCATTTTTCAAAGTTTGGCTGGGGGTCAGAAATTTACAAAATTGGACCTCAGTCAAGCGTACTTAGAATTAGAGGTGAGACCTGAGGATAGGGAAATGTTAACCCTAAATACGCACCTGGGTCTTTATCAAAGCTCAAGGCTTATGCATGGTCTTTCATTTGCACCTGCGATCTGGCAAAGACAGATCGAACATATTATTGCCGATATATCAGGTACACTCATGAAATTTAAAACTTGGACACCACAATTTCTGTAAACAAAAGTTTGCACATTGTGAAGCGGGCTTAAGGGTATCATTTACAATTCTAACAGCAGGTAGTCTCAGCAGGCGTTATCTTATAGAAGGATTGTAGAATGAATCATTACACTAAGCACGTTTTAGAAAATAGGTAATTTACGTTGCTTACTTATATTTTTTCTTTAAAGAATATATTTGAAGGTATCGCTAATTAAACACCATAGCTCGATTAATTATCGAATCAAAATTTGGTTTAGGAAATGTTTACAAAATAAAATTAGAAATAATTTTGATTTAAAAAACGTTGACTGATTATTACTTATTTTTAAATAAATATAACCTACTAATTATTTAAAGTTATTAAAAAAAATCATTAAACTCTCTATTCATAATATTTAGTCCTTACAAAATGTAAATTTTATGACGTTTCATTTTTTCTGTAGTTAATATAAAAAGTGAAAATAAAAACTAAGGCAATTCTTATTGTCAACGTATATATTTAGTTTTTTGACAAGAATTTATTACATTATTATAATTAAGATACCAAGTTAAGATTAGCATCATTTGGGCGGGAAATTTCCAAAATAAAAAAGAAGCGAAGTAAATTATAATTTTTTACTCTTCTTTGTGCGTAAAAATTTGGTTGGCACTATCTTCTTGTTTTCCGCAATTTTCTCTTCTCAATAATAAATATATATGAACTGAAAACTACTGAAAATAATTATGGAACAGCACAAACGTTCCGTTTGTTGTTCGGATTGTGGAAATCATAAAAGATCGTTTGTCGTTCTGTTTGACTTTCGGTTCGTTGTTATGTTTGTTGCTCGGTTTGTTGTTCAGGTGTGTACGAAGCTTTACAACTTAAGCAACAATTTTTGGCGAATAAAGATTAGTTTGTGATGTAATATTAGAAACACAAATTTATATCATATCAAATTTATGACAACTTAAAACCAAGAACGTGTATGTTATTGCTAAGAAATTATTAAGGAAAAAGCGCAATTGCAGTGTAAATATTTATAATTAGATATTTTCGAAAGTTTATAAGTCCTCTATTGTAATCTTAATACTTAAAAGAAAATCCTGTCCATTAGCATTATAAGGAAATGGCTTTTACTTTATGAATAAGTTTCAATAACAATAGAATATCCTTGCTTGTTTAATTTACTTCCTTTGAGTCATATTGCTCTAAGGGTTGTTACATTGGTCATTAGAAGTATGTAATAAATAAACAATTACCTACTGTTTGAGAAGGGGTAGTGTAAACCAATAAATAAATTAAGAAATGTAAATTCCATTTTAGTTTAAAATTTCAAGTGTTGTGAAAATGCCACCTCATCTCGGTGCTGATTTGAAAGCACGGATTGTTTCGGAATTAGCGGCGGGCCGTAGCGTGCGTGAAATTTCACGTATGTTAGATATACCAAAAAACACCGTAGGGCATTACCGAGTAAAATGGAATCTTGAACACACTTTGGAAAGAGCCATAGGAAGTCGTCTTGATTCTGCTGCGTATTTAGATATTTTGGAAACTATTATGAAACCTTCAGTCGAAGTGTTTTATCCAGACGAAGATTATATTTTCCAACAAGTAAGTATTCTTATTTCACTATACTTTCTCCAAAAAATAGTTTGGGATCTGTTGAATTAACATTTTTATAATGTATTTTTGTTGACAACGCCCCTATTCATACTTCGCGGGTTGTGCGCAATTGGATACGAGAAAATAACTTGGAGCTGTTACCCTGGCCAGCAAAAAGCCCAGATTTTAACATTATCGAAAATGTTTGGGCTCGAATACTTGCTGTTATCCGAAGACAACAAGGGCCAAATTTTATACCAGTAAACCGTAATGCACTAATTGCAGCCATTGATACCGCATGGGAAACGATTAATATTAATTATATTGATACCTTGATAGCGTCAATGAGCAGACGCCTCCAAGAATGTATCAATAATAATGGAGGTCACACCCATTATTGATTTCTTATATTTATTTATATAGTAATACCTTTATTTAAAAAAAACGTTTTCATTTAATTTTAAACTATAACTTGGTATCTTAATTATAATTATGTAATAAATTCTTGTCAAAAACTAAATATATACGTTGACAATAAGAATTGCCTTAGTTTTTATTTTCACTTTTATATTAACTACAGAAAAAATGAAACGTCATAAAATATACATTTTGTAAGGACTAAATATTATGAATAGAGAGTTTAATGATTTTTTTAATAACTTACAATAATTAGTAGGTTAGATTTATTTAAAAATAAGTAATAATCAGTCAACCCAAATAACCATGTTTAGTTTTTGATTTAATTTAAAAGTTATTGCTTGTAGACGTTTTTAAATCAAAATTATTTCTAATTTTATTTTGTAAACATTTCCTAAACAAAATTTTGATTCGATAATTAATCGAGCTATGGTGTTTAATTAGCGATACCTTCAAATATATTCTTTAAAGAAAAAATTAAGTAAGCAACGTAAATTACCTATTTTCTAAAACGTGCTTAGTGTAATGATTCATTCTACAGTCCTTCTATAAGATAACCCCTGCTGAGACTACCTGCTGTTAGAATTGTAAATGATACCCTTAAGCCCGCTTCACAACGTGCAAACTTTTGTTTACAGAAATTATGGTGTCCAAGTTTTAAATTTCATGAGTGTACATCAGTGTTCCTGGATGATATCAAGTTAACTGCACCAGATGACTTAACGCATTTACAACGTCTGGGAATGATTTTAGACAGATTTACTAAATACAACATCAAAGTTAATGAGTCAATGCCAATTTATACAAAATAACATTGAGTATTGTGGATTCATTATTGACAAAAATGGCATACATAAAGCCAAGTGCAAAAGTAGTGCGATTCAGAATGCAAAAGTTCCTGAAAATAAAGACGGAAACAAAAGCTTTTTTCGGCTTAGTAAATTATTATGGGCGGTTCTTCCCAAATTTGAGCGAGATTCTGATACCTCTAAACAATTTACTAAAAAATAACGTACCATTTGTATGGAACATCGAGTATCAAAAGTCATTTGATCACGTAAAACAAGAAATTGTACAAGAATTTAAGGGCACTACACATTCGTCTATATTCAAGAGAGGAAGCTTCAAACCGACTTAGAAGATGGTTTTGGGGATAGCCTCTAGGTGGATAAACTCCATCAAGCCTAAATACGACGTTCTTAAGAAATTTCCTGTGCACACTTTCAATATTGTCAACATGGTGCTTGTATAAGGGATACCATATTAAACTGCAATACTCTAACTTTGATCGTACCAGAGAATTAAAAACTGATATTAGAGAGTTTGAAGTTCTAAAGGATTTGCACGTACGAATTATAAAACCAAGTAATTTCAAAGCAGAGATAACTAATTCTCTAACATGGTTAGTAAAGCTAAGCCTGGAATCAAATATTACTCCCAAGTCTTTAACCAACTCAGTACGTTCTAAGCTGTTAGATTTGACAGAATATCTAAAGATAACAGGATTGCGTTTTCTCGAAAAAGAAACAATTTTACATTTTGATATGTTGAGATAAAGATGATTATCAGTGCACCATTGAGAAACCAAACTAAGTTGATTTTGCAAAAACTCACAGTCAGAACTTGCTGAAATAGAATTATATAATTTAAGATCATCAGCAAAAAAAGATGCTTACAAGAAATAGTATTAGACAAGTCATTAATAAATATATTAAATAACAGAGGCCCTAGATGCGAACCTTGCGGCACACCCGATGTTGCTATAAAGTTACATGATTGAAAACCATTATAAGTAACAAACTGCGGTCTGTTACTTAAATAAGAGGCAAAGAAAGACAGTAATGCATTAGTAAAACCAAAATCTCTTAGTTTTTTGAGAATTATAGGATGTATTATGGAGTCAAAAGCCTTTCGAAAGTCCGTGTAAACTACATCAACTTGACCGTGATTGTCTAACACAGGAGTAGTAAATTGAGAAAAACATGCCAGATTAGTTAGTGTTGAACGATCCTTCATGAAACCGTGTTGATATGGAGAGATAAAGTTGCTGACATACGAAAAGATTTCATTATATATGACTAATTCAAATACTTTAGAAAAATTGCTTAAGACACTAATTGGCCTATAATTTGATACAGAACACGAGTCGCCCGACTTCAGGATGGGACATATACGTGCTATTTTCCACACGCTCGGGTAACTACTCGTGGAAATAGCTAAATTAAAAATATAGCATAGTGGCTTAACAAATGCATGTGCACAATCTTTAATAAGGAAACTTGGAATTTGGTCATACCCAGAAGCGGGTTTACATTTAAGTGATTTAATTGCCTTTAACACTGATTCCTCTGATAATACTGGTATTGATATACATGAGAGATTATTGAAATTTACAGTTGATAAATGAAATTTTGATGAAATTGGACTATAAACAGATGAAAAATATCGCCTAAACGCATTAACAATTTCCCTAGGGTTTGAAAGCTCTTCATTATTGTATTGCATTCTACCAGGGATTCTAGAATGCTCTCTTTTGGATCTAACAAATGACCAAAAAACTTTAGAATCGGTTTTAATTACCTCTTCAACATTAAGAATATAACGCTTATAAGAACGTAAAATTTGATATTTAATGGTTTTCCTTAAGCGTTTGAATTCATTTAAGTCCTGCATATCCTTTGATAATTTGTACTTTCGAATGTACTTAGCTTTTAATCTAATATTATTAATAATTTCAGAAGAAAACCATTTTGGATATGTACGTTTCCTAAGACGAAAATGTGGTACAAAAGTGTCACAAATATTAAGAAGATTTTTATAAAATTCGCTACACGCTAAGTCCACATCAGCAAAAGAATCCACGAAAGACCAATCAGTATTGGAAATAGCATTATAGAGCCCTAAAAGGTCCGCTTTTTTAAAATTGTATGAATGCTGGTCAAAGTTAACAGGGAAAGTTTTGAAGTTTCCCTGTATACGGGGATTAACAATAAGTGCAGGATGATGTTTATCCTCTACAATAATAGGTGCCCAATCATGACGTACACGACAACTAAAATTACTTAAAACTAAATCAAGCAGCCTATTATTATAATTAGTTACAGCGTTATATTGACTTAAATTGAGCATAGAGATAAATTCATGCATTAATTGAAATTTAGTATCATTTGCACTTGGGTCGCTAAAAGTAGGAACGTTAAAATCTCCGATAATTAGTATATGCTCTAAGCGTAGTTCTTCAAACAGTTCGAAAAAGTGACTTAAATCAGGTATTGAAATACTTGGAGGAATATATACAATAAAGATATGTACAGTAACACCACTCAAATGACATTTACAGCCGATAATGTCGATATCTGGCACTGAAACTTTAAGCTTTGATGTATCAATCACGGAAGTAGAGATAGATTTCTAATCGCTATCAACACACCACCACCCCATTGTTTTTAGTAACAGTAAATTGACGATCACAACGATAAACGGTATAGTTGATCGGGAATAATTCTGAGTCTAAAATATCACTAGCTAAAGCTGTCTCCACCAGACCAATAACATCGAATTCTTCTTCTGACGCTAAGCTAAAACATCTTGATGTTTTAGTACGAAGACCTCTGACATTTTGAAAATAAATGTCACTTAATGTAAGTTTTTTGATTGAGTGATTTCGGAATGCCATTTTAAATTTAATAAAGAGGTTAAGCTCACCTTTTCTTTTCTCGCATTGAGTTCATCTCTAACTTTTTTAAAATACTTTTGTTGATATGGAGTATTATCTGTAGATATATTAACTGCATACGTAGAATTTTTTAACTTGAGTTTATTTTTTAATATTAGAAGAATAAATCAGATACGCAAAGACGTTATTCCCAAATTGATAAAGAAAGTTATGCTATTATATTCAGAGTCAAGAAATTTTATCAATATTTGTTTGGAAATAGGTTTACTTTATTGACAGATCATAAGCCTTTAGTACAAATATTTTCTCCAAACAAACAATTACCAGTTTTAAGTGCCACACGAATGCAGCACTATGCAGATTATTTACAAATGTTCAATTTTGATATTAAATACAAAAATACTAAACAGCATTCTAATGCACACTTTTTGTCGACGTTACCAGATAAATAAAAAAAAAATTAGAAATGAAGATGACGAATGTGATGTTTTTTACATAAACCAGGTAAATACTTTACCTGTTACAATAGACACTCTACAATCTGAAACCTTACAAGACAAAACGCTACAACCATTACTATATGGATTACAAGAAGGGAAAATAATTGCGAGCAAAGATAGGTTTGGCATTGACCAAAATGAATTCTCCTTACAAAATGAATGTATTATTCGAGGACAATGTACCATAATTCCTGCAACATTAAGAAATAGGGTTCTGCGCGAATTACATTGTGGACATCTGGGCGTAGTTGAGATGAAGTCGTTAGCTAGAAGTTACTGCTGGTGGCCAGGGGTAAATGCAGACATCGAGAACTTGTGTAAGAACTGTGGGGAATGCAATAAATTTAAGAACAATCCACCTAAAGTAATAACCCACCACTGGGAACCTTCAACAAAACCTTTCCAGAGGGTTCACATTGACTTTGCAGGACCATTCATGGGTTTCTATTATTTTATCCTGGTAGATTCCTAAACAAGATGGCCTGAAGTATACATAATTAAAAACATTATTACCGATACAACAATTACTCTTTGTAGACAAATATTTAGTATATTTGGAATTCCTTCAATTTTGGTAAGTGATAACGGCACTCAATTCACTTCATGCAAATTTAGAAGATTCATGCAAGAAAATGGTATCATACACAAATTCAGTGCACCGTATCATCCGGCTACAAATGGATTAGCCGAGCGGTGTGTGCAAACAGTTAAGCAATCCTTAAGAATAACATTACAAAACTCGACAGACGTGCAAAAAGCCTTATGCAAATTTTTGTGTCAGTACAGAAAAACAAAGCATGCTACAACGGGGGAAAGTCCTTCAAAATTAATGTTTGGAAGGGAAATAAGTTCACGGTTAGACCTTTTGAAACCAATTACAATCAAAAATAGGAATGTTTGTAACGAAAATCAACTTCCAAGTAGATACTTTAAAGAAGGGGAAAGAGTGGCAGCCCGCTATTATGTTCCTGAAAATAAGTGGGTATTTGGAAATATTACAAGTAGATTAAATTAGATTCGGGGATTATATGGCGTATGTAACATTTATTCAAATTTCAATTTGTTTTGGTCCCACAATCACAGGAAGTGATGTTTCGTGGCCTTGTAGGTAGTGGGACCAATAACATATATAGGTCAAGGAATTGACCTCAGGAGATACCATTTTTCTTATCTTGCCGTCTCGTTGGTGCCATTTTGGTGATTTGGAATATGCTGTAGTTTTTGGGTTATTTCTGGACCTTCCAGGATTTTTAACCACAGATATTTAGTTCTTATGCAAGGGCTAATTGTTGGCTTGGGGCCCTGCATAAGATTTTTACTAATTAAGGATTAAACAAAACCATATCCATCATCGAGTCGGGTAAGGCATGCGGTAAAGTTTCTTTTATCTTTTCCTATTACAATCCTTGTAGCTTCAAGTTTGGGGACCATTTCGGTTTCGAAAGTACACCACTAAAAGGAAAAAAACAATTATATAAGGGTACTACATCTGGTCACGTTGTGTCATCGATTAGAATATCCGGAGTCATTCACATATGCTGGGGCATTCTACATAGTTCCCCCAGTCTACGTGCTACGTGGGAATTTAACTCCACTTTATGTCATCGTTTAGAATCTATGGCATCTTCCATCGTCCCCAGGAAGCGGCGTTTACACAGACTAGGTAGTGACACAGTGAGTATCTAATAAGTCGATAAAGTAAACCGTTGATTGAAATATTGGTAAAGATAGTCAACCTTACGGGATTATGCGACCCCGAAATTTGTTCTAAACATCAGAGATCGGTAGTATCGCTTTGTGCTAAGAAAATACGTCAATTGTATTGTAGAATTTACAGAACAGTATTGCCGATAAATGTGAAATAGAAAACTGTAATTTTGCTGATAGTTTATGCTAAGGCACGACATTGTTGCCAATGCATCATGCCGTTGATTGAAATATTGGTGCATTGAGTCAATGTTGACAAACAAACAAAACATGCGTTCTACAATATACAAGAATTTATTGATTTTTGTCGACGTACTAATTAAATGTGTGTCCTTTGTTATATATTTTTTTTCTATTGTCTGTTAATTGTTCAATGTAATAATATTTATTTGTATCTTTCTTACGTAAGGTTATAACAATGGTTATACCATCATGACAAACACATATATGTACAAAGATTGTATACATACACATGTGAATAAAGTTTATTATTATGAAAAAAACCTGCAGATTTAAAAGTATTAATTTCGTAAAGAAATCGTTGAAAAACGTTCTCCAAAAAAAACAACTTCTTTAAATACTTTTGAAAATTCCATACTCATATATTTATTACATTAACATTGTTTATCCGTTGAAAATGTTTTAAAATCTATTAGGCTTACGCAAGTAAATTTCTAAATTTTGGTCATTGAAATTAAAATTTTTAACATAGAAACGCTATCCCTTTTATGTTGGAACGAATGTTGAATTTTCTTATATTACAATCTAACGTACTCAACTGTTTGCATCTAAACAATATTATAACAAGCCTACTCATTTACTAAAGGTGTTGCTAAAAGTATGCAATTGTAGAATTTCTGACTAAGCCGATAAGGAATGTGACTCATAAACGATAATCCGGAAGACTGATGGAATTAAATACTTACACAGACCATCACCCGAATTCTCAAAATTTGTGTTTTTTTATTGAAACTTTTACTGAAGAATTTCATTTTTTTAAAACAGATTATGGTTTATTGGAAAAAATTAAACTCCGTATAAAAAATGTCTCAACAGCAGTGTGAATTCATGGTTCAGAGAATGCGACACTCATAAACTGTTAATTATCGATCAGTTGGTTAAAATAAAACTATATCGAACCTTAAAGTGGGAGGCTAATAAACATATTTCTAATAGCTATAATTACAGTGATGTCACAAAACCACACCGTAAAATAAGAATATTATCTGCATAAATAAGTGTAAATGTTTGGATATGTTTTATGTATAGCATTGTATTAGGTACGTTATTATTTATGTGTAAATTGTTTGTAAATTATTACTATTATTTTAGATCAGTTGGAATTGTAATTTTGAAACAATGTTTATAATTAATGAGCTATTTTACTTTAATTAAACTATTTTAATTCGAAACCATGATATTTTGATACAGTTTCAAAGAGTAAAATCCTAACTTTTATCTCTACTAACAGATAACAAAGTGTCACTTTTGTAAATTATTTTTTCCCTCGGGAAAAAAGTGAGTACTATTTTTAACACCAAATTTCCCTCAATAATTTTCTAATTCTATTGTAATATGATTTTTCAATATTAAATCGTCATTTATTTCGTCACAGAAAAGAATAGTGTATTATACACGTATTATCCGCACCGCGTCGGGAGACAACACACCTCAAGCTAAAATCTAGTACTTTTATTTTTAGAAGTAATAGGAATAGGTTTTATTACCAAGTGAATTTAAATTTGAAGGTCTAGTGGAACCCACTTTCCCTAAAAAACACGGTAACTTGCCTTTTGAATTGAAAAATTTGAAAACCAATTTTTATTTAAAATCCTTTTCAACTGAACACGTAAAAACAAGTAGATACAAAAACCAATAATTTTGCGTTTCTGAACTCTAGTGGTATTTCTCCCAGTATGTTCTACTTTATTCCTAACGAAGTTATTAAATGACAAACAAATGTCAACATTATTATTTGCAAGTTAAAAAATAAAGTGCAAGCATAATTTGTAAAATAATTGTTTCTTATTTATCTAACACCGACCAAACCAAACTGTTTTAACAAATAACGCTTCGCATGTATTTTAGTAAATTATTAAAAAAAACATTGTCATTAAAATCCAAGATATGTATCATCAATGGTATTATTCATAAATGAAAAATTCGTCACTTTTAATTACTAGTTAATACGTTTACTAAATATTTGAAAACGTTGCAACATTGTATTGACAAAAGTAAATTTTACGGATTGTATGTTGCGCCATTTTTACAACGGTGGAATAAATTGAACTATTCTATTTCAAGAATCGTACACATTATAACTTAGCGCTTCAGTACAGGTGAAAAAAGTAAACAAAAACGCAACCCAACATGCATATGTGAATTGCATCCGAGATACAAGCAAATACAAGCGGTTGACTATCTTTACCAATATTTCAATCAACGAGTAAACACTCTCACCTGCGGGTTTTCGCTGTAAATACGAACAATAATTTCTGGGTGGTATAAACGGTGGCAAAATAAGAACTAAAAAAAAGGAAAAGAAAACACAACTCCGCGAAAACAAATAAAGAAAAGTAAATTAAAAAAAAAAAAAAGTATTCTGAACACATTTTGTTTCTTTTAGGTTAAGTAATCAATTGTATATAAAGTTTGTAAACGTTCATCGAATCTGTAAATGTACGTCGATTTTTTTCTCTTAATAAATTTATAAATTTAAATGATTATTTCCGGTCGCGTTTAGCTGCAACGCTAATGGTTTTGTTAACGTTGAATTAATTTTAGCGGCGCGATTAAGTGTACGTTCACATAGACTGCTATGGCGCGATGGGCTACGCGATGCTTTGCGATGCGATGATTTCAAACATAAAGATTTAAAAGCGTGCATTCATATAGACTGCTGTTTGATGCGATGCGATGCGATGCTGTTTCACGCGACGGTTTGAAATTCAAGCAAGTTTGATTTTATCGCCAGTGATCGCTCAAATTGCAAGCGAAATGGATGTAGAAAAATTGATAAATGCAATTCGATTGCGTCCTCCTCTCTGGGACCAACGAAGCAGGGAGTACCACGACAGGGACAAGGTTCACAAACTATGGCAAGAGGTAGCAAAAGAACAAAATAGTACAAGTAGGTAATTTTTATTTATTTCCATTTTACTATTTACAAAGGCCTGCCTTGTAAATATGTTTTCAAAACATCTCTTAATACATATGCTGGTCTTGATGCTCTATTATTTCTTCGATTGATTGCTGACTTGTTTGTGTTGCTATTTCCTGCATCGGAGTTAGTTGGATCGTTGCTGCCTTCGAGATCAATTAAAATGTTGTGCAGTAAGCAAATACATTTGACTATATTCTCAGCCGAAGAGGGCTTTGTTTCAATAGATTTTGTTAATATTCTCCATCTAGCAACAAGTATTCCGAAAGCGCATTCAACGCACCGCCTAGCTCTAGACAGTCTGTAATTGAAATGTTCATTTTCTTCGGTAAGTTGCCTTCGAGGATAAGGTCGCATCAAGTACTCCGTTAAAGGATATGCTTCGTCGCCAACTATGTAAAACGGAAATTTTATATCCGAATCAGGGAGCAAGTTTGCTTCAGGCAAATTAAAATTGTTATTTTTTAATAAAGAATATGTTTGCGATGAGTTAAAAATGCCACCATCACTTTGCTTCCCGTAGGCCCCAATTTCTATTGTCAAAAATTTACAGTTGGCATCTGCAACAGCTTGCAAAACAATGGAAAAAATTGCTTATAATTATAAAACATCGATCCAGAATGCGAGGGACACTTGATTCTGATGTGCTTGCCATCAATGGCACCCACGCAATGGGGTAAATTCCATTTTGTCCAGTAGTCCTCAGCAGAAATTAGTAATATTTCCCGCGTAGGTTGCGGCATGTGTGTCGAAACAAATTTTTCCATATTGCCAGGCATACTTCTTGCACTATGTGCGTGACGGTCGAAACTCCAAGGCGGAAAGTAAATGCCAAACTTCTGTAAGAAACCCCAGTGGCCAGAAATCTACAACAAGATATTATTATACACAATACTGAAATTAAATATAAATTCTAAACAATCAGTTGGTATATTCTTAATTTTATGCTGTTACCAGATTAACAGTGACACGAAACTTTGTACCAGACATAATCTTGTAGGTACCTTCAAACAAGAAATTTACATTTTTCTGTTTCTTATAGCGGACGCTGCGAAAAAAGATGGAAATCACTAAGGGATGTGTTCAGGGTCGAACTCAAAAAATTCCAAAATTACCTTCAGGCGTTGGTACACCCTCAACTTTTACGTCATCATGGTGTCACTTTGAAAGTTTAATATTTCTTAGAGACCAAATGGTACCGAGGCAACTTACGGGTAATTTGCCATTAAGTCAAGTCAACGAGGAATCCGATCCAGCAGCTGATGCGAGTGAAAGTGGGAATGTGAGTGAAAATGATTTGGAATCGCAACAACAAAATTCAGCGAATGAAAATCGAGATGAAAATGTAATTAGTGGCAATCATGAAAATGATCATGAAACGGACAGAACCCAGACAGAAGACACACCTGGTTTAAAGCGTCCAGCAGGTTCTCAAGGAAAAAGAAATGCTAAACGGAAACAAGAAGATTTTGATATTGATCGGTTTTTGGCATTGGAACAAGAGAAGATCCAGTTGTTGAAATCCACCGAAAATCCTCCTCGAAATGATGATGAAGATTATCATTTCTTAATGAGTTTTCATCCTTATTTAAAAGAAATGCGTCTTGAAACAAAGATGTGGTTTCGCCTTAAAATGCAGGAACTTCTTTACAATTGTACCGTAAATGAAATGGCAGCCGTAACTTCTAACACAGCCCTGCCTTTGTTTTCACCTGTTCCTTCGACTACTTCTAACAGTTCTGACTACCATCAGTTATAGAAATAAAAGTTTACATTCCGAATGTGATATTTTACTAATCCTTACAAAATAATAATATTTCACTTACCTTAAAGTTATTGTTAGACGTTCTTTGACGCTTATTGGATTCCTCCAGTTTGTGGTCATTTTTCCAATCACCGGAGCTATTTTATTCTCGATGTAATTGAATGTATCTAGAGTCATCCGGAAATATTCCCGAAATTTGTCAGGATGCTCCGCCAGTTCCGCAAACAAATGGTGGAATTCTCCGAACACTGACCGCTTAAAGTTGATGTTATGTACCCATTGACGCTTTTTCTTTATTAATTTTTTATTACTAAATATTTTAATACCGAATTTTCCGATAGATACTGTCGAAGCCTACCCATTGCAGACAAATACGTGCCTGCGTCCAATTTCATCGCAATCTATAAAAACAGGCGCGGAAAATCGCTTGAGTTCAATTGCGTAGCATCGCAAAGCATCACGTCGCCCATCGCGCTATAGCGGGATATGTGAACGTACACTAAGGCCTTTCTCGCGCGTAGGTTAGGGTTGCGACAAACCACTGATTATTTTTTATTTTGTTATCTTTTATTTTTTGTTAGGTATATTTAGTAGATTCCAGATCTACATTATTATTTTGGTTGTAAATATATATTAATTGTGAATATAAAGGCGTCACAAGAAAAAACAGCTATTTACATGAAATATATTTTTTTATTAAAACGTTTCGCTATAATCCATAGCTTCATCAGTTAAAACAAACACGCTTTGATAGTACATCAATCTTAGTAAATATACTAAACGTCAAACATAAAAACAAAATATTTTAAAAATACAAACATTTACACATTAACACACGTATACTTACGTATACAGCGTAAAATTGCTTAAAATACTAATTGTGATATTCTGTTGAACGTACGTTATAATTTCCCTTGTGATCCCGTCTGGGTTTATTTTGGTTGCGACAGTTAGAAGTGGCCGCTCCAATTCTTTTTAAACCAGTCGAGGCTTGACGCCCTTAACTTTAATCTTCGTTAGAAGCCGGCAACTTTTGGTTCCGAATCCACGCCCAAGAGCTAGTCAGGGTCAACGGAACTTTTGGACCTTCATATTTTTAACTTTTACGTTACACGTAGACATGTGGATCAAATTAGATCAATAGGGAATAATACACCCGCGGACATATACTTTCGTTTAAATCCTGTAAACATTGACGTAACTGCAACGCGAAACGAAAATTAAGTCATTACAGCTGCTCAAAAACCAATGCAATCAGACAAGAGATTGTCAAATTCTCCAATAACTGATATTGACAATAGGTCGACTGCAATTGAGTGTAATCCGACGGATAACTTAAACATACCTAGTAATAATGAACCTGTAAGTCTGAGGCGTTCAACTAGAGTTAGGAAGCCTTTACACAGATTAAATTTGTAATTTACGTTTAAGAACATTTGTACTAGAATTAGGTAAGAATTTTCCCCTGACGAAGGAGGAACTGTTAGATACTAAGGAATAAAAATACTGGCAACAGTGTACGAGAGATAGAGAGGGGGCGTTAGGTGGTTGTCTCTTAAGAACACAAAATGCAATTTATGTCCATTCTTAATTACAATAAATAAATGGTAAATACATTAAAACCAACTACGTAGTTTGTGTACAACGTGAGCGAGAATATTCTTATGTGTAATTATAAAAGAAAAAATGTCAAAGTTCATATCCTAGGTAACCTAATAAAAAAAATAATTAAAATTTTAAAAAATCAAGTATGAAAAGGTCAATATTACAATCATTTTATGTCAACTTGTTGTTTGCTATTGATTTTTTTAATTAATTACTTATAGTGAAATACATAATGAACAGGAATAAATAATGAAGAAAAACTGACAATGCTTATGTGGTACTAACAAAATCGTAGCTTGAGAAACGTTTGGGACATGTTTTCAGTTCACTACCCTGAAAGGCCCATACCTTGTGCGAAAACCATTCTCAATATTTTTAACAAATTTAAAAGACATGGTTGTGTTATAACTGGTCATAGAAAAAGAAGCAAAACCAATCATATTCTAACCGAAGAAATGAAAATTGGAATAATTTGATTTATAAATCTTCTTTAGCAATTTATATTTAACGGCGCTGGTAAGCCGTCGGTATCCCCAATTCCATTAGATGCTTGTTCAATCAAGAACGCAAACGAAAGTATATTTTTTAAAATTAAAATAACAACTTTCAGTACTCATACAAAATACGTCAAATCTCAATAATAAATGTCAATAATTTTTTCGAAACAAAAACAAAAAACAATTTAATTTTACGATCATACGCGATCACGTTTGAAACCTTTAAAGTAACAAAACACTCGGCCCCGTTGAAGTCTACTAGATTTCAACACAATAAGGGATGTCACACTTTAATCTGACGGTAGTATACAAAGTTTATGCACCGACCGACGCACCACATTTCTATTAGCTAGCCGCAAAGAAGCAGCACGGATGACGTTGTCGGAACCATAATGTAACTGGACCACACGACCAAGCTGCCATTGTAGAGGAAGAACGTCGTCTTCTTGGAATAAACCAATTGAATCGATCTTCAATAACTCTGGCAATTTTTGGAACCATTTTTGTCTTTGAACAACTTCACGACTCCATCTTTTCCAGAAGTGTTGATATAACTGTTGTGCTTTTCGATATGCGGCTAAGCGATTTGGCAAGGTTTGGGTTAAATCATCGTCAGGAATGGAAGTCATAGGACGACCAATTAAAAAATAACCGGGCGATAAAGGAATAAGATCGTCGGGTTGAGAAGAAACATAAGGTAACGGCCTTGAATTTAAAACTGCCTCAATCATAGTCAAAGCAGTATACAATGCTTCAAAAGTTAAATTCGTGTTACCTAGTACACGCCTCAAATGCAATTTAACGGATTTCACCGAACTTTCCCAATGACCACCTTCGTGAGGTGCTCTAGGATTAATAAAACTCCATTGTATACCTTTGGAGTGAAGAAAGTTAATAATTTTGCTATGAGACTTTTCCTCATGCAAAACCTTGAATAAAGTGTCTAATTTTGCCTTGGCGCCACGAAAATTCGTAGCATTATCACTAGACACAGACGCAGGTAAACCTCTGCGAGAAATAAAACGTTTTACTACATTCAAAAAAGCATCCGTAGATAAAGAAGTTACTAAATCTAAATGAATGGCACAAGTGACCATGCACACAAACACACATATGTAACCTTTTAAACTACGAGCTCCTCTTGTTTGTCTATCTTTAATAAGTATTGGGCCTGCGTAGTCTAATCCAACATTATAAAATGGATAATTTAAATTCAGTCGGGTAAATCTGCGATTAAGGATGTCGAATACGCGGATTTACTCTAAAGCAATTTGTACAATTTTTAATAATTCCTTTTACGTAACTTAGTCTTCCAATAGGCCAAAATCGTTCTCTAATAGACGAAAGAAGATGCTGAGCTCTACAATGAAGTGATTCAATGTGATAATTTTTTATTATTAAATATGTCAGTTTATGACCTTTAGGTAGTATTAAAGGATATTTTTTCTCAAAAGAGAACGACGATAAAGAAAGTCGACCCCCTACTCGAAGACCCTCATCTTCGTCTAAAAAAGGATTAAGTGTTCTAATACGTAGAGATTTTATAATATTTCCATCTTTAATAGATTTAATTTGTTTTTAAAACAAGATTTTTGACACAATTGTACTAAGGTCATTAGCGAAACTTTTAATTCAGTTACAGCGAGAGCATTTTCAAATTTATTTGAATTGCGACAATTCGAAATAAATCTTAAAATATAAGCAAAAACTCTTTGAAGTTTGGTTAATGTAGAATACCTTCCACAAATACCATCGATTAATTCATTCTCGCTAGAAATAAAATTGACATGTGTAGCAGAAGTTCCTCAACCTCTTCAGATGCCTTTACATAAGCAGCACTAATTGGAAACTCAGTTTCTAAAAGAAACTTAGGACCATGAAACCAATGAACATTGTTTTTTAAGTTTGATATATTCAACCCTCGGGAAACTAGATCAGCAGGGTTGTTACAAGTAGAAACATGACGCCAATCTTGAATGTTAGTGAACTCGTGAATCGTAGCCACACGAATTGCTACAAACGTCTTATATTTATTGGGAGTAGAATTAATCCAATTTAAAACTATTGTGGAGTCTGTCCACAAAAATTTGAACAATCTTTGAACACCATTCCGCCAATAATACTGCGGATCACAATTCTAAGCGGGGAATAGAGATTGTGCGTAAAAGTGCGATTCGAGATTTTGACAGTAAAAGATTTGAAAAAATCTTTCCGCCGGAATTTTGACATCTTAAGAAAAAGCAGCAACCGTAGGCAACGCTGCTGGCATCGCAAAAACCATGTAATTGGATTTCTGAGCATTGCGATGGAATGAGGCAGCGCCTTACTTTTATATTATTTAAATCAGTTAACTGACCTTTAAAGTCCATCCATTTCGGAATAAGTTCAGTAGGAATTGGATCATCCCAATTAAGATCAGTTTTCCATAAAGCGCATCATCAATTTCCCTTGTAGTACAAGAGGAGAAAAAAGTCCTAAATGATCAAAAACCTTTGCTATATCAGATAGCAATTTTCTTTTCGTGGGAACACTTTCAACGTCTGGAATCTCAATTTTACAAAATAAACAATCCTTTTTTGTATCCCAATGCAAGCCTTATGTTTTTGAATGAGATCGTTGCCTAAGGAACAGTAGCGTATTCTGCTTCTGATTTATCAGAAGAATCAAGAACTTCAAGTTTGTTAGATACAAATTTCCTTAGAACAAACCCCACAGTTGTGAGTATTGAAGATACTTCTTTCTTTAGACGAATGTCATTTTCAACTGATGTTGTTGAAAAAAGAAGATCGTCCATACAAAAGTGTTTCGATATTATCTTTGATGCTTTAGGAAATGTGTTTTCGTTGATTTCAGCAAGATAAAGAAGACATCGAGTAGCCAGAAAGCTGGCGGACGCAGTGCCGTAGGTAAGCGTATTTAAACGTAAAATAGAAAGAGGGTTTTCATTATTTTCTCTCCAAACAATGTGCTGAAATCTTCTAAAATTAGAATTTACATTAATCATGCGATACATCTTTTCTATATCACCACAAATTGCTACTTCACATGTGCGGAAACGTAATAAAATGTCAAGTAAATTATCTTGGACTTGACATCCCACAGCGCCGGATATAAGCAAAGGCAACATAGGCAGTTGCCTATGGGCCTCCACCACAAGGGGGCCGCCACCACACCAAAAAAATAAAAAAATTAAATTAAATCAATAAAGGCTCCGTAAAAACAAAAAAATACTGAGTTTTGTTACAAATAGTTAGACGAAAACGTATTTTTTTTTGAGCGGGAAAAGTTGACATTTAAAAATCTGCGATATTAGGCAACACGAAATATGAACAAAAATGGCGCCTTTCGCGCATTCTGCGCCGGTTTTTTGTATAGACAGTTCAGTTGAGTATCAAACGTCGAAACGTCAACAGGTGTATTGTCATATTGTGTACTCCTTTCTTTTTTGTAAGTAGTAAATATGTAATGAATGTGTAAATATTAATCCCTAAAGTTTATGTTATTGTTGATTTTTTATGTTAATCGTTGAATATAAAGTTGCGTCGTTTAACTTTTGCACGTCTTCTTTGGTTTATATTTTTCTATCTCTGTATAATATTTCATTAAAATCGGATCAGTAACAGTATAGTTTAGGGGTGAAAGACGGACAAACAAGTATGGTACTATGGTAGTATGGATTTATGGATTAATTATTAATTTGTTTAATAAGGTGAAGCGACCTAATATGGACCGGGACCGCCATTTGTCTAGTGCTGATCGCCATAGAGGAAAGCGAGAACATCTAAGCGGAAGTGAAAAACGGAAAGCTGCCGCTGAAAAAGAAAAGAAGACTCAAGAACTTTAAGCTAAATCACGTCGTATGACTGATTTTTTTACTGCACCATCTAAGCAATCTAAGGCAAAGAGTGATGTTGCAACTACTTTTCACTCTCTTAACGATGATACCGCAACCGCATCTCGTTGTGCAAGCCCACTGCAGGAAGATGACTTAGTATCTGCAGACGATTGCAATAATATGGTGAGCTCTTACAAAATACGTGAAAATTTTTGGAGCGAGATGATCTGTCGGTCACCGACAGTCGGTGTTTATACCGGGTGTAGATACGTAATCGTTAAGCGGGCACAGAACAGACTATTATTCGATACATTAAAAAAACAAACTGATATTGAAAGAATGAAAGTACGTTACCTAATACATACGCCAGCATAAAAAAAACGTAAACGAGTAGAGTATGAGTATGCAATATGTAATTATGTACGCATAGTACACAATGTGTAATAATACGTAGGCAAATTTATACTCGAATCATACGTTACGTTTATTCTAATTATTTCTTTCAGGTGACAGAAGACGCGCCTGCGACATCAACAGAAGAATCCACTCAAGCTCTGGAGCATCTGTCTGACAACATCTGTGAAAGTTTTAACTTGGAAAAAGACATTGGTCTGTGGCCTGAAATTTTAATCCCCGGTACCATTGATTGTTGTAGTAAAATGGACATCACCTCCCTTCAGTATTGCAACGAGGAACTATTCGATAAAAAATCAACCCCGCAATTTTATACCGAGTCTGGAAAAACTAGTATATATCAAAGAAATGCAAGAAAAGCTTTTTCATTCGAAGAACAAAAAACGGTGAGGCTAAAAAACGCTGGTGGTTATGTTTTTCTCCAAGCAAAGGGCATCTCTTCTGTTTTGTATGCAAGCTTTTCTCACCCGTACGTTCACAGTTTACCCATGAGGGCTTTTGTGATTGGAGAAATGCCGTCGCACGATTGATTGAGCATGAAACCTCGAAAAATCATTTAAAGGCTTCAATCGATTACACTAGGCGATCCCAACTAATCGGTCGCATAGATCGCGAACTGGCGGAGCAAATGGAAAAAAGTGTTAAGTATTGGCGAGAAGTTCTTAAAAGAGTGTTGCGAGTCATAGCTTTTCTCAGCGAAAGGGGATTGGCATTTAGAGGGGAAAACGAAACTCTCGGATCTCCTAACAACCTTGGAATATTAGAACTTTTAGCTGACTACGATGTTTTTTAAAAACATTTAGAAGAACATGGCAACCGCGGAAGTGGTCACACAAACTACTTGTCATCCACGATTTGTGAGGAACTGCTACAAATTTTAGGAAAAGCCGTTTTAAAAAATTATTGATCGAGTGAAAACTGTAAAATATTTTTCAGTCTCTCTGGACTCGACTCCAGACGAAGGCCATGTTGACCAATTGACGTTAGTGGTTCGGTTCATTGAAGGGCACGCTCCTGTTGAGCGTTTTCTTATTTTTATACCTAACCAGGGTCATAAGGCGAAGGATATGTATGAGGGCTTGATTCATTTTCTAGACCAAAACGAGCTGGATCTCAAGAACATTCGTGGACAGTCGTACGACAATGCTTCTGCAATGAGTGGCAGATATAATGGCTGTTATGTATGTAATTTATGTCACACTCTGTATTCATTCAATTTATGACATACTTTGTATATACATGTTTTTATAATGCCAGGTGGTGCGACAACGTGGAGCAATTGCAAATAAAAAATGTCGGTACACGTTGCTCAATACAATTTCTAATTATAAGTTCCTTCCAAGAATATAAAATTGGCGACGAGAATTACGAACAGTTATTTAATCAATAACAATCATGACCACGTGCGAGGAATTGGGAGAAAAATTAAACCAATTAACGGAATTAGTTTCCAGACTGGCAAATATCCATGTTGAACAAGTCACACACATTCCACCCCAGGTTAATTCAAGATTTTATTTCGATGCATTTAAGACGAGTTCAAGCGAATCTATTGAAGATTACTTCGATCGATTTGAATTACAATTGCAGCTGTGTAACATTCCAGAAAGTAAATGGGCTTCTCATTTACGTGTCCACATGGGTGCTGAACTAAATTCTACCTTAAACAACTTATCATATCCAATTCCAGTTGACGAGTTGAACTTCGAAGTGATTAAATCAAAACTTGTGGAGCATCTTGTGAAATCCAAGAATAAATACAGTGAGGCTATTAATTTTCGTAAAATATTTCAGAAGCCAGATGAATCTATTATCGATTTCGTATCCCGATTGAAAGCTGGAGCACGATACTGCAAGTTTGATACATTCCTAGATTATTCCTTAGTTATACAATTTATCCATGGAGTGCAAAGAGACGATATTCGTGATGAAATAGTTAGCCGTAAACCAGACAAGTTTGGAGATGTTATCAAAATAGCATTAGAAATGGAAGCTACAAGGGAAGCTGCAAGCTCAATGAAACCCAATTCTGTAAGTACAGAAATGCAATATAAGTTTTCGCATGAGAGTAGACCAAAATTAAGAAACAAATGAATTTAAGACAAAAATCACGCTCACGCTGTAAATACCCATCTTCTAGCATGCAAAGCACAAATTCTAATCCTAGTAAAAATTCTATTCCTGGAACATGCGATTCTTGTGGTGGTACTCATTGGCGTCGATATTGCAAGTTTCGATATGCAATTTGTCATCTATGCAAACGTACAGGGCACATTGCTAAAGCTTGTAAAAGCGTTGAATCTGAAAACAAATTACAACCTAGTATAAATGAAATTGAGCCCACTGAATCAAACGCAGAATTTCTCCAAATTTCAATTAATTCTATAATTGGGTGTACTCCAAGAGCACTTATCCATATTCTTCTCAATAATAAACCAATTTCTATGGAATTAGATACAGGAGGTGCATGTTCTATTATTAGTATTGATGTCCTAAATAAAATAATTCCTAATGCAAAACTTCTTCCGACTACTCGTAAATTTTCTAGTTACACGAAAAACAGTTTTAAATGCTTAGGGTATCTTCAGGTCGATGTAACTTACAAAGCTCGAACCAAGCTACTTAATCTCTATGTTGTAGATTTCCCGGCTGATAACATATTTGGCCGTGAATGGATCATTCACTTTTCAGATCTTCTTTCTTTCCAAGATTTCTTTTCCATTAATAAACTGGAAGAAAAAGTACAAATTTTCGCGATTGAAAATAATATTTCAGTTCAATTAAATAATCTCATGACGAGATATGATAGTTTATTTAGTGACGTAGCAGGTACACTGGAAGGACCTCCGGTTCAATTGCATCTTAAAGCAGACGCTAAACCAGTTTTTGCAAGAGCACGTCCTATTCCTTATTCCCTCCGAGATCTATATGCTCAAGAAATTGATAAAAAAATACAATATGGATTTTATTCTAAAGTTACTCATTCCGAATGGGCTTCTCCAACTCATACAGTCATCAAAGGTGATAAATTAAGAATTACAGGTGATTACAAATCAACTTTGAATCCCCAATTGATTATCGATGAACACCCCATTCCTAAAATAGAAGATATTTTCAATAAATTACATAATGCAAAAGTCTTCTGTAGATTAGACGTTACTGATGCCTTTATGAGTTTACCTTGTAATGAAAATTCTTGCGAACTTATGACACTAAACACGCCTAGTCATGGACTTATCAGACCTACAAGAGCGCAGTACGGAGTTGCTAGTATCCCTGCTATATGGCAACGTCGTCTTGAACAAATACTTCATGGAGTACAAGGCTCTGTTAACTTCTTTGACGATATTTTAGTCTTTGCTGATTCTTCTAAAAATCTACTAACTGTACTTGAAGGTGTTTTTGAGAAACTTCTCAAATCTGGTTTGAAACTAAAACGTTCCAAGTGTAAATTCTTGTTAGATAGCGTAGAATTCCTTGGCTACAAAATTGACGGGTCAGGTCTACATAAACTAGACAAACATGTAAATGCAATTATTAATGCTTCTAAACCTAAAAATCCTGATGAATTGCGCACCTTTCTTGGGAAAGTTACATACTATCATTCCTTCATTCCGAATTTATCTACTGTTACATTCCCATTAAGGGAAATGCTGAAACCAAACAGTTTCAAATGGACTAACGAAAGAATTGAGTTGTTTGAACAATTAAAATCCGAATTGACTTCAAACAACGTGTTAATTCCATACAATCCTCAATTGCCATTAATTTTAGCTGTAGACGCAAGTCCAGTCGCTTTAGGTGCAGTCCTTTCGCACATAATGCCTGATGGAAAAGAAAGACCAATAGCTTATGCTAGCAAATCCCTTACTTCAACAGAAAAGGCTTATCCTCAAATAGATAAAGAAGCTTTAAGTATTCTTTGGGGGGTGAAAAAGTTTTTCCAATACGTATACGGTCGGAAGTTTACTATTTTCACTGACAATAAACCTGTGTCTCACATATTCGCCCCAAATGCTCTTTTGCCTAAATTCACTTTATCCCGTTGTGCAAACTATGCTAGTTATTTATCTAATTTTAATTACGAAATCAGACATAAAAGTTCAAAAGAGAATATCAATGCAGACTACTTATCGAGAATCCCAAATTCAGAAAATCAAATACAACTTGACGATTTTGATTGTTTTGTTCAGAAACAAATCCGTCAATTGCCTGTAACTTCAGACGAAATTGCTTCTGAAACTGGTAAAGACCCAGAATTGTCACCATTGTTAATTGCTATCCAGGAAGGGAAAAATTTATCAACTCTAGGGTATACAGGAAGAGAGCTGGATTATTCCCAATCATGCGATTGCTTAATGCTTGGGCATAGAGTCGTTATACCTTCCAAACTACAAAACAAATTACTCCAAGAGTTACACATGGCGCACATCGGTATCGTTAAAATGAAAGGTCTAGCCCGATCTGTTATCTACTGGCCCAATATCGATCGTGATATTGAACAGTTAGCTAAAATTGCGAAGCTTGTCTTAGGAATTCTAAAATGCCGTCTAAAAATAACTCTCATCATTGGGAATATCCTGACAAACCATGGAGTCGTATCCACATTGATTACGCTGGTCCGATTTGTGGAAAATACTTACTTATTATTGTCGATGCTTATTCTAAATGGATGCAAGTTTCCATTACCTCATCAATGACTAGTGAAGAAACGTGCAAGTTACTTCATGATTTATTTTCTCTATATGGCGTACCAGACACTGTCGTATCGGACAACGGAACTTCTTTTACTTCAAATACTTTTAAGGAGTTTTTAAAAGTACAAGGTGTGAGATTTCACAAACGCATAGCTCCGTACCATCCTTCTACGAACGGACAAGCAGAGCGTTACGTTCAAACTATAAAAAGAGCTCTGTACAGCATGAAAGCTACATCCAGTAACATTCGAGAATGTATAAATCTCTTTCTTCAACAATATCATAGAGCTCCTCATCAAACTACCGGACAGCCACCTTCACTTCTGTTTCTTGGAAGAACCATACAATCTCGAATTGACACCATTCGTCCAGACTTAAAACTTAAAACACTACCAAAAAATGATGTCAAAATCTTCGTTCGTTTGCTGTGGGAGATCCAGTTATGTTTCGTATATACAACAATTCATATCCATGGCAGTATGGTACCATCGTAACAAAATTTGGAAATCTTCATTATGAAGTCGAACACCAAGGTATACGCCACAAGCGACATGTTAATCAGCTTATATCTTGTGGAAAATTAAAAACCAATCTACTCAGAGTATTCAAGTACCTGAAGAGGGAAGACGAATAAAATACTATGGGCCTATCGCTTCAAGTATAACTCGGGAGTCTCAAACAGTCCGATTTCTAGAAGAACCTAGAAACTTAGATACAACCCAACCGCAAACAGATGAACCCAAGACTACAAGTTCAATTCAACTTCCTACTTATCGACAAGGTGACGAAGTCGGAGCTTCTATTCTAGCAGCCGACAAATTTCAACCCATACTCACCAACATAAAATTTTAGTAAATGTAAATATTTAAAATGTTTATTGTTTTTCAAATAGGCGTGGAGAATTGTTATGTATGTAATTTATGTCACACTCTGTATTCATTCAATTTATGACATACTTTGTATATACATGTTTTTATAATGCCAGGTGGTGCGACAACGTGGAGCAATTGCAAATAAAAAATGTCGGTACACGTTGCTCAATACAATTTCTAATTATAAGTTCCTTCCAAGAATATAAAAATGGCCTACAAGCATTAATACAAGAAGAAAATAGCCTAGCAGCTTGGGTGCCGTGTGTTGGCCATTCGCTTAATCTTGTCATACAATCGGCGGCCAGTTGTTGTCTCAGAGCAATAAGTTTCTTTGATTTTTTAGAAGAGCTGTATGTATATTTTATGGCTTCAACTAACAGGTACAATACAGTTAGTCGCTGTTTAAAACAAGCGAAAACTGACCAACCTATTCTTGTGCCAAAGAGAACGACAACAACTCGCTGGTCATGTCGAGTTGAAGCCACTAAAGCACTCTTGCGGGGCTATAAAGGTTTTATAAATGCCCTCGAAGAAATTATTGACGACGAAGAAGACACAGCTAAATCAAGTGCAACAGCTGTCGGTTTGCATGATAGGATGGCAAAGTTAGAAACAGCCATATATACAGTTTTTGGAATGATATTTTGGGACATATAAACAAAGTCAGCGAAAGCCTACAAAATCCTAGGTTGGACTTGAATACTGCTGCAACACTGCTTACTTCATTAAAAGCAACCATTGAAAATAAAAGAGGCAGTTTTAATGAATATGAAGTAAAAGCTTTCGAGCTAGTTGATTGCCGAAACTACGAAGAAGAACAAAGGAGAAAAACAAAAAGGAACGTCCGGTTGTCCACTTTAGATTACCGGCAAGCTTCGGAAGTTCAATTATCACCCTCGGACAAATTTAGGACTCAAAGCTACATCCCAGTTGTCGACCAGCTCATGACCGCTCTTCAGAAGAGAATGGACGCGTACTCTCTTCTAAATGCACGATTTGGATTTTTAAACAATTTAACTGCTATTTCTGATCAAGAAATTTTGTCTGCCAGCCAAAACTTGGTGAAAACCTACTGCGACGACGTAGATGATTCTCTTGGCAACGAATTCATACATTTCAAACTATTTATAGTTCAGTATGAAGAATTTGAACAGAAGAGAAAAGAAGAGATTAGCTATGAGAGATGGATGTATGAATTGTTGTGTAAAAACAATGTTAAAGAGTGCTTTCCCAACGTTGAGGTAATTCTGAGAATTTATCTCACACTAATGGTGACAAATTGTACGGCTGAAAGATCCTTCTCAAAACTGAAGCTTATAAAAAATAAACTCCGAAGTTCCATGACCGAGGACAGATTAAATGTTTTAACTCTCCTTAGTTTAGAGAGTGATATTTTGAGAAACAGACTTCGACGATATTATCGATACGTTTATTGATGTGAAAATCAGACGAAAAATAATTTAGCTTGTAGGTAAACTAAAATTATTTTAGTTGTTTTCTAGTTTAATTTTTAATAAATATTGTGTTAGCCAACCTATTTAGTTGCTTTCTTCTTTACCTTGACCTTAATAGAAACTTTCAACAGTTAACCACAAACGATTTGAGGGCCTCCACCACATGCTCTGCCTATGGGTCGCCGAAGTCTAAATCCGGCGCTACCAGTTGACAATCATTAATTGAAACTCCAGTGCCAGTCTTAACACTGGCATCAAATACGACCCGTAATTTCGTCGTTAATGATGATTGCCTTTACAGCGTTATGGGGTAAAAATTGAGGTGGTATTGTACCAATATCAACAAACCCATCTGTAGTTTCAACAAATGAATTAGTATTAGAAAAACATTCATCTTTAGTAATTTTGGTCATGTGGCCAAGTTTTTCGTAATCAGACATAAATTTACAATATTCCTCATGGAGTTTACGATTACTAAAAAGACGTTTTTCCAGATGCATAAAGCGTGTTTTTGCAATACTTAGAGAATCCCCTAATTGTCTCAATTTGGAATTATATAGAATACACATTGAAAAATGTCCAGTTTCATCGATGCCAATGTTATTAAGAAATTGTTGTTCACTGAACTTTTCTAGTGGCGAAAGCAAAGATAATTTTGAAACTGGTTTGGGATTATCTAAATCCCAAAACTTAAACAAGGACTTATGTAATTCAAGACTAGATATAATTATTTCACTCACTGAATGACAAGAAATTGTTAATTCGCTAAGATTATTAACTTATTAACTCCGTAAGTTTGTGTTTAATCATATTCTTAGTAAGTCCCCAGAAACGACCCACCATAGTAATGTATTTTACAAGGTAGGCATGGTTCGACCTATAGATATCCTGTCAGATAATAACAATTTATAAAAAATGGACGAGCCAATTAATAAATCTATGTCTCCGGGCTCATGGTAGGAGTCGTCCGCAAGACGTAAATTAGGCGGTATATTAAAAAGATCTCTTTCAAAACTCACCCTAGGCAATCTATCTGTTATCGTAGGTACGATTAAACAATCGATATTTGCATTAAATCTGCCGGTAATAGATTGTAACTGAATAGAAGTATATTTGGAGCAAGTGCTAATATCACCGTTGACTCCCTTAGAAGTTAGATTAATAGGATTCACTAAAGTGTCTAATTTCTTACGAATTCTTTTTGAAATACGATTATTTTGAGAATCTGAATGTAACAAACCTCGAACAGTACAATATTTATCACCATTAACTAAGTTAACCTTAACAGTGGACAACAAAACTTCAGCCCATCTTGAAAATCCACAAAGGTTTAGTGTTACTAGCAGCAGATGTGCTGCTATCTTTAAAATCTGAAGAAACATCTCGAGAATTGGAAGAAGTTTCATTACCGGTATTGAAATTATTGGGATCAATAGGAGTTTTAAAACAAAGTAAATAATTATGCCAGCCTTTACAAATTTTACAATTCAAAGTAAAAGAACATTTGGATTTGTTGCTGTGACTCAAACAAACAGTACCTACAAGTTTTAAACGACCTTACTTTATTAAAACGTTCTCTTGGAGTCAAAGCTAAGAACGAAGAACAATAAATAAAGAAGTGTTCTTCCTTGCAAAGAATACAAGAAGTATAAGATTGTGCCAAAGTATAAGAAAGATTTTTGGATTTAGATGTAAACCCTTTATCTCCAGATCGCAACTTTCTTGACGGTTTTAAAACATTACCGCGAATTTCTTCAACAATGTTACACCTACTTGACAGAAACCTTGAGATATCGTCTACTGAAGGAATTGTTTTGGAAACAATCGAGCAAATTCTTCAGCAGTACGACTGTCAATTTTTGATTTAGTTATGTAAGCTAGCACTGCGTTTCTATATTCAACCGGAGTTATTTTTTCATTCTCAATTACTCTAATATGAGTAATAAAATTATCATAAAATGACCTCAATTGTGACTCTTTTGTCAATTTAGGAGAATCTAACAATAAATCGAAGTGATTAAATATGAGAGATTTTTTATTGTCATATCGTTCCTTTAATAATTCAATTGCTATTTGATAGTTAACTTCAGTTGTTTTCAGTTCGCCAAGGATCTGCTTAGCCGAACCAGTCAAGCAATTTTTTAAGTACAAAAATTTTTGTGTATCATTTAGGTTTTCATTATTACCCACCAAGGCTTCAAATACTTCAAAAAAAAATAATGGAAAGCTTGTTGAGTTCCATCGAAATTTGAAAGTGATATAACAGGAAGTTTTACCCTGCCTTGTTCACGCGAGTAAGTTGAATCGATTGAATTATTTGAAGGAATATTTTGTTCTAAAATGATTTCCGTACTTTAATTGCGTATAATCGCGTCTGAATTGATGAAGTGTCGGAAAATCATCTAATTTGCATTGTTGCATAAGCGGATTGAAAAGACTAAGTTCAACACGAATTTGCCGTTTAATTATATCAGTAACCTGCTCATCGGCTAGCGAATTAAAAAAATTACGAAAATATTCGCATTCTTCAATTAGACTTTTACCCTTCGCAAGCAACAGATTCTCTTTTGATGTTTTTTTATCTTTATTCCCCATTGTAACAATATGATTAAAAATACAATTAATCGTAAATAAAATATAAACAAACAGAATGATTGTATGTAGCGATAATAAATCGAAATCGCAAAATACAAATGTCAAATTTTTGGACGTATGAAAGTAGTACCGATAAATAAATTTTTGGCGTGTAGGTTCTGGTGCAATAAACGCTTTCTAGTTAGAAAATGTTTACAAAATTCACACTCTAAATACACAAGGCCGTTATAATTTAAAAATTAAGGAAATCGGAGGATGGAAAATCACTCACTGTTCCATATAGACGATTACTTACTATCCTTGATACCAAATACACGTGACAATGCCAAAATATCTCGTTACATCCGATTCAAAATTGGAGGAATCCCGGACGAAGGACCATGGAATAATTTGATTTATAAATCTTCTTCAGCAATTTATATTTAACGGCGCTGGTAAGCCGTCGGTATCCCAAATTCCAATTCCCAATATCAAGAACGCAAACGAAAGTATATTTTTTAAAATTAAAATAACTTTCAGTACAAATACAAAATACGTCAAATCTCAATAATAAATATGTCAATAATTTTTTCAAAACAAAAAAAAACAAAAAACAATTTAATTTTACGATCATACGCGATCACGTTTGAAACCTTTAAAGTAACAAAACAAAAATAAATATCCTCCGTTATGTTGAGGAACGGCCTACAGGATCACTTTTAGATGTGGCTAAACATTTTGAAATTTCACATAGCTCGGTATACAGAACCCTAATAGTATATTATGAAATAAGTAACATAATGCTCATTTTAAAGCACAAGTTCCAGTTCCAGAACGAGTGCTTTTAGGCATTATGTTACGAATTTGATATACTATTTTTTCTATTTTGCCTTTATTTTAAACAAATATTTCATAGTTATATCGAAATTTTCAAAATATAGGGAATTTATATATTTGCATTTATTAATTGGTAACAATGTTCATCAAATTTGAATTATTGACGGTTCAAAATTTAAAGTTTTAAAATATATCTGCATTTGCTTACTTCTGCAAGCTATTTCAAGTACTCCACCTGAATTGCGAGCTTTGGCCGAAGAGTCTCATTATGCACTTTTGGTCAAAAATTCGCTATTAATTTACGAAAAGGAGTTTCAAATTTTTCCCAAATGGCTAAAAGAGAATAATGTTTTGATAATATCTGAAAACATTATGTTGGCTTACTTCAGTTTGCTTACAAAAAAATATAAGGCTTCGTCATTATGGTCGAAGTATTCCATGTTGCAAACTTGCATAAATGTATACAACAATGTCAACATTGCCAATTTCTGTAAATTAACAGCATTTTTAAAAAACTGCTCAAAAGACTATTAACCAAAGAAGTCCCAAATCTTAGACATTGACAATATTAACAATTTTATCGAACTCGCTGATAACAATATGTACCTGGCAATCAAGGTATAGCTATAGAATTTTACATTTTAAATATAATTTTCCTTATCTTCATAAGCTTTTTCCATTTTATACCATCCACTTCTTCTAGGTGGTACTCATTGTTGGATACAATGGTGCTTTGAGAAGAGATGAAATTACCAAAAGACAACGAAAGATGTCGTTTTGAAAGACGATGTTATTCTGATTAATGTAATGTAGCACAGATGTTGTCGAACTCTAGCCCTAATCCTCTAGTTCCACGACTGATATCGGTTGAACAGGCTACTTGCTCCTCTTCTTGTCCAGCGAATAATGAGCCAATCGCTCAAATATCTAATGTTTCTTCTCTGGAAGTATCTAATGATGTTATTAATGTTAAAAATACTCCAGGAATTACAATTCATACCAAGGATTCAAGCAATGTTACTGTTAATGTGTATAATAATTGCACCATAAATAAGTAACTCTATTTTTAAATTGTACCTACCTTTACAAATATGTTTCTAAACTTATTATTATTATTACACCTATTTTTTAATACGTTACTCATTACACTTATGTTCCTAAGATAAAAATTAATAAATGAAACGTTCACGAGTTTTTTTCTCAGTATTTTATTTTCGATGTATGATTAAAATACGACCCGCGCACGGGATTTCCCCACATGCGCACTAGAAGAAATTTTGGTGGAAACTTTGAATCGGATATTAATTTGATTTACAATAGAAAATTGTACATAAGTTAAAAATTTATTAATCTAGAAGTTACACTTTACAATTATCTAGGTAACTAAGTATATTACAAAAATGTACAAGAGATGCAGTAACAAATGTAATTTATATACAGAGGTCCCAGGATTAAGTGTACATATTTTGTATATAATATAACCTTGTAAGGCTGTTATGATAGTGGGAATCATAAACTGTCAGAACGGCCAAACTGTAGTCAAATAAGTTTGACTGCCTTGTATATTTGTAACAATACCATGACATACCATGTACATAGTAAGTTGGCAATCCTGACAAGCCTCTATATAAGCGTCGTTGCAGCGCTGGTCGCTCTCACTCTTTTTCGAGTTAACGTATTATTAAGAAGTTTTAATGTTTTGAAGCTATTTTGTAAGTTTTCTATTTATTTTAATAAACATTTTTGGTCTAGTTACGTCTCTTTACGTTCTAAAGAAGCCCCTACAACATGCATGAGCACTCAAACTTGTCTTTTGTGTTTATCTTCTATGATTTATAAGTCGAAATTATACAATTGTGGCAAGGCTGCACATTAACTATCGCATCGGTATTATACTGTTTTCCACTGAGGCAAATGGAGTTTGCATTTATTTGGTGGAATGACGTCATTGCACTAAATCAGTGCAACCAAATTGTTTAATCAGTGTAACATACACTCTAAGATTCGTGCATATTTTTATTATTGGTTATAGGTTGTGTAACACCATGGATAACCAATACCAAATTCGTTTTAAAGTAAATGGAGAAATTCTAACTCTATAAGCGAATTACGATGATCAGGTAAGGTTATCAGATAATCAAATGTTTAGAGGTAGAATATTCGACTATTAATGATTATTCATTATAGATAATGATGATTATGCAGCAACTTACCTAAAAATGCTAGTATCCTCCAAATTCCTGCAACTCAAAGAACCTTTGAAAGTAATTGCCAGATTATATGAGGATAATTCAGAGCATTTAATATATCATCCTTCGGGTTTGACAAGTATAGTGCCCGTTGACATAGAAAATGATGCAGCACATACATCGACATCACAAACTGGGTTTAATAAGTTACTGCTTAATAGCGAATCAAGCAATTCTAATAATACTAAATCAGATGCAGAATGGGGTGTACGGGAGACAAAATTGCTATTGGATAAATATGAACAATACTTACCGCAAATAGGACCAATGAAAAAATTTAAAACGAAACGAAGAATGTGGCAACAAATTTCAAATGATCTTCAAGAAATACTAGGAATTGTAAAATCTGATGTTCAATGTGAAAACCGCTACAAGACCGTATTAAAATGAAAAAAAAGGCTGACAATCATAATTCCACCACCGTAGAGGTTCGTGAAACCGTACAATATGAAGAGGGGTTACGTAAAATATCATCTATAGATGATAGTGTTGAGCCAGAGCAATTGCGAGGGATAGGTAAATGTATTTCATAAACTAACAATGAAAAATCACAAAATTCTGTTGAATGTGTTGATGTGGACATATCTCAATCTGAATCAGAAATAACGCAAGAAAATTCTTAAAGAAGCAAAAGATTAGGCAGTCCCCCAAAAAAAAATTTATCTGATACGCTAATAAAACTGCAAAAAAAAAGAGAACAAAGAACGTAGACACAGAGAAAAAATGGACATGATGTCGGAAGTAATTAAATTACTGAAACAAAATCAATAATTGAAAGTATTAATCAATAAGGTTATTATTTACTGATCTCCCGCTTCTGCTCTCCCAAACGTCGGAATACCGCTTCTCGTTCAGTAGGTGCATTTTCTATTTGATTGAAACCATTTTCTTCGATCATACTATCACCTAATAAGTTATCATTAAACTCAATACACAAATTGTGTAAAACACAGCATGACACTATAAATTTTGTGATTTTGTCTACTGCATGAAAATCTAAACTATTTAGTTGCCTGAACCTGGTTTTTAAAATACCAAATGTATTTCCAATTAGTACTCTTGTAGCACATACTTATAATTGTATTGTTTTTGAATATTCGTTAATGTGCCGTAGTCCTAATAAGGTGTTAATAAATATTCTCTTGTCTCCCAACAGGTGAAAACGTTCATCACAAATATTAGCAATTTCCTTGCTAATAAATGATAATTTGAATACTCTGGAATCGTGTATCTTTCCAGGGGGTCCAGTGAAACCATCTATAAATCTTCGCTTATAGTCACATATAGCCTGTAACGTCAAAGATGGGATGTCATGTCTATATACATATGTGGATTTTATTTTATGTGCCGGTGTTCTTATCTTTATAGATGTTCCATCTATACACCCTAGTACATTAGGAAATCCAGACACCTATAAAGTATAGTAAGACTTATCTTGTAATTATTGATTATTTTTCATACTTACTTTTAAAAATTCAGTTGCAAACATGTTTTTTTCCGCTAAAGTTCGTGGAAATTTGATAAAATTTGGGGCATTCTCGACCAAGTAATCCATAACTCTAACGAGTTGTCTAAAACAACTGGTTGTACTGATACCAAATCTCTCTGCAACATCACGCATACAGAACGTATTGCTTGCGAACCTAAAAGATTTTGTAAAATTTCATTACAAAACTGTATGTTACCATTGTGGATCATAATAATTACCAAACAAATGACAAAATATGATTCTCTGCTGATGTAGGTGTTGTTCCACCATGCGACATAATTTTTGTATAAAATAGGGAATTAGAAAACAATTCTATTAAATGTTCAGCTGTCTTGCGTTCGATGCGAAAAATTGCTTTAAACTTAAACAACAAACGTAACACTTTTTTATTACCTATTATTAATTGTCAGGAACTTTTACCTGCTTGCCAGAGTAATGATGCACTACATCACGAATATAATTTTCAATTCGAGACACCTTTTGTTTTGGGAGTAAAATATCTTCAAAATCACTGTCAGATGAAGAGGACTCCATGAATTATTGGGTAATTGTTGATAATAATAATTGTTTTTTATTTATTTTATATTAAAACCGTTTTGTGGAAAAAAAAATTTTTTTTTTTTTTTTTTTTTTTTGTCAGCCATATTTGGACTGCCACTGATGCACTGACTCCTCTAGTCAGTGCAGCTGAGTGCAAACTGAGTGCATATTTGGATAACAGTGGAACATTAACACTCGACCAGTGTTACACTGAAAATAAGCAGTGGAACACAAATTTCAAAGTCAGTACAGTACAGTGCGCACTAAGTGCACTCTTAAAGTAGCAGTGGAAAACGCTATTAGTTTCACATTTGTTGCGCCATCTTTGATAATACTGCTGAACTTCAATTAATAAATGTTAACAGAAAAGTTTATTGTTAATACAAACGAAACATTTGACAGAATCTTATGTTTTAGTGGTTATCCGTATTGATAAATTTTGAATTGTTACTGTTTTACAATTGTTGATAAATCAGTAATTATATACATTTGATGAATCAAAAAATGGGATTACCTTTTTGAAACCTTCTACTTCAATTACTGTTTACCGTTTTGACTGTAACTAAGCTTGTTTTGAAAATTAATTGATTTTTAGGTGCATGTTTTTCACAAACTATTTAAATGCCCCTCTTAAACTGTATTTTTACGAACATTTTGCGGAAAATAAATATTTTTTCTAGAAAATTCTTGTTGATAGAAAAAACAAATATTAAGTCAAACAAATAATCGCAAATTTTAATAATTTATTATTATTGTCAATGTGGGTAATTTTTTTTTAATGTAAGTGAGTTTTACTAATTCGTAAGCCCGTTTAGTATTGTAATGTTTTCAAGTTCTTCCGCACCACGTGCAAGCTGCTTAATTTCTTGTTCATCAAACTTAGTTCTCTCTTTATGGTTTCGATGAATTTTCATATATTTGAATGGTCAACTTTAAACTTTTGTTCGAATACTGGCGTACACCATTTATTAGTGTTCTAACATGCTCCACGGAATTGGTTAAATATTGTTTTTCATATTGCACTAGCAAACCCGGCGAACTCCTTTTCGCCACCAGATGGCTTCGTTTTATGTAACATTTCGTTTGGTGATTAAAAGATGAAGAAAAAAATTTTTTTGTTTTAAATTTGAAAAGGAAAATTTTTATTTCATTTCACAACAGTAATGAATTCATTTCGATTACAAAAATGAAGTGTTGTTTAGTTGAACTTCTCTAAGTAAATGAAAGTGAATCCAAAGTAAATACTGAATCGAAGCGTTATACGTGTCCGCAAATTATCCGTTTCATTAAAGTGCACTTTGGTAAACCACATTTTTTGTTTTTTGGTCTGACGTTAACACAAACAAAGCGGATGGTTTTCCAACTCGTGAACACGCAACGTATAACTGCCCATGTGAAAAACAATGATTGTCTAAATTTATCCCGCAAACACTAAGCGATTGGCCTTGCGACTTGTTAATTGTCATTGCGACGCACCGGCGCCATCTACTTAAAATATTGGTTTGTAGTACATGCTATGTATCAGAGATGGCGCTGTATGTGAAAAAAGATTTTCCCGCTTTTCTGTTGACATTTTTCCTGAATTTTCTTTGCTATAAACCTCACGGAGCCCGAGACCTTTCCAACGAATGCAAAACCGTGGAAATCTATTCGTGCGTTCTGCAGTTATAGCGTCAGGAAGGAAAACCCGACTTATTTTTATATAGTAGAAGATAACAAAATACAATGCAGTCTATTGTGTGTAGTTTACTTGTGAGGACGATTTCAACCTTATTAATTTTAAATTTTAGTTTTTGTTGATTTTTTCCTCTCGTTCCTTTGGCTCGCATTAAACATTACCCTCGCCTCGCGTACGAAGGTAACTGTTAATTTTATATGCATAGTGTTCCAAATGTTACTGTCATTTTTTATATACAGAGTGTGCCAAAAGTACTTGCCACTTTTATATACAGGATGGTACAAAAGGTACTGTCATTTTTATATACAGATTGTTTCAAAAGTAATTGTTATTTTTCCAAATTGCCGTATGTGGTGGCTTTTATTGACGAAAAGTGTATTGAGTTGCCATGATGTTTCAATTTGCCGACTAAATCTTGTAAGATCTAACAAAGACGTTTGGCGAGAGGAGCACTCGTAGTTTGTGAATCATTGGCTGTCCGTCTAGATATAGTACACAACTTAAATTGATTAAAACAAATTTAAATGAAAAGAAAAGTTTTTGAAATTGTTATTATGAAGGTAACTTTTTTAAAGAAAGAAATATTAATAACTGTAACCTACCAAACAACACCGTTCACTCCCGATAACATGAAAACAACTTAAATTGATTAAACAAATTTATGTGAACAAAAAGTTTGTCTTGAAATTGTTATTACGTGTGTAATGTTTTTAAAGAAAGAAATTGTAGTAACTCTAACCTACCAACCAACATCGTTCACCACCGATCACATAAAAACAACTTACTTAAATTAATCCCCCAATCGTAGTAACCCCCCCATCACATGAAGATAACTAATAAAAACGAATGTTACTTAAAATAATAGTTTGTTTTTAAATTGTTAATGAGTGTAATTTTTTTTTAAATAATATTAAAGTTGCATACGTTTTTTTTTCTTATTCTATGTATTGTTTGTGAAGAAAGAATTTGTAATAACTGTAACCTACCAACCAATGCCGTTTTGGTCCCGATCACAACTTAAATTGGTTAAAACAAATTTAAATGAAAATAAAAGTTTGCTTTTGAAATTGTTATTTTGAACTTAATTTTTTTAAAGATAGAATTTATAATAACTGTAACCTATCAACCAGTGCCGTTCACCCCCGATAACACCTATCAACCAACACCGTTCACCCCCGATTACATCAAAACAACTTAAATTGATTAAAACAAATTTATGTGAAAGTTTGTATTTGAAATTGTTTAATTTAAATTTTTGAAATTGTTTAACTTAAATTATGTGTAAAAGAGACTTTAGAACGTTAAAATAAACGTCAAATTAAAGGCGGAAACAGACTGAGCTCACGTCACGTGAGCTCACGTGCTCTCATGATACAGACAAAAAATGTGAAGCGCTATTCAACATAGTATCTTTATACATCAGAATCACACTGAGGTCCTCTCCTGCGTATCACGTTACATCCCCGACCGCATGTATACTAGCACGTGCTAAGTTTTCTGCGAGTCCACACATTTGTCGTTTGCGTGAGATCACTATGGATGAAATTCTGATTGAAAAAGTGAGAGAACACCCCGTTCTGTATAATCATGCCGGAGTACCGTGACCAACATGTCCGCCGAGCAGCTTGGGACGAGATTGGAATAGAGCTAGGAAGCTAGGAAAATATTTTTTCGATTTTTGCTGTCGCTTCACTGGATGAAGGTTTAAAAAAATAATATCTTTCAAAAGTTTTATTGGCTTACTACAAGCAATTTGGGTTTGCTATCAAATAATCGGAATTAGTCAAATTCAATTTTTTAGTAAGTATCTGAAGTCCACAACTCTTGTAGTAAACACCATTTATTCTGTCTGATTTCTTCCCCTGCGAACATGCTTGACTTGCCAACCAACACTACCAGCCTCAGAATTAAAATATTCTTTGAAATTCTCTCTTACTTGGAAAGCTTTCCGAGTGCTGTTTCTTCTAAGAGGATTTAAATTCAAAAAAGCAGAATCAGGTAGTCGAAGTGATTCAACATCTGCTTCGAAATCATTGTCATGCGCCAATATCAATGGCTATAAACATATAATCAGCATCAACTAAAGCCAATAAAACAACAGAATTGCTTCCTTTATAGTTGTAATATGTAGATCCGGCATTAATAGGGCACTGGATATTAATGTGCTTGCCATCAATGGCTCCTATGCAGTTTGGAAAATGCCACATTTTCTTGTATTTTCCAGCAACCATTTTTCATGTTTCTTCTGTGGGAGATGGCATTGCAATTGGCCCCAACCTTTTCCATATAGCATCACAAACTTCTATGATAATTTCACGTACAGTACTAAATCCTATTCTATAACTGAAACCAAGACTTCGAAACGAGTTGCCCGTTGCCAAAAATCTGAAACATAGTTTTAATTTTTTAAATCCGTATTCACCTACATGTTATTATTTTTCTATTGTTTTCTAGGAAATAACGGTAAAGAAAGGTGGGACAACCTTAGAAGATCATTTTGCAATGCCAGGAACAGACGGCGGGATGAGACGAAAAGTGGCATGGCTTTCAAAAGAAAAGCATAGATGAAGATGCAAAAAAGAAAAAAGCTGAAGAAACTTTTGACTGGGAAAACCGCTACAAGAAGATGAAACTATCACAAAAGAATATTAAAAAACAACGTACTGATACTCCTGCACAAGAGATGATTCAAATTTTAAAAGAAAATGCTTCTATGAGAAAACGCCAATATGAGGAAAAAACCACGCAGTCAAATAAAGTACCTAAAATACCCAGTATTTTAGAAACTATAGACGACACCGATATGTTTTTTCTAAGCATGGCTAAAATGTCAAAGCGATTGCCAAAAGTAGAACAGGCACAGATTAAGCTTTCACTGAGCAATGCCGTGCTATCGGCAGAAATGCGATGCAATGAACAATTTGTTCCAACTTCTCATCAACAAGCGTTCATTCCACAAAATCCTTTACCGCATCAATCACATTCGTCAACTCCACAGCCTTTAACGTCACCGGACAATTTTAGCATCGCAAGCGATTACTCAAACTATGTGGACAACAACTATGGAAGGCCAACACTTTTTGAATTGGCGTCCTTGCCTAATTTCACTCATACTCAATAATTACGACTCTATGACAGGCTTAAAAAAAATATGTATTTTCTGCTGCTTTCTATTTTATCTTTAAGTTTTTAGGTAGGTACCTACCTTGTAACGAGTTTGAATAAAGTTTCTACTATCTTACTCACCAGTCTTGTAAAATATTTGAGTATCTATAACTTACCTCAAACAAACCGACAGTCTTTCTTCAGTAGAGATAGCTCTTCAAAGTTGTGTATTTTGTTTTGTTATGTTTTGATGAGACCATGAAGAAAATCAAACTCTTGTTTGGTCATTCGGAAATACATTTTAAAGCGTTGTGGATCATTTTGTAATTCTTGAACCAAACGATGAAACTCTCCCAATTCTTCTCTTTTTGCGTTAATGTTATGAACCCACGCCTTCCTCTTTTTATTTTCCTCTTCGAGAATGATGAAAACAGCCACAGTTTCCAATTCCTCATCCTAGTCCGACGAACTTATTGAGCTGGCACTTTCCATACCTAATTGTAATTGACAATTCGGGAAAAACAAGCATAGGTCACAATACTGACGTCAAAGAAAAATTGGCGGAATGCACATATACTTCTTGCCATAAAAGAAGATCCCTGCGTCATAAGTATGTGCATATGAATCAATATTAAAAACTTTGAGTCAATTTGAGCATTTACTATTTAGTTACGGGTTAAAATTAGAAAGTAACTAAAACAGTGTTGGCAAGATATGTGGTAGTCAGTTGAAATACTAACCTTAAAAGTAAGTAAGTGACAGCAATTGATAACCAAAAATACAGAATGAAGCAAGAATGACAGCGACCGATATTTGACAAAACGTCAACTTAAATGAAATTGAAGTCAATTGAGTAACTTTATTCATAACGCAAATAGTACATCTTCCCTCTTTATTTTACACATATCTATGTCTTATTCTAACATTTATCGGTACGTTGTTTTGTACATCAGAAAATAATGACGCAAGTATCTTCTTTGGTGGCACCATGTTTACTTTTCAATTTATGCAATACTACGTCATAAAACGTGCTAGTAGTGTGTTTCTAATTGTTCTATAAAAGGTAAGAATAGAAAGAAAGAGCACGCGGGGAGCTCAGTCTGTTTCCGCCTTAAGAGTTCTATGTTAATTTAAATTTTGTGTAAATGGGATTTTAGAACGTCAAAATAAACGTCAAATTAATATTTCTTGGTTAATTAAAAATTTTGTGTAAACGGAGCTTTAGAACTTTTTACACTAAGGTCTGGTCTTTTCACCTCCAGTTAACTTTATCAGTCGGTTAACTACTATGGAAACACAGTTTTGAGCCAATGAAATCATTGGATAGTCACGTTTCCAAGGTGATTAACGGACAGAAAAAATTAACTGGAGGTGAAAAGACCAGACCTAAATGTCAATTAAATTTTAAACAGTTATCTATAGTGTTCTACCACTATACGTTAAAATAAGTATCTTTTAATTCTGTTAAGATTTTTGTTTATGTAAGATTTATGTTTATACCTACAATATGCACGGTCAGTCAGTAGGATTACGTAATGTTTGTTTTGTCGACGTTCAATGGCGACACTAATATCTTTGCTTATATACGCAAAATGTATTATATTAAGTAGTCTGAATAAAACTCTTCATGGTAGCGGAACGTGGTTTGGTTTGCGGATAACGGGACATGTTTATTAAGTAATTGACAAGAGTTCAATTAAGAAATTTGATTTTATAAGTTTATTATTGTGTAATTGACAAGAGTTCAATTAAAACATTTGATCTTATAAGTATTATTGTGTAATTGGCAAGAGTTCAAATTACCAAAAAGATGAGTACTGAAACAATCAACGTTATTCCATTGAATGGAAATATTAAGTATGAAGATTGGAAGTGTAAATTTATATTATTATTGCGTTATAAAAAATGTTTACCCGTGGTAGAACAAGATGAACGCCCCGACAGCATCAAAAAGCAGACTGGGAAGAAATGGAAAATAAAGTGATGTATTACCTTTCATTAGCATTAGACGCCGAAAAAATAGGAGATTGTGAAACTCCCAAAAAGTAATCGATAAACTTGATGCTATTTATTTAAAGAAAAGTGAAGCTAAACAATTGTTAATCGAAAAACAGTTAAATTCAATGTGTTTTACTGAAGGTATGGAAGTGGAAAAATTCTTCACCGATTTTGATCGAAAAATTAATGAACTTAGATTAGCGGGTGGTGACACATCACGAAAACGTAAATTAGGATTTTTAATAATGGCATTGCCAGCAAGTTGTCGGCATCTGGTTGATGGATTAGATTTATTACCTGAAAGTAATCGTACTGTTGAGTACATACGTGAAAAATTAACAAGTTGGAATGACTTATCGGCAAGGAAAACTGAAAAGAATCAAATGACGTAAGTTCACAAGTGTTTAAGGCGAAAGTCGAAGATGGTGATAAAGGTGATCATGGCTTTAAAAAATTGCTACAATTGTGGTAAGCAGGGTCATGTGCAGAAAAATTGTTGGGCACTGAATCAAAGAGGCTTCAGCGGAAGAAGCAGAAGTCACTACAGGAGTCATGGTTATGGAGCTTATCGACGTGGACATCGGCAGCTTGGAGGATTCCGCCCAGAAGCCGCAGTGGAAATTATCGAGGACAAAATCGTGGTGGTTTCGTAGGCAATGCAAATGTTAGTAGCGACACCAATGACAGCGAAAATGGTAATGTAGAACTTTTCATATTAATATTAATTCGTCAACTACAAGCGAAAATAAAGAAATTTACGTTATGGAATGGTTGCTGGATAGCGGTTGTACCGATCACATTGTTTCATCCGATGAGTACTTTTATAGTTCAATTGATTTAAGTACTGAAGCTGAAGTAAAGTTAGGGAATTCGCAAGTTATAAAAGCGTCAAAAATTGGAAATATAATGTGTAAATTTTGTTGCGAAAATAAGGAAGTAATTGTTGACTTTAAAAATGTGTTTTATGTGCCAAATATAAAGAAAAATTTATTAAGTATCAGCGCAATAACAATGAAAAATAAAACTGTAGTGTTTAATGGTCAATATGCAAACATTTATAACCAAAACAATGAGTTATTGTTTTATTCAGAATTAAAAATAAACTTTTCCCGGTTACATGTGAGGTCATAAATCCGAGAAATGTTATTTCAGCAAATTACGTTACTGACAAAATGTCGACAACAGAAAAATTACATCGCATTTTAGGGCATGTAAATTTTAAGGATTTGAAAATTATGTGTGAAGGTCAATATTTAGATGGTTTGCCTGATTTTATTGATGATGGAAATATGATGTGTGAAATTTGTATTGAGAGTAAATTATCCAATTTAAAGTACGATACCACAAGAACAAGGGCGAATTATTGTGGTGAAATTATACATACGGATGTAAAATATTTGGACGTAGAAGGATTTAATGGCGAAAAGTATTTTGTTACTTTTATTGAAGATTATTCAAGAATTGCGAGAGTGTATCCAATCAAAAATAAATCAGATGTATACGAAAAATTTATAGACTACTACAATGTGCTAACAAATTATGCGCAAGGTCCATTACGTGAATTACGTTGCGATAATGGAAAGGAATATTTAAATAAAAACTTTACGATTTTTCAAAGGAAAAAGGTTTTCGCGTTGCACCATGTATAGCGTACAACCATCAACTTAATGGAGTAGCTGAAAGATACAACAGGACAATAATGGATCGAGTACGTTGTTTAAGAAAGGAAGCAAAATTAGACCGAAAATATTGGCCAGAATTTGTTCTTGCTGCATGTTTTATAGGGAACAGATTAAGAAACAGTGCGACGTATGAAAATATGACTCCGTTTGAAATTTTCTTTAACAAAAACCAAGTGTCAAAAACTTTAAAATTTATGGAAGCGTTGTATACGTTAGAGTACCGGATGAAAAACGAAAACATCAGACGATAAAGCTGTAAAAGGAGTCTTAGTTGGATACTTCGATTTAGGATATCGAGTTTTGGTAAATGAAAAAATTGAGTTAGCAAGAAACGTAAAAATTGTTGAACCAGGTATTAAGTGTATAGGTATAAACGAGGGTATAAATGATGAAAGCGATGACAGAGATCACGTAGAAACCGAGGTAGAAACTCAAGATCATGAAAAGAAGAAATAGACTTAGAAAGTCAAAGACCAAAGAGGAATATACGAGTTCCACAGAAATATGATGATTTTATTCTATACGCAAATTTTGTGGATTTGAATGCGCCAAAATCATACGAGGAAGCACTAAACTCGACAGACGCTGAAAATTGGAAGAAAGCAATGGTTAAGGAATTAAATTCATTAGATAAAGCGAATACGTGGGACTTAGTCCAAAGGCCAAAAGACAAACAAGTTTTAAGTGTAAAATGGGTTTTTCGAAAGAAATCAGAAAAAATTTTAAAGCACGTTTAGTAGTGAGAGGTTACGAACAGAAGGACTTCATAGACGAAATTTATGCTCCAGTTGTAAAGCTGGCAACGCTAAGAACATTATTGAGTGTTTCGGTACAAAGAAATTATCATATTCATCACATGGATGTGGAAACAGCCTTCCTTAATAGTGAAATTAAAACAGAGGTGTATGTAAAACAACCAGACGGTTTTATGAAAGACGAAAATTGTGTTTATTATCTAAAGAGGTCGCTGTATGGATTACGAGAGTCACCAAGAAATTGGTACGAGTGTTTTAATAACTTTATAACGGAATTAGATTTTATTCGAAGTGAACACGATCTTTGTTTATATAGCAATTTAAATAACGAATTGTTCTGTATACTATTTGTTGATGATTTATTAATTAGTGGTAGAAATCTAAGCGAGGTTCAAAAAATTAAAAAGAAGTTCAAAACTTTATTTAAAATGAAAGATTTAGGAAGCGTAGAAAAGTATTTAGGAATTGAAATTGTTCATGATCAAAAGAAGAAAGTTATAACCCTTTCACAAAAGGAATATATAAAAATTTTAGCTGAAAAATATAATTTGGTAAATTCAAATATTAAACACACCCCAATGGAAACAGGTTTAAGGCTTGAAATTGGCAATTTAAATGAAAATTTAAATTATAGAAATTTAATAGGTGCTCTTGCTTATATTGCACAGGCTACCAGGCCAGATATTATGTTCGCGGTAAATTATTTAAGTAGATATCAAAACTGCTGCGAGAAACTTCATTACAAACACGTTTTACGCGTTTTGATTTATTTGTACAATACACGAAATTTGAATTTAAATTATGTATTCGACAACAATTGTGACATAATAAATTGTTTTCGGATTCGGACTGGGCAGGCGATCATACTGATTCGAAATCAACTAGTGGATTTTTAATCAATGTTTATGGAAACCCTGTAATGTGGAAAACAATAAAGCAAAAGTCAGTTACCAGATCGTCTACTCAGGCGGAATATATAGCTTTAGCATTAGCTGTAGAAGAAACCATATTTTTAAAGAATATTTTAATTGACATGGGTTACGATGAAAATGTACTAAGAAAAATTAAGATTTTTGAAGATAACATAAGTTGTATAATGTTAGCAACTAACGGAAATTTTACAAAACGTTCAAAACATATCAATGTAGCTTTACACTTTGTACATGATTATGTAATGAATGAGATCATTGATATTGTTAAAATCGATACAAATTATAATGTAGCTGACACATTTACAAAGGCATTAGGCCGAGTTAAGTTTAACGAATTTCGAGCGAAATTAAATGTTTATTGATTCTTATTTTATGTTATTGTTATAATTATATATTGCATTATTTTATTATACGAGACCGCTCATATTGTAAGAGGGGGTGTTAAGATTTTTGTTTATGTAAGATTTATGTTTATACCTACAATATGCACGGTCAGTCAGTAGGATTACGTAATGTTTGTTTTGTCGACGTTCAATGGCGACACTAATATCTTTGCTTATATACGCAAAATGTATTATATTAAGTAGTCTGAATAAAACTCTTCAAATTCAAAAACAAATTTTACGTGAAACCTGTATTTGAATTATTTTATCGGTTAATTTAAATTTTATGTAAACGGAACTTTAGAACATTTTACACTAAACGTCAATTCAATTTTTTGTAAACGGGATCTAATGTAGAATGTTCTTCACTATAAATGTCCTGCGATCATTAAATGATGTTCATACGATACTACTTTCCGCCGTTGATATCAAATGTTTAGTCTGTCATTGAAGTTAGCTGAAAGTTAATGTCAAATAATTGTAAATGTCTACTTGTCTGTTTAATGCTTAGCGAATTTACTTTTTTCTACGTTTTGTGTTTTTATTAGTTAATTCTCTTGATTACTACATTAAAAAAATCTTTTTTAAGACTACATTGTTATGAACGTGTTTGTAAAAGGTAAGTCGACAATATTGATAAAACATTACCGTTCTTATAGATTACTGTGTAATGCCTTATTCGTTAGAAGAAAACCAATTTATTTTGGAAAGTTACTTCCGAATTCTGTTGCATTGTGTATCTATGAAGTTGTCAACCAATTTCTTAATCAGGAATTTGATCTTGATAACCTTAGCAGACATGTGAGAGGAGTAGTTGAAAAATGTAGAAGTACAGGCAGCGTTGGCAGAGAAAAACAAACTGGACGGCCAACAGTTTTAACTGAGAATGTGTTAGAAGATGTTTGAACACATATGGAACGTGTAGCCTTAAAAACCATTAAGGCAGTTATCGCAACAAACAGGTATGAATGTTACTAATTTATTTAACAGAAATGTTCATTACAATCTGTCTTTTAGGTTTAAGCTATGGTACATGCTATAAAGCACTAAAGAAGGAATTACATTTACATCCTTATAAAGTCTCGGTAATGCATTATTTTCACTAGATTATGGACTTCGTATACAATATTGCCATTGGTTTAATAATCACTTGAGGATCGAGAACATGTTAGATATTACGTTCTTTAGCGATGAAGCATGGTTTTATCTTTCGGGTTATGTGAATTCACAAAATTATAGAATATGGTCTACGGAAGCACCAGGTGAAATCATAGAAAATAACTGAACTTGTGTTTTTTTAAAATATTGTCACAGCTGATCGTTACAGAGAATTTTTGGAAATCGTCATAAATCAATTTCACGATGAGGAAATAAGAAGAGGAAACTTTCAGCATGATAATGTTACAGCACACACAGCAACTAGGACAATATCTTCAAGAGTTCTATGGAGATCGGATTATTAGTAGAGGACTATGGCCCCCTCGGTCATCCGACCTTACATCTCTCGATTATTTTTTATTTAGGTACTTGAAAAATACTGTGTATAGAACACGACTTCATACTCTGGATGAGTTGAAGGATGCAATCACATGTTACAAAATGTTTATGAGAATATGAGAGAAGAATTGATGCATGTGTAAATAATAACGGTGGTCATATTGAGCATGTAATATAATGTTAAAATTAAACTTTGTATGTTAAATGAAATTTTTATAATTTGTAATTTTAACCTTAAATCAAGTTATAAATAATTTTGAGATTGTGCACCCAACTTCAGTAGGAATTGTAAAGATAAAGGAAGCAAATATAGCAAATTAGGGAATAGAAAGTAGTTTTTTTTGGACATTATTAAATGATCTTCCGTATCTTTTAATTCAAAAAAACCACTGGAAACAGTTTAGGCACCGCAAGATTTATATATTTAAACTAATTGGTGCTGTGAATAATTCGTGGTTCGTGAGACACTTTCCATAATCCACAATGTTTGTTTACAATCCACAATAACCCTGCGTAATAGAATAGAAGCAAATAATTTATTATATTTGAAGCTTTTGAAGAATAGCAATGATTGATTTTATTTAACATCATTCATTTTATTACGAAGAGCAAAAAAGTAAGTCAATTGTTGCTATTTCTGATAGAAAAATGAATTGTTTACTTATAGATTTTGACAGCAAAGAGCCATGAAGTTTGTTGATGAAACCGGACAGAAATATTGTATAACAATAATCAAGCATTCATTACTTTATATTATAATGCACAAGAAATAAATATATAAACTACATTTATTATTCTTTAATAAGTAACTTTATGTTACCGAGTACAGTTCTTTCATACTGCATCGAATGTTCGTGCAATCCTTTAATAGAGTTATTAGCGTTTCGTGTAAGTTTATGTTAACAACATTGTAACATGTAAGAATTGAGGCTTCCACGGCGACCATAATTGTTGAAACAATAACGTCTTCCATGATTGGATCATGTTAAAAAAGGTAACCGTTAGTTGACAAACGTTTGATTGTAACGCTTCCAAATTTCAAACAGTTCTATAGCAAAACATGTATCATCTTCATAATGTAATACTATTAGCCTGTATTTTTAGTAAACTTCCATTTCTTAACTGAGGTAATTCCTGTCTTCAATTGCTGTTGTTTATAAAGAACACTTAAAGTATTGTAAAGGTGATGTTGCTTTTCAACTCTTGGAATGTAGAGTAACCCAACTTTCCGTGTTTTTGCATTTCCATTCAATGACTTTAGAAATCAGCAGTTTATATTTATTAAATGTTTGGATAACTCATGTTTGTATAAAACTCTTTTCGAAAGAAAACGTAACTAAAAATAAATAATTACTATTCACAGAATTAAAGTTAAAAACTTAAGTTAAAATACTTTAGCTACAAAGTAAAATTAAAAACAGACTTGAGACCGTTCCTGTCTGTTATTATGCAGAGTTCAAAATTTGATATAAACGACATGGCAGAGAAACGTTAGGTAAAAGTTTCTGCAATCGATGTTGTTTGTTAATAATGTAATAGTCTACAAACGTGTCTAAAAGTAAATTTAATTAGTTATAGAACATATCGAGTTTAATTTTTACCTTTTTTCATTAATTCATTCGATATTGTCTTTCAAGCCAATAATTCGCCTGTTGCTAAACAAACAACGTATGCAGCAATCGAACACTGTTATATATTTAGTTACACCCACCCTATATATATATTATTTTTATAGAAAAGTGTTATGGAAAAAAAATTAGAGAGGGGTTGTTTTTTTTTTTTAAAAAAAAAATATTCAATATAATTACATGGTACATAACAGGCGGGGGTCCAGGGAAAAAAAAAAAAAAAAGAAAAAAAAAAAGACTTACGAGACTAATGATGTTGTGAAAAGGTTATTAACAAAATAACGATCCTAATAACAAAAAAGAAAAAAAAAAAAGCACAAGAAGCACAAAACATATAAAACAAAAATTTTTTAAAAAATTTTTTATTAAAAATAAGATTAATAAAAAAGAGATAAAAAGGATGATAAAAGATTAAATAATATTTTTAAAAAAAGAAAAAGAACTATTCAAATCAATAATAATTTTGAGGTTAAGTTTGCACGTGCTACGCAAAAAAAATAAAAAAAAAATGGAATTCATAAAGCAACCAAAACCAATGTGCATGGATGGAGATGTATCCTTCAATTTTAAGAAATTTAAACAAAGTTTTGAACTGTACTCGTTAGCAAGTGGTTGTTCCGAAAAACCAAAGAAAGTACAAGCTGCAGTCCTTATGCATGCTATAGGAGAAGAGGCAGTAGAAGTGTTAGAAACACTTAATCTATCTACAGCAGATAAACAAGACAAAGATAAAATATTGGAAGCATTGGAAAATTATTATGTTCCTAAAACAAACACGAGCATTGCACGACAAACGTTTAACAAACGAGTACAAGGAGCAAACGAAGATTTTAACAGTTTCCTGAAAGATCTCAGAATGTTAGCAGCACCATGTGAGTATGGATCCTTAACAGACAGCATAATTAAAGATGTAATAATAAGTGGTGTTCGAGATGAAAGAATTAAAAATAAATTATTAACATACGATGGAGATCTATCATTGCAAAAATGTATTCAAATATGTAAAGCAGCAGAGCAGGCAGAAAGAAGCATACAAGTGCTGGCTGGAAATCCTGATCGAAGTCTGAACCAATTAACCGTACATAAAGAAGAGGAGAAGAAATCACCTGGTAATCCAAGTTATAATAGGGGACGTTTTAATCAAAGAAGCACATACCAAGGCCGAAGTCAGTCACATCGAGGTAGACCATCTCATCGTGGATCATTGAGCCGACCATACAACAACGAACAAGGAAGAAAATGTTACAAATGTGGGTATGATTATAACAATTTTCATAATTGTCCGGCTAGAGGTAAAATTTGTAATTATTGTAAAAAACCAAATCATTTCACAAAAGTATGTAGAGCCATTAATCGAAATAATACTAGACCTATAAATGAAATCTCAGCTAGGGGTGAAAAAGAAACACAGTCATTTCTATTAGATGCTATCCATACGAATTCTAATAAAGAATGGTTAGTAGATTTAAAATTGTTAGAATGTGACAAGACCGTAAAATTTAAGATTGATACAGGTGCACAGATTAATGCTATTCCAATACATGTTTACAATACTTTTAACTTAAATGCAGATTTCTTGCAGTCGTGTTCTTACCAAATAAGCAATTATACAGGTAGTAAAATACATACATATGGTAAATGTGAATTTAAAATCCTTTATAAAGATCAAATGTATAATGTAGAGTTTATCATAGTTGAAACAGTAAGGGAAAGTATGCCAGTTGTAGGATTAGCAACTATACAAATGTTAAATCTTTTAAATAAAATAGATTCAGTCGGTAAACATCCAGACGTTGAAATGGTGGTTTCAGAAAATAAAGAATTATTTGACGGGATAGGAAAAATAACCGGTTATACTTGTAACTTCAAATTAAAAGAAAATTATGAGCCACACGTTGCACCTTGTAGAAAAATACCATTTCAATTAACTCAAAGTAGAACTGGAGGGCATGGTTAAGGATACTATAATTAAAAAGGTTACTGAACCAACAGAATTTGTGAACCCTATTATATTAGTAAAAAACCAAATAATGAAATTAGAATTTGTCTGGACCCACAAAAATTAAATAATGCTATTTGTAGAGAACATTATGAATTACCAACATTCGAAGAACTAACTAGAGATATGTCAGGTTCTAGATATTTTTCAACTTTGGATGCAAACAGAGGTTTTGGGCTATAGAACTCTCGGAGGCATCTTCTAAACTAACAACATTTGCTACCCCGTTTGGACGTTACTGTTTTTGTCGATTACCGTATGGAATTTCCATAGCGCCAGAAATTTTTCACCGTGTGTTTACAGAAATCTTTGAGGATATACCTGGGGTCAAAATTTACATTGATGATATAATCATCTATTCAAAAACGATTGAAAGTCACAATGAGATATTAAAAAGGTTTTTATTAGGGCTAAAGAGAAAGGTGTAAAATTTAACAAATTCAAATGCAAATTCTTAGTAGATGAAGTTAAATATATAGGTCACGTCATATCAGATAAGGGTATTAAGGTAGACATAGACAAAGTAGAGGCGATAAATAAAATTAACAGACCTGAAAACGTAAAAGAGCTAAAAAGATTTTTAGGAATGGTTACATACATATCCAAATTCATACCAAACCTATCCAAACTAACTGTAAATTTGCGTAATTTAACAAAAAAAGATACTGAATTTATTTGGTGTAAACAGCATGATGATGAATTTAACAATTTAAAATCAATTTTAATAAAAGAACCAGTCTTACAATTTTATGACAATAAAGCTATACTTACTTTGTCAGTGGACAGTTCGAAGGACGGTTTGGGTGCAGTTATATTACAAAATGGGGCTCCGGTGGCTTATGCTTCTAAAAGTTTAAATGTATCACAACAGCAATACGCACAAGTTGAAAAGGAAATGTTGGCAATAACATATGGGTGCCAACGATTCCATCAGTATCTTTATGGTAAAACCTTTATGTAGAAACAGATCATAAACCACTGGAGGCAATTTTCAAAAACCACTCAGTGAGTGCCCATTACGTTTGCAACGTTTGCGAATTATATTACAAAAATATGATCCCATAGTCAAATATAAACCAGGCAGTCAACTATATTTTGCAGATGCTTTAAGTAGAGCAAGTTATGATGATAAAAGTTTTCAAATCGAAGAAAATTTAATAAATTCACAAATAAGTATGATTTATGACGATAACATAATTAGTAAAAATAAATTACAATGTTTTGCAAATGAAAATTTGGTTGATCCTGAGATGATTGAACTAAAGCAAGTAATTCAACAAGGTTGGCCGGAGCATAGAAATAAATTAAATTTTGCAGTTAGACCATTTTGGAATTATCGGCATGAATTGGTAATAATTGATGGAGTAGTTTTTAGAGGTCAACAAATAGTAATTCCTAAAAAATTTAGAAAGGATGTAATGACAAAAATTCATTATAATCATTTAGGGGTACAAAAAACTATTGCATATGCTAAAGATTATGTATATTGGCCATTAATGAATAAGGAAATTGAAGACTGTGTAAGTAACTGTATTACATGCTTAACATATCAAAACAAAAATCAGAAAGAAACTATAATCAATAGAAACTTACCAAGTAGGCCGTGGGAACTAGTAGCTACGGATTTATTCTGTTTTGAAGGAAATGATTATCTGTTGGTTGTAGATTACTTTTCAAAATTTCCCGAAGTGATTAATTTAAAAATAATACAACGTCAGAAATTGTAATAAAAGAATTAAAGAAAATATTTGCTAGACATGGTAAACCCGATAAACTGTTAAGTGATAATGGTCCTCAGTTTAGTAGTTTTGCGTTTAAAAATTTTATGGAACTATGGAAAATAGACCAGATTACCTCAACTCCTCGTTACCCTCAAAGCAATGGTTTCATAGAACGTCATGTCCAGAGCATTAAAAGAATATTGAAAAAGGCACTTCATGATAAAAGGATGTGTATCTGTGTCTTTTAGAATACCGAAATACACCAATAAGAGTAAATATGCCGTCTCCAGCTCAAATACTTTTCAGTCGTAGACTAAACGGTCAAATCCCAGTATCTGAAAAATTATTAATGCCAAAGTTGGTTGATAGAGAATGCCTTGTGGAACTCGTTAGTCGTCAAAACACTCAACAATATTATTACAATAGAAATGCCAAAGACCTGACTAATCTCGATCTGAATAGTAACGTAATGATATTGATGGATAATAATAAGTGGGAACCAGGCAAAATTATAAGAATAGACAATGAACGACCTAGAGGCTATTATGTCAAACATAATGAATCTGGTAGAATTTATAACAGAAATAGGCGATTTTGCGTAAATTTAATGTTAACAATTTTAATAACACCGATGCTGACTTGTTTAATGAATTATATGAAAATAATATTAACAATACTAGTGTTAATAGAGAATCGACAAATGGTTATGTACCAGTTCAAACTGATACTACAAACCAAATTGTAACTGAAAACGTAGAAAGTAGACCTAGAGTAAGTTTGGTAAGGGAAGAAGGAGCTGTAAATAGAGCTCGATCAGGTAGAATGATTCGAAAACCAATTTATTTAAAAGATTATATATCGTACTGATAAGATCATTCACCTTATTGTGTTCTATATTCCACTAAGTTTATATAATTTTTGTAGTTTTTTTATTATTTGATTATTATTGTCTTATTACTTTATATCATTTTAGACTCTCTTTAAAGAAAGGGAGATGTTATATATTTAGTTACACCCTATATATAGATTACTTGTAAGAGGACGGTGATGGCGAATAAACGATCAAGGGAGGTTGTGTTTGGTTTATTAACAGAATAACGATCCTAATAATAAAAGTGGATACATAACAAACACCTTGTGTAATTTTAGCGTAATAAACAATTCAAAACTTAAAAATACAGCTAGGCATTATATAAACTGTATTTAAATGTATCTAAACGTAAGAACACCAACTAAAAAGTTAATTAACCTAAAAATTTGAAATGTCAAAAGTTTACTTAGTATGTAATTTATAAATGTGATATTCCTTGTATTAGGTATAATCTCGCCTTTTTATTACCTGCAGTCCTATTAAGTTGTGAGCCAATGGTTTCAATGAGTTCCACTGCCTCGTCCGACCAAGGTCCTATGGTCTCCACTGCAAAAACTATAAAATTGTGATTGGTTTTTATTGTTGCGTATTTACGGTGTTTTTTCTTCACTGCTAATTCCGAAGCGTAGCCAGGAATAAAATCCCCTGAAGGAATGTTGCTTTTTGCAAAAGTGTCCACGCAAGTTGCATCCCAAACCAAATATCTCCCTTTTGTCCATGAGAACATAGTCATGCCGTCCGGTCTTTTTCCATCTTCTCTGAAAAGTCCCCCAGGTTCCAGTCTTGAAGGTATGTGTATAGAAGCAAGGGACTGTTGGATGATTTTATTCAATTCAGCATGCCGAGAAGATCTTTCTGCATTTTTCTTGCAGCTCAGTCCATGTCTGCCAAGTGCGTCCACAGCTTCACCCCAATGACAGTAGTGAGGTCGGTATATTGGAGCGCCTAAACGTATCCCTGTGCAGATTCTAAATGTTTCGTCGTTAAGCAGTGTCCCTAGGTTAGGGTTGGGAATGGCATTGATCCACGCACCGGAGAAATTATTTTGAAGAGATTTGAGACGCAATTCGTCAGATGGTGATTCAAAAATCATGTCATTAATGATTCTTTTTAAACACTGGTCCCAATTAAATTGTTGAGCACATGCAGGGGGCATAATGTTAGGATTCAAGTGATTCCAAGCTTCCAAGGCTTCTTGCAAAAAGGGTAGATTTGTCTCGTAGTCCTTTGTATCAATCATTATAAACACGAGATTTTTCAGTCCATAGGAAAATGCCAAGAAAGCCGGGAGGCTAATATCTTTGATTTTCCTTATACCCAGACCACCATATTTTACAGGTAAACTAGCTTGAACCCATTGGTTGACACCTAGTTGAATGTTTATGATCTCTTCCAACGCCTTTTTGATTTCCAGGTCCATATGTTGTATGTTAGCAGTTAATTTCCACAATGGTGTGGTGCGTAAGAAATATGACAGTTTAAGGATCAGAAAACAATTTCTGAGTAAAACATATCCGTAGTGAACTGAAAAATCTTTCAACCAATGAATTAGCAGCAGAAGTTATGAAAAAAGTTTGTTTGTAAAATCCTCCAGCCCATCTTCAAATAGTGGAGTTCCTTAAAGTTCCAGATTACTTATGTCTATTACCCGTATGCCTGGAGCCAGTTCTTGAAAGTTTTTTATAACCGCTTCATCAATTTGTCCGTTGCAAAAGAAAATCTCACATTTCCCCGGATTGATCTTTAGACCAAGAATAGCAGACATGTCAACAACTTTTTGAAAATCTTCTAACACTTGATTCGGGTGGTCGCATAATGTACCATCATCAAGATACCAAACATTTAGTGTTGAATTTAATTGGTTGATGATGGGTTGTATTGACATGCTGAAAGCTAAGGGACCTGCAGGGTCTTCTTGTTGTGGGCCAACGGTTGAGGACAAAACGGTATTTTCCCAGAAGAGATTACTTGCTTGTAAATACCATTGTCATAAAAAATTAAAAATCTCGGGGATACTTTTACGGATTTCACTGATCATTATGTCTCGTTCTACGATGTTGAATGCGGTTTTGAAGTCGATTTTCAATAAAACTTTGTCTATGTTCTCTGGGTTAGTGATGAACGACCTCACTGCATGTACTGCTGCTTCACAGCCTAGTTTGGTGCCAACACCAAGTTGATCAGGGAGAAAAAAACGAGACACTTTTTCTCTCACGCGGAAGCAGGCAATCTTCGAAATTAGTCTTCGAATAGTGCAACCAACTGCAATCGGACAAATTACTCCGTCTTTTTTCTTTAGGGCGTAAAGAGAAGCGCCAAAAAAATAAAGCCACATTTGTTGATTGAGGTCTCCTCTGAGCAAAAAGTTACATAGTTTTGTCAAAGAACGTAGAGTTTTTTGTCCAGCTTCTCCAGCGGAAAAGTAAGTAATGTCCTTGAGATGCTGAGAACGAAGCCCATCAAATCCTCCGCTTGATCCACATGAGAATGACTGGATAGCTCTTGACACAACATCTGGTTTCACTTGTAAAGGAGGGGTGTCGTCTTGTGAAACCGTAGGGAGGGTTAAGGATCTTAAATGCTTCAGTGCCAGTATATGTGCTGTTTTAGTTATGTTGTCTGCCAAGCTGTCATTTGAACTGATGACTCTAGCGGCTCCTTTGTAGTCTATATCATTTAATTTAATTTCAACTTTCTATAACGAGATTTTTTCTTGTTGTTTTGGGGGAGAGGAAGAGCCTCGGAGTTGTGAAGCGTAGAGCAGTTCTCTTTCACAGCTTCTACTAAGGAGCGACCTTTCATCTTTTCAGGTAATTTCAGCACTCTATATGAAAAAGTCAGGAGGGTTTTCCAATGTTCCACGCTATTTGTCCGGATGCATTCTTCAACTAAGATAAAAAATTGATGGGCTATTAAATTTCTAACTCCTTTAGGAATCCTTTTAAGTAATGGCACCTCGGATTTAAACTGTTGAATGGTAGTGAGAAAATTCTTGTTTGTGTTCTGCGATTGTTGTAACAAGAAAGTATCGATACTCATGTTCTTATGTAATCGAGAACAGTGAATCTTTATTCCGTTTGGAAATTGGAATGACTTTTTGAAGTCTTTTTGGCAAAATGGACAGTTGATTCTTGACTGCAATGAATTTCCCGTATCCTGTTGTGAGTTAGTATCTGTGGGTAGTTGTGGTTTGAGAAGACAGTTCGCACAGAGCCAGTCAAGATTGAGTTTTTCTATTCTTTTCGCAGATTTCATTGATAAACCTACGCATCTAGCGTGAAACCATTCGGAACAAAAATCACATTCAACCATCGGGAGTCCATCATCTGGTTGGCGACATGTTCGATAAATTTCTGCCGAGGCAAAGCTTGACATATGCATGGGGGGCGCAGGTGCATTTGGTGCAGCGTTGCTTTCTTCCTCGTTTTGATTGTCGTTCTGATTATCACCGTGACATGGACTAGACTCTTTGTTATTGGAGGTTATACGGTGTCTTCTTGAAAGCCTTCTGCTTCTCCTGTTTGACGAACTCAAGAGAGAACTCGATGGCGACCTTCTTCTATGTCGGCGCTTGGATCTCCCTTGATCTTTTTCCGGGTGTCGTCACCTTATCGAATGTCTACCTGCTGGAGTTGTGCGTATTGCACTAAAAGACTTATTTTTGAATAATAAAAATTTAATTTAAAACGAAAATAATCAATTAAAGATTTGTAATAAATGTTTTTATTTGAATTAGACCTAAAATTAAAATTGTTTATGATATAGAATTTTCTAAATGCCAATCCATAATTATTTGGTAAAAAATTTGCTTATTATGTGAGGAAATATTTTCTGTTTAATTAGTGAAGTAAGAAAATGTTTAGTAGTTAAGTTTTATATGTAGCGTCCGAAAAATGAGAAATTAACCAAATTTCGGAAATATAAAGAATGCTTTTTGTGTAATGAGACGATAAAAGCAGGTTAATTAAATAAAGGTAAAAGTTGTGTTGAACAAAATTAAAACGTCGAAGGTTACGAACAATTACTTTGTTTGGAAATGAAAGCAAGTGAACTATAAGTGAGACAAAAACATTTTTAATAATTATAGTACTGGATATTAAAGCGGCAATATTTGCGTTTTTGAGCAAGAAATAGTACTGGGTAATGTACCACCAAGCCTCGACAAAAGGGAAACACACTTTGATTTTTCTGCGGTCAGTAAAGTGTCTTTATCAACCAGTTCGATTCGTTCACTCGGCTCATGCTTGTTCTACAAAGAAATATTCTTGTGACATAATATAATTAATTCTTGCAAAATAAAAAGATTATTTACAAATCAATCGCAATTTTTATTATTATGGAACCTTTAAAGAATATAAACCTTAACTATTTAGCAATTTTGACATATATTTTTAATTAATTCTAGCATATCTCATACTATCATATTACAAATCTAATATATAAATTCAATGAATTCCGTTAATAAATAATAACTATTATAAATGGAAAACTTAGAACAACCACATCACATTAACTTGGTATAAAAATTTATCAATCTATTTGCAAGGGTATTTAGTGTATGTACGCAATAACTAAAATTTTAACCCAACAATATGTTAAGAGATAATTGACCAACTTTGAACTTTTTAAATGTATATAGTTATACTTATTGGTTAACAAGCGTGTGAACAGTAAATAATAGAAAAATTTACAGCTTCTTTTTACAATGAGTTAGCCTTCTTCTCCATGTTGCTAAACTGATGAAATATTACTAAGTACGTGGCCACACCTGCTACCATCTAAAATAAATATAAAATAATCGACGTTTTTGTTAAAGATCTCACTTACAGAATGCAGTAAAGTCCAATCCAGAGGGAAGCAACCAAATACGCTGAACTTAAAATCTTCGACGTACACTTGGAGGAGAAAAGTTCAACCTAACTCATTGCTTAAAAATATTACATTTTAATATATTATTAAAGTACCTGCTTGTACGGTAGATTAGATTTACCAACAGCTTTTTCTAAATCTTCCATAAGTTGTACAGTCTTTTTTGCCTGTAACAAATGAAACTTCATTTAGTTTTTTTAATTAAACAAAAATATATTTGTACAAGAATCGTTTTTGTTTTACCACCGTACTACTATACTAATATTTTCTACAAGAATGCTTGTTTCTTCGCTTTAGAATACTTTATTGTGAATAAGAAACACTGCATAGTAAATGTTAACAAGGAAACACAATTACAATATAAGGTAACAACTTTGTCGGTTCAGCACCGACCTATTCAACAACATATAAATAATTTTGTCTCGCACACGTTAATCATTACTTTCAATTTAAGTCAATCAAGTGAATTGCGTCACACGTAGCATCAAGTTTTAAATTCATCAGGAACTACTCAACAAGTTCAACATTTACGTTTGTCTAAATAATGTAAGATGTTCTTATAATAAATATTAGTAAACTGTGATAAGTGTAACCTTCCATTTAGACTATGCGGTCACAACAGACTTTTATTATACAACCAATCTACATCGACGCCACAATTTTTTTATTGACGTAATTGCATAAGCGGAAAGTTAAGCAACACACACGCGTAAATCTGACATGAAACAACAAATCACCGACATGACTTTATGACTAAGTAACAGTAGGTACAATTTACTGGGTATAGTTTATTTTGTGCTTGTCGTTAAATCTGTTGTCTTTAGTTCAAATATATATTTAAATAAAATTGTTGCTTTACGTCATAGAATTGAGTGTGGTAATAATAGGTTGAATTTTTTCACATATTTCAGCTGATAATATTAATGTAGATGGTAATCAGTGCAAAGGCAGATTTCCATCAGTTATGGATAGAATATATTCTAATATTTAAAAATCGCGATAAACTAAATGTAAACAATTGTAGACCTGTCAGTAACCGCCAAATTGTTAGAACATTGTTTCGAAAATAATATTTTCCCAGAAAATCAACAGGGTTCCTACTAGTGGTCGCAAAACAGTCGAAAACAAAAACCAATTAATCGTTTTTAGAAAAAATTGATTAACCGAAAAATCGATTAATCGCTACTTCTCAAAAGTCGTACTTTAAATCGATTTCAAATTTTTTTTTAAATCGGTTTTTAAAACCGTTTTTAAAATCAACTTTAAAATCAGTTTTGAAAATCGATTTTTAATATCGTTTTCATAATCGATATTTAAAATTGATCGTTAAGATCGGCGTTTGCACTCGGTTTTAAAATTCGATCGATTCGAAATCAATTTTTTAAACGGTTTTTTAAAATTGGGGTTTAAAACCGTTTCTTATAATATATTTTAAAGCACTTATTTTAAATGAATTTATAATAATTGTTACGATCAGGGGTGTTAGAATTATTCCGGTCAGTCGGAGAGGGGATCGTGGGGTAGACAAAGTATCTGGTCTCGAAATAAGGGAGGTTTTTGGGCGCCAAGTTCGAATGCCTAAGTTATCCAACGAGAACTACTTGTTGGAAGCTACCTGATCGTAGAAAACGCATACGAAATTGTACTTTGGTTGACTTCAGAGAAACGCTAGAAATTTCACCAAACACACATATATTGTTATAGGGTTGTCCGTTTTACAAGTAAACTAGATATATATTTACCATAGCAAATTAAGATTAAAAACATTTACCAAGAAGTAATTATAGTAAGCACGCCATAAAATTGGTTGTGCATTCGTCACCGTAATTTTGAATAATGTAAAACACGACAATAATAGGCGAGAAAGGTAAAAGAAATTTTATACCCCGCCACTGGAAATTCCTGCGGCTAGATACGCCTCTGGTTAGAATTTGTTTACAAATATGGCGCTAGTTTTACGTACATATTATAAGCGTATTCTTAAAGTGTAAAATTTGATCGTACTTGATTAAAGGAAACAGAGAAGTAATTATGGGAACGCACTGCGTTGTAAGTAGGAAATATAACTCAACTGATTCTCGTTATAGCAACCCCGATACTAATATCTGTGGTACCACCGACTCTAGTTCGAAGGGAGAACTCAAAAGGTTCCGGTATTATGAACGCGAGAATTACACCTTACAAAGCGTTTACAGAGTAAACATAAACATAATGTTTGTAGTAATTAATCAATCACGATTAAGAGAATTTAACCTGAAGGGTACGTACAAATGATAGTTACGATCTGGTGACTTATGTCGTATCATGCGTGTTTAATAGTAAGCGTTAAAAAAAAATTCACACGGTTTAAGAAAACACCGTGGTATAAGTAATTAAATTAAGAGAGGCGGTTTGCTGATTTCATAGCGCACAACGTTAATTGTCTTTTAGGTAGGTACGAACATTACACTCCCGGAGATAATAAAGGAAGGAGTACAACCTTATGATACCGGTGGCCTCTCTGTACCAACCCTGAATTAGGAAGTTGTCGAAGGTGGTCCAGCCTGTGATACCATTTGTTTCTGAAGAGCACGGTGTACTACGGAGAAGTCGTCAGCATTACCCAATTAACCAGCAATTGTGCACGCCAAGGATCAGCATTCTCAAGAATTTAGAATCATTAAGAACGAAGAACGAAGAACAAAGCAAAAAAAGAAGAAAAACCCCCTTAAAAAATCAACATGTGACATCAGAAAAGAATCGTTCAAATTAACTCATTTACCTGCCAATTTGTTAAAATAATGTATTACAGATACATATGTTTATTAGGATTACATCTAATTTGGCACTGCAATGTATTTAATCACGCCGATGATTACCAAATCTGCAGAAGGTTCTTTCTACCACATTAGCGAAGCCATGTCCCCATTGAAAAGTACAAGGCGGAAAACGGAAATCAAAACGAAAGATGGCCGTAACTAAATTTTTCCCTCTCTCTCAAAGTTTTGGCGGCAAATGACACCTTAAAGACAGCACTTTACGCGCCTGTATGCCTGCAACCTTCTGTGCACGCATGCATACATTGTTGCAATAACAACTGTAGTGTAACATAATAAATAAAATTGATTTTTAAAACCGTTTCATAAAATAAACTTTAAAACATTTATTTTAAAAAAATTGTTGATCAAAATCTGCAGTAATAATTAAAAATCAATTTTAAAAATCGGGTTTCAAAATCGATTTTTAAAATCGTTTTTATAATCATTTATAAAATCGGTTAAAATCAATTTTTGCAATCGGTTTTTAAGATCGATTGTTAAAACCGTTTTCTAAATCAATATTTTAAACGGTTTTTTAAAATTGATTTTAAAAACCGTTTCTGAAAATAAATTTTTTTGCATTTATTTTAAAAGAATTTTTATATAATTGTTCATCAAAATCTGCAGGAATAATTTATAATCGATTGTTAAAATCGATTTTCAAAATTGTTTTTATAATCGATTTTTAAAACCGTTTTTTAAATAATTGTTTAAATCAGTGATTTTTATAATTAATTTTTAAAACCGTTTCATAAAATAAACGTCTAAACATTTATTTAAAAAAAAATTATATATAATTATTTATCAAAATCTGCAGTGATAATTGAAAATCAATTTTTAAAAATCGGTTTTCAAAATCGGTTAAAATCGATTTTTGAAATCGGTTTTTAAAATCGATTGTTAAAACCGATTACTAAATTAATTTTTTAAATGGTTTTTTAATATAATGTTTTTACATTTATTTTAAAAGAATTTATATATAATTGTTTATCAAAATCTGCATTAATAATTTATAATCGATTTTTAAAATCGGGTGTTCAGATTGATTTTTGCAATCGGTTTTTAAAAATGTTTCTTAAAAAATATTTTTAAACATTTATTTTAAAAGAATTTATATATTATTGTTCATCAAAATCTGTAGTAATATTTAAAATCGATCTTATACGTTGTTGACTAGGACAACCTAGTCAACAACGTATAAGAATTTAAGATAAAATACGATTAGTTTAAAAGTTGTCAATAATAATATAGCAGTAAATTATTAAATAAACTTTTAAGTAAATAATTAAACACATAAAGCATGAGCATACTAATATTATTAAATTGCGTAATGTATATGTCTGCAATATATCTTTATTTATTTGTTGAAGTGAAAGTGGTGCTGATTCGTAAGAATGGTTTTTGGAAAAGAAACACGTGCATGAATTCCGAGTTTTTAGTTTGATACGATTATTAAACCCATACATTTTTTTACAATTTGGATTGGTTAGAAACTGGGTATAAATTAAGAAGAGGGCAGAAGTCGCTTTAAATCTTACAAAAAGTAAGTTCTGGTTAGGGAAAATTTAAATTGGACTAGCACTCGCAGCAACATTAAAATGATGCGGCAAAAGTAAGTGGAGTAAAGCCTACAACACGCGAGATGTGGTACTTGGCACATTTTATTGCAGCTTCCCAGAGTCCTTCTCAATGCGGAGATCTCGGGGGAATGAGTTTCATTTTGCGTAAGATAATGTTGAATAGAAATATTGATATCGGTATTTCGGAAATGGTTGTATAGTTCCTAGGGAATGTGGTTGTTAATAATTAATGAGGTGTTTTTTTGTAATAAAAAATAGAAAAAAAGAGTTAATTGGAATGACTGAAAACCAAACAAATGGTTTTTTTTTTTTGTATGTGTATAAATTTATTTTTTTTTTGATTGCTTTGCGTAGATATAAGATTTTATAAAGAACGGTTCACCAAAATCGACTCCGACTTTTTGAAATAGCCGTTTGACAGTCACTCTGTTTTTTGGCAAATCGTTACCGGGTTACTAGGGTTGTGGTGTACTAGGTAGGAAGATTGAACAGATACTAAAGCACGAATAAGCAGTTATAGAAATACCCAGTAGTCGGAGAGTTTCGGTTGTGGGCTGAACCGTTACTCGTTGGGTTCTTATCGTACTAGAAAATTTTTTGTTTGGGCGCTATGTTCCAATTTTAACTAGAGAGTACTAACTCGGAACTAGTCGTTAGCAGTAAGCTGAAAAATACTGAGCTACTCTGTTCAAAACCCGGTTTAGTTCACGCTGAAAATAAGGAAACCCTCTAATACAGAAAATACATATATTTAGCTAGTAATAAAACAAGTATTTACACACAAACTTAATTGTGTACTCAATGGGAGTACCTCAACACATAGCAACAATCAATACGTAAGTAGAAACACAAATATGCAAATTAGTTAAGCAAAAAAAGAATTCACGTCGCCAATGTTTTATAAAAATGGCGATTGTTGTGACATTGATTACAAATTCGCGTGTAATTAAAACGCAAACCGAGAGCTCATGTAAGTATGGTGGTTTTTTTAAAAAGGAAGGCAAGTGCCAGTAGTTATTTAGCATTGTTTCAGTTGGCTACGAAGTGCACTCCGTGGTTCCGAAACGACTCGATGGTGCTTAATCAGTACAATTATCAGGCACAAAAGGTAACGGCATTGTCTCTGAACGTGATTACTACGTCCCTTAATTGGGGTGGTGACGACGACACGAGAAGGAAGAATTACAAAATTTGTACGACCTGTTCGATGGCAAAGAAGCCCTGGAGGTGGTGCAAAACTTTCGCGAAGGAGATGGTTCCCACAGAAGGTCGCGTGTAGGTGGCTGCTTTCAGCACCCCTTCTAGCTGTCGGAGCGATGATGAGCTCCTCTCTGCCTCCACACTTAACATATCAGGAGCAACCCAAGGACGTTAACCAGGTGCGCCTGTATTTTGTAGCAATGTAGAATGTTTCCAAGCACACGAGAACCAGCAGCAAGAAGAATAAAAAGAGGAAGGAAAAAAACCCTCTGTGGAATAGAACGCGTCTTAAAACAGACGTCTCAACCGCGTCCCACGTTTGAATTGTGGGAGATGCACGCATTATTTCATCAGAAACCATCGTTCTTATTGGCCCGAAATCAATAGACACTCCACACGAGGTTTTTTTCGTTTTTCAATCCAACATGGCTGCTTGCGGTAGAGGAAATAGAATTTTTAACGGACCGATAAGCTACAAAGGACGTTTGTTCTAACAAATTCCCACAATGCCTTTCGGAGCTTTTCCGGCGTATTTGCCGATTTCGAAAGGAGGCAACACCTCTCGTTCGACACTGGTGTATCATAAGTTGCCCAGCTTCGGCGAGTGAACTATAGAACCAATATTTTGTAGGAAAATGATCTATTGTTACAAAATTACCTATAACCTGGGGACCCGCTTGGCATAACCGAATGTTCAAATTTTAATAATAATAATGAGAAAAGTGTTCTTCTTAAACTTTGTTTACATTTAGAGTGAGAACGGAATTCAACTTCGAAATAGTGATCGGGCTTGTTGTTGCAAATGAGTAGCATTGCGAACAAACCGTAACACGAAAAATTGAGTGACAGTTAAAACATTTTTCTTACCTCGGGGGGATTTTTAAACAAGAAAGAGAAGCTTTCTACACTTTGACTTTAAATTTAGGATTGAGCAAATATTTGGGACCGTTAAACCAAAAAAATTAAATAACATGTCTGCGGGGTTATCTGATGATTTTACATGATTCCACAGATAGTCAAAAGTGAGTTCGTAAATTTTAGATAGTCTATGTGATACAAACGTTGCCCATCGACTGGCTTGTCAATTTTGACAACACTAACATGGCACAAAGTTCGAGTCTAGGAATTATTTTTGCTTTAATTGGAACTACACGTCATTTGGATGTCAATAAATTACAAGACACCAAATTGTCTGAGTAAAAGGTTCTAATGTGCAATATGTTTATTCAAAATAAATAACGAGTAGTTGTGAGATGTTTTAAACAAGAAATTAGTCCGGAGAGAACTTTCCATTCTGATAAAAAATTGAAGTGTCGCGTATTTCTTCGTCCCAATTCACCTTATGTAACCATTGCATAAGAACTTTTCTTTTAACTATAATAGGATTCACTAGTCTTATGGGGCCAAAGCATTGAGCGAAGTATGATAAAATATTTCTTTTTGAAATGGGAATATCATGTAAAGGGTGAGAAAGAATAAATATTTGAAAATTGTCTGATGAGGGGTTCCATTTCAGACCGAGAATTTTACATGGAGATTCTTCTAGATTAAAATCAACTTCTGTGGTTTGAGAGTGAGATATTTTTTTTAGAAAATCATTTGAGTTTGAACACTATTTGTGCAAGTTAAATCCGTGATTAGAGAGATTGGGAATAGAGTTCGAATAACTTTTTTTCCGAGTCACATCCAGACAAAGTGTCGTCAACAGAAGGTTGAGTGTGCAAAACATCTGATGCTAAGGGATAATCAGAATTATTGAGAGTAATATCATTTAATACACGAGTGGCAGTATAGAGAGCAAAATTTGTTTCGTATGTGATAGTTTGAAGTTCCAAACATTTTAAAGATTGATGAGGTGACTCACGCCAAATAATGTTTTGCAAAAAATTTTGGCGAGGATTTGTGAAACCTGCCGATACATTTTTCAATGTCGGCTGTTAGTACAAATCTAAACGATCAAAACCTACACAAGATGTCATATAGTTTCGGTTGAACTTTTAAACTTTAAAGTAATATCGTCCTAAAGATGTTTTACAAGATGCGTCAAAAGAACACCCTATCAGTTGTGATTTTATGGATTTTTGACTATTGGCTTTGATTTTGACAATGATTTTGTTTTACGTTTTTTAACTTTAATTTTGAATTCAATTTAATAGTACCTGAGTTGTTTGTTTGTTATAAAAACTTAGTAACTACAAATAAAATTTACAATGAGTGTCGTTGTGGCGTGTCATTGTTACGTATATAGAGGATGCAAGAATCATAGAAAGTCGTCGTCTTTAAGTTTTTATAAAATTTCCTACACACGATGAAGAAAGATGCAAACGTTGGCTTATTAATTGCGTAAATTCAACGTTTTTAAAACAGGAGAATTTGGAATTTGTAAAAAAAACAAATTAATTTGTAAAAAACATTTTCACTCTAATAGCTTCAGAGCTTCTTCACGTATTCGAAAACTTCTCCATTTTAACACAGCACCTGTGAAAATATAGGTAAGTTTATTTCTTTTGGTCCACTAATTCTGTTTTAGTAGACGAAGAATTTTGATTGTTTACAAAAATATTTAAAAAAATATTGTTTTCTACAATTTTCAAAAACGGGTTTTTATGCATTAATTTCAGTGCGGAAAACACGGTATTTTCACTAATGGCACTCGATATCATCGAGTTAATTTGCGTTGTTTGAAATCCGTAGTCTAGCAATTTGACTAGAAAAACTGCTATTTATTAAAAATTGAAATTCTTCTTTATTCAAGGATATTATTTTTAATCGCAATTTTTTTTCCAGATAGACCAGTATCTGCTTCAACAGAAGATGCTTTTGTACGAAATGAAAAATGCAAATATCGTATGACAACTAAAAATACAACAATAAACGATAGTGAAATATTTATTTTAAACAAGAACTACGATTATTCAAATTCTGGATATTGTGTAAAATATTTATATCGACCATCATCCGAATTTTCCGTTATTGTATACACTTTATTAATATGGTTTAATGAAATGTTCGTGAAGTTTAATGTGGAATACGGATTATGTACATAAATTAATAGTATATTCTTGTAACAAGTTTGGAATATGGCATATTCCATGAGTGCGGAATAGCCATTCCAAACGTGTTGCAGACTATACTTTTCTACGACTAAGAAAGTTTCTATCAATAAAAAATTGTTAAACAATTTACGATAGTGTTAGTTTAGTTCTCTTATTTTAAGTTGGCACCTTTTATACAGGGTGTCCGGAAATTATGCGCAAAAACTTCGGGTGCTAATTCTAGAGTAAAAATAAAGGCCACAAGTTCCTATAACATTTTTTCTAAAACTCAAAAGTAAAGGATCTACAACACTTTAAAGTTAGGATTTTTAAAACATTTATAAAAAATTTTTTTTTGTTTCTTAACCGATTAATTTGAAATTTGTCACGCTGATTACTCATGCTCATGCGCATAAACGTACAAAATTTGACGTTCATCCATCAAGTTTAAAGGGCTGGAACCGCCCCTGTCATGCATTTAATTGCTCAAAACTTTTTGCTTTTGACTTTTTGCTTATTTAATTTACATGGGATGAAAGATCATTTAAAACACGCAAAAAAGGTTTACTTGTTTCACCTTCGTAAATTGAGCCGTTTTCGAGAAAAACGACTTTAAAGTTTGTCTTGCACCAGCATACATGATACTGATTTATTTAATTTTTGACATTTCAACGAAGTGTGCCTTGAGAACAAGTGCTATACAGCGTTTTATACTCCTATGAGATCAAAGACAGGCATTTTGAAATAAAAAATTGTATATTTATTTTTTAATCAAAACGAAGAATAATTTTTAATAATTTTTTAGGCACCTCAATACCTCGCAATTTAATATTAATGACAGCTTTCACTTTTATAATAGATTTTCGAATTGACTCCCGTCTTCCTCAATGCACAAATTAAGTCTTCTCAAAAAATTACGACAAACTCGAAAAAAAACCCTCCTTTTGTCTAATTGCTTCAGAATTAACGATAATTCGCTCCCCAACTCTTCTACGCTGTTTACTGGCGTCTGATACACTAAGGATTTTAAATGGCCCCAAAAGAAAAAGTCCATTGGGTTTAAGTCTGGCGATCTGGGAGCCCACTCTACATACTCACCGCGTCCTATCCACCTGTCAGGAAACGTTTCGTAAAAATCTCCTTACAGCTACGCCATAATGTGGAGGAGCTCCATCTTGTAACAACCACATTGAATTTCTAAGATGAAAGGGCACATTTTCCAACAGAACAGGCAACTGATTTCTTAATAAATCTAAGTATGCCTCACTATTCAGCCTAGGTTGCAAAAAATATGGCCCGATTAAATGATCTCCTACTATGCCAGCCCACAAATTAACGGAAAATTTGTTTTGAAAATTGCGTTCCACTGTCGCATAAAGATTTTCATCAGCCCAATAATGTTCATTGTCTAGATTTATTACGCCATCGTGTCCAAATCCAGCTTCATCAGTAAAGAGCAAATTCCCTAAAAAGTTTTCATCGCCGTTGTAAAGATCAAGGATCCTATTGCACATGCGCACTCGAGCCATAAGATCTCAATAGGACTCAAGGCCTGGACTTTTCGGCAATGGTAGGGATGAAGGAGTTGTTCTTGTAATACCTCGTGTACTGAACGTTTTGAAATATTGCCCAATTGAGCACCAATTCTTCTTACACTAAGTTTAGGAACATTTTGGATGTATTCTAATATGCTTCGTTCAACTTGAGGCGTTCAGGTTCGTCTCTGTCGACCTGCATCAGAATGTCTCCGTTTAAAAGATCCAAAATCTTCTAGCCTGGTGTGGATAGTACTAAATAGTCTTGATTGCGGAATCCTTCTATTTGGGAATGCTGCACCATACAAACGTTTTGCTTCCGACGCATTCCAACAAGCTACACTCCAATAATAGTGCATATCCATTAATTCATTGTTCGAATATGTGTTATCCATTTTACTAAATTTAAATTCACCAACTGAAATTATTTAAAACAAGTTATTAATAATCTGTTAAAAATGTTTTATATTATTATGACTTTTGTTCTCATAGGAACGCATAGCATTATTTTGTTCTCAAGACACACTTCGTTGAAATGTCAAAAATGCAATAAATTAGTTTCATGTATGCTGGTGCAAGACAAAGTTTAAAGTCGTTTTTCTCGAAAACGGCTCGATTTACGAAAGTGAAACAAGTAAACCATTTTTGGGTGTTTTTAAATGATCTTTTATCCCATGTGAATGAAATTAGCAAAAAGTCAAACACAAAAAAGTTTCGAGCAATTAAATGAATGACGGGGCTGTTCCAATCCTTTAAGCTTGATGGATGAACGTCAATTTTTGCACGTTTATGCGCATGAGCATAAGTAATCAGCGTGTCAAATTTCAAATTAATCGGTGAAGAAACAAAGAAAAATTAAAGAAAAAATATTTTAAAAACTTTAAAGTGCTGTAGATCCTTTACCTTTGAGTTTTCGAAAAAATGTTATAGAAACTTGTGGCCTTTATTTTTACTCTAGAATTAGCACCCAAAGTTTTTGCGCATATTTTCCGGACACCCTGTGTGTAGTGGTAGATACTAACTTTTGAATTCAGGTTAAGGTTGGAAAAAACAATGCTTTTTATTCGTAATTTATTAATTAACAATAACACAGCTGTTTAGTTGGTTTTATTTTTTAGTTATTGTTTTATTACGAACGTTTATTAAATAAATTTACTTGTGTACGAACTTACAAATGTTGGCAGCTTTCGGTAAGTATATGATTAAAAAATTATTGCTGATTATACAACTTTAATCGAATTCCAGATAATTTAAGCGATAAATAAGATGTTAAATAATTGAGTTGGTTTCTCCGGAAGCATTGTACCCTAGAAAAATAAACAAATTTTTGTGTTGCTTCTGATTCCTGCGACATACATTGGCAGATCTGAAACATTGTTTCATACATTGTGTGTTTCTAATAATTTATATGTATTTAAACAAATACTTGAGGAGATGTGTAATTTATCATAATGTGCAAAGTAAATGCTTGCTTTATTTGCAGGATAGAATAAGCTTTTGATAATGTCGATAACTTGCTTTTCAAAGTTTAATTCATTGATAGCATTATACACACGAAAAGATTTATCTATCGATTTCAGCAATTTATTGTTATATTTGCCAATTGGATAAATAAAACTGCTAGTTAAGGGAACACGTAAACTATGCCAAAAATGAAGGATTAATTGCAACAATAATTTTCAGCGATAATTTGGTGCTTTTGCATAAACGCAGTGATTTAGCAGACGATAAATCGGATAAAATAAAGCTGATGTTGTTAAGATTTAGTAGAAGGTTATTTAGTTAGGTAATTTTGAAATCATCAAATTCATCCTCTTGAAATTGCTTAAAGTATCGACATATAAGTTAGTTCATTTCTCATTTTAACAACAATTTAACCGATTTTGTACGATTCCTATTTATTCAATCAATGAGACAGTTTTAATGTTGCTGTTATTCATTCTTCACAATCAACGGCAAAACACGCATAAATAATTCGAATAACAATGCAACTGCAAGTAAATTAGGCATTTCGGATTGAAAGATAAATTGACTATATTGGACCAAATAATCGTTTCAAACAACATACATGCACCAACTATTTACTCCAATAAATTCTAACAGAAATATTGGTACAAGGTGGTTTGCTTTCGATTTAACTGTAAGATATTTTGCATCAACTTATCTAAAGATAATTTGACCCAATTTATTGCTTCGATATATCTTTCCGTGTGTATTCAGCTTTTAATCTGTAGCAAACTTTGTATGTCAGTGTATTTCTTTAAATAAAATAACTCTGTGGTACTTATCTAAGTTATATATTAACATTTTAATAAATTGAAAGAAGAAATAAATTCAAAACCTTCTTTATTCTGTAAAGTGAAGATAATTTCAAAGGCAACCACCTTGGTTTGGAAACTCTGCAACTAAAAAATAACTAATGCACCTAGTAAGGGGCATTACTTGTCTAGCTTCGAAAACTTTGTGTGTGTTGGACATGGCTGTAAATGTGTGGTGTATCTGAGTTACCATTATCTAATTGTGGGTCCATTATATTTCATAGATGCTTCATCGTAATACCAATATATATTCATCCGTTGTTACCATGTTGAATGAAATTGTGAGACTACCCCTCAAAGAACTCTGCTCAGGTATATTGGTTTTTGTTGTCTTAATAAACAAGGTCATTTTAGGTTCACGATACTTAAAATACATTTCTGATTTTTAACCACAACAATAATAAAGATGAACATTGACTTAAAAATTGTGAACAGCACACTAACTTATTAAGTTGAACACTCTGTACATTACATATTATAGTTCTACTGTTCATAATCTTGGTAACAAAGATGTTTGTTTAGTTTTCGTCATATATGGGAAAGCATAGGTTTACAGTATATAAATTGCGATACTTCCATCAGCGAATGAAAATCTTACAAAAACTAAAAGAAATTTTGTATTTGTACGGTACAATAAACTACGAATTTGTATTTTTTAATTGATTCAAATCACTCTAGTATACAGGGTGTCCCACCGGGAACGCCATCGATAGATTATAGAAAAACTGTGCATGGGAAAAATTTGAAAATTTGGTAGTATACTAACATCGACGGGGGCAGTTCCGTTAAAATATTTTCAAGATGGTGACACTTTCGGTTATACCGGAAGTAGGTGTCAAGTTGCTTATTTTAAATAGAACATTCTATATATTATTCTATTTTTGGATTTTGCACAAAATTGTAGACACATTTTGTGTATAATGTCCTATACCTAAGTCTAACTGTTTTGGACTTATTTTAAATTTTATGTCAAAAATGACGTTTTCAGGCCTAAACAAAATTATAAAATTTTCCTATACTAATGCCATTATTATTTAATTGGAATAGGTTTTCTTGTAGCAGGGGACCTATTTTAGTGGGCTATGTCGATATTTTGATAATAAATTGATACAGGGTGATCAAAAAAAAGGGTTAAATTAAATTCAAAAAACACATCAAAAGTCATTTTTTTTAAATGCAAGCACCATGTTTTTATAATTTTATCTTATTTAGAATCAAAAATAAGGTTGACTTTGTACAAGGTTGTCTATTCAAAAAATTCATGGTTTTCGAAACCTTATTTTTGATGCTAAATAAAATAAAGCTATAAAAACATGGTGCTTGCATTTAAAAAAAATGACTTTTGACGTGTTTTGAATTTAATTTTAATCCTTTTTTTTGATCGCTCTGTATTAATTTATTATCAAAATATCGACATAGCCCACTAAAATATGTCCCCTGCTACAAAGAAACCTATTTCAATTAAATAACAAAGGCATTAGTATAGGAAAATTTTATAATTTTGTTTGGACCTGAAAACGTCATTTTTGACATACAATTTAAAATAAGTCCAAAACAGTTAGACTTAGGTATAGAACATTATACACAATATGTGTTTAGAATTTTGGGCAAAATTCAAAAATAGAATAATATATAGGGTGTTCCATTTAAAATAAGCAAGTTGACACATACTTCCGGTATAACCGGAAGTGTCACCATCTTGAAAATATTTTAGGGGAACTGCCCCCGTCGATGTTAGTATACTACCAAATTTTAAAATTTTTCCCATGTACAGTTTTTATAATCTATCGATGGCGTTCCCGGTGGGACACCCTGTATAGGTACCTACTTACAGATTACACTAACAACATTCTAAATATTTGGAGGTTACATTTTTTGGAAGTTAATTTTACATTTATATGTATTTAAAATGAGTTATACTAGAACACATGCATAAGGTAGTTGATCAAATTATTAAGATCAAATTGTATCGAACTTTAAAGTGGACGATTAATAACCATTGTGACAACACTAAAGTAAAAAGTATAACACCGCATCGAAAAGTAAGAATTTAGTCGAAGTAAAATCTCGTATAAAATTGTTTGTCTAACTTTCATCAAGGCATTTTTCTAAATGATGTACTGATAATGTAATGTGTTATAGATAGGTACCTAACAAATATATAGTTTCATTCTTTGCGGTACTTTATTCTATTACCTCTTACACCTCTCCTAATCATCCTACAGTCATTGTCTACAGTCTACAGGATAACGCAACTACTTTCAAGGTCGTGGCGTTGATCAACGTGGAGATAATAAAACACCAAGCCTCAAGTAAAAATTTGCTGACGTTTTGCCCTGGGCAGTGAATGTTTTTTTCAAAAATCATTTTAATTAAAGGTTTATTGGTTATTAAATTTAAAAATTTTAAATTAGATGGTCATTTCGGTAGTCAAAAATTAAAATTTTTAATTAAACAAATTACACCACAAGTTACAACAAACAATCATATCCATTGATCGAATGAAATTTTATCAATTTTACTAAAATCAGACTGCTAACAAGAGAGAGTAACCGGATGTGCAAAAAATAGCGTATTGCACAATAATTTGAATTCAAAATAAACAAAAGACTATTCGGTTTAATTATAATATTACTATACATTTTAAATAAAAAGGTGTCCACATTTTATAATATTTTATAAAGTTGACTGCATTCATTTTTAGCGTTGACTTTTTTGTTTACCTTTAGTAAGTATAACAACACAACATTAATATAAACAGCGTCATTAAGTGGTGTTGGTATTATACAAGTGCACGTTTTACTATGCTAGTTCAAATTCTGAACACATTAATGAATAGCGTACTAGTATAGGTAACGAAAATAAACAAAAACGCAACTCAACATGCATGGAAGCATTAAATCCTAAGTTTGCTTTTCTGTATGGTAGTTAACTATCTTTAAGACTTTTCAATCAACACTTATTGTTAGTAGGGGATAGCGGGACATTTCTTGCATGTCCTACTAATACATAATAATAATAATAATAATAATAAAAAGTAATCGAGTTTCTACTACTCAAACGTGGTACATAAAACATTAGCTGAGATAAAAACATAGAATCATCAGTGATATTATGAACTAATTTATACAAGTATAAAACTTTTCTATGGTTGGCGAGATTTTGAAAATTAAACTCTAGGAGTAAAGATTCATATGACAAATCGGAAAATGTGCCATATTACTTAAAATACAAAAATTTCTTTTGTAGTGATTCTAACAGAATTATGTATTTTAAATACATAGGTGACCAAACTGTACAACAATATTCTAATCTACAACGAATTAAAGAATTGTATAAAGTAATAATGGTGTTCGTATTTACAAAATCTTTACATGACCTTATAATAAATCCAAGTAACTTACAACACTTAGAATAGATATCAATAATATGATTGTAAAATGTTAATTTACTATCAAATATTATGCCTAAATCTTTAATTTCAGTGTGCTTTTGAAGGGTCACATTATTGACCATGTAATTGTAATTTAGGATAACAGCTTTACGGCAGTATGTCATCACTTTACATTTTTCAATGTTAAGGTTTATAAAGTTTTTTTGACACCACTTATATAATAAATTTAAGTCAGTTTAAAGCATATTACAATCCTCAATAGTGTTAATTTTACGGAAAATCTTTAAATCATCAGCATAAAGCAAACACTCAGAATTAATTGTCTCACACACATCATTTATAAACAAAATGAATAACAAAGAGCCAAGGTTTGAGCCCTGTGCCACTCCACTTCGTATTCAACATATTGCTGCCTTTCAGTTAGGTAACTTCGCAGTAAATAAAGGAAATTATTATGTATTCCAAACTGTTGCAATTTCTGTAGTAGTAAGTTATGCTGTACACGATCAAAGGCTTTGCTAAAATCTGTATAAACGACGTCAACCTGTTGACGTTCATCAAGAGCTTCGGATACTAGCTGAGTAAAATTGTTTAAATTGGTCGCGGTCGATTTACCTTTTACAAACCCATGTTGGTTACAACAAATTAACGATCTTACATGGTCATATATTTGTCTATACAATATAACCTCAAAAATCTTGGCAAAGTTTGAAATCAAAGATATAGGACGATAGTTTGTTACATCATTTCGTGAACCAGACTTAAATATAGGTGTTACTCTTGAGCGTTTCCACTCTTGTTGAAAATCATTGTCAATGGTTTCACCAAGTATTCAGCACAATCTTTCACTAAAAATCAAGGAATCGAATCAGGACACATTGTTAATGTGCCTTTGATTTTTTAATGACATTTCGAACTTCAGTTTCGGAGACATTAAGTAAAGGAAGTGTATCGGTGTTAGAACAAATATTATCCGGCTGTTGTAATAATTTTAATAAATTTAAATTTTCAACATCATTTGTTTCATAAACAGAGCTAAAGAAAGTAGCAAACTCTTCAACAATGTCTGCTGATTTAGATATAATCTGTCCATTACTGTACATGTGTCCAGGTATGCGCGAGTGTCCTTTCTTTAAATTCATGAATGACCAAAATTTTTTGGATCTGATTTAATTCTGTTTTCAGTATTACGTATATAGTTTGAATAACTAAGTCTGATAGAGTTTTTTTATAAAAGAACGCATTTTTGTAAAAATTTGCTCTATATTTTCTGTACATCTTACGATAATGACTTTTACGTTTTATATCCTTAATAATAGTTTTTTGTAAACCATGGCGGAAATTGTCTGTTTCTAATGATTTTTGTTTAGGTACGTATCTATCGATCGCTGTATATAACAGCTTGTAAAAATTGTTACATATATCATTAATATTATAATTTCAAACATACATTTCAAGTACGTCCCAGTTAATATTTGCGATAGAAGTATATAAACCATGAAAATTGGCTTTCTTAAAGTTATATCGCCAGATTACAGGGCTATCAATATTAACATAAGTAACATTTTCTATTTTGAGAACACAATCTAAAGGTGGATGATGGATATTCTGATTAACCAATACATCTAAACTACGTTCAACATTACTATCAGTGGTGGCTCGTGGTCAATCATGCTGGGGGGTCAAAAATTAATTTAAAAAATAGGCATACTTAAAAAAATATACAATCTACCATTTTGTTCAAAATATAGCGATTTTTGAAACATTTTCATTAAAATCTCTAAGAGATTTTCTATAAGCATTGTCTAGCTGTGTACGAATATCAACATTTCCTACGGTTGCAAAATTTACCAAGCATTTCATGTGTTCTGCAGACGAAGCATGTTTTTTTTATTTTCTCTTTTAAATGTTTTAAACCGGATTTGCACCATAACGAGTCTTTAGAAAATAATAAACAAACAAAACAGTAAAATACGTTTGATACTTCACAACCATATATATAGTCAGCTAAATCGTACATTACCTTGCGAAAGTTTCGATGAACATCTTTATTTTTGTCTTTGCTAGTTTGTCGTAAACTTAGTTGTGGCAAAGGACGACCATTAGCCTTGAACTTAGCAAATTTTGTAAAATTAAGTTCGTTAGCACTTTTTAGTTGTTTAATTTTCTGCGCTACCGACATTTTCTATAATAGCGCATGCACACGCGAACCAAAAATAGTATTTTTACAAAACAACACAACAACAGTAAAAATATCAATATAAATTCTTAAATTGATTTAAAACACGCGAAAATCGAATCAAAAAATCGAGCGTAGATGTACACCCTATTCGAAGCCAACGTAAACTGCGGGACCCGGCTGATGACCCAAAGTTGATTATTGCTTCGGACGTTCGCGTTTATTCGGGCGCTGCACGTTTTTCGAGTTTTCCGGGTAGATCTAACTCAATGAGGACATTTTGCTCCGTCAGCCCAAGGTTGAGGAGGATGAATTACGAACGACAGCCGATAAATTTGAAGTTATTATGCGAATTTTGCGAGTAAATTACCTATTTTAATAAAACGCGTAATAATTAATATTTTTTTATATATTGTCAAAATTTTTGGGAGGTCATTGACCAAATGACCCTATGGACAAGCCGCCACTGAACAATCATAATCATTACCAACGAAAATGAGATCTAATAGTCTATTATTGTGATTAAAGACATTATTACATTGTTTTAAATTGTGCACTGCAGCAAAACCAGCCAACTGTAATGAAATAGTATCACCAATACTATTTATTGAAAAATCATAATATCCGGGAACGTTAAAGTCTCCAATTATAACAGTATTATTACGCATCGGTACATCAAAAAAATCCAACAGAGTATTAAAATTACTTAATTTTATGTTTGGTGGAACATAAATTGCTATAATGACAACAGATATTGACATTAACTTAACACAAACGGCTACAATATCAATTTCTGCAATTGGCGAAACAATATTTACACTTGATGAGTAAAACTTATTAGATACTGCAATGACTACACCTCCTCCTCTTGAGAAGCTCCTATCCTTACGATATACATTAAAATTATCTGGAAAAAGCTCACTATTTTTTAAGCTGTCATTTAGCCAAGATTCTGTTAATATAACAACATCGAAGTCAACTGAACATATATTATTATAAAAAAAATTCATGAGTTTTCGAACATAAACCTCTTTGTATTTTGATAATATAAATGATTTTTTATTATGTTTAGTATTGGAATTAGAATAATTATTAGAACTACTGTTTATCTGATAGGTTGTTACATGTTTTTTTGATTTTATTATTTTAGGAATTCCTCGCATATATTTGAGAATAATGTTAGACTCCCTGATGATTTACGTCCAACAAATTTTTTAATAATGGCGTTATACTCCCTTTGTTGAATAGTTAAATCATGATTTGAATATAAGTATTCTTATAAAATATTAAGAAACTTTAATTTTTTGAACTACGCATAATTGTTGTAACAAGCCGTTCATCTTGTAAAATTACTTTAATTGGCCTCATATTAACTGATGATTTTGACCAAGACGAATAATCTTAGTTGGAGTATTGGTTCATTGCAGATAGTTTTAAATAATTCGTTCACAAATTCAGTATCTCTTTTATTGACATCTTCAGTATTGTTATCAGATTCAGGGCGTTGTATACAATGATAGTTTTAGACCTTCTGCTTCTCACTAATTTCTTCAATTAGTTTTTCAGTCTCAGTACAAGATGCATTAACTCCCGAAGTAGTGGGCATATTCTTTATGGTATTTTTTAAATCTTTAATTTCGTCTAATAAAGTTATAACAGTAGTTTTTAAACAATTTATATCAGCTTTAAATTCAGCTTCATATTCATCGATGATTTTTTTATATTCGTGAAAGAGAGAGGGATTTTTTCGAATTGTTTTTCTAGAAAAAAGAACCTTTTTTGTGATAAAGATGGAAAATCGCCGAGATTGTGTTGTTCATTCACAGATTTCAGAGAAATATCTACTTGGTAATTACCATTATGAAGAATTCGAAAAGTAGTTGAAAACATTTCTTCAGATTTTTTATCATCTGAAGAGAGAGTGGAAGATTCAAAGACCTCTTTAGGTTTCCAGAACTTTGTTAAGAGATTTTATAACTCATCTCTATCATTTGAGTTGTTAATATGATGTTGAAATAAATAGTTCAAATATATAATTTTCGGGAACGTTTCCTGATACAATCCAACCCAGATGCGTATTTAACAAAGCAGAATGGCCTAATTTCACTCAGACCGTGTGTAAAAGTGGGAACAAACATCTGCTCCAATAAACAAGTCTATATCTGATGGAGTGTGACAACCAGGATCAGCTAAATTCATCTTGATCTTAACTGGGATTTCAAGTTTATCAAAATGTATTTTGTTTGAGGAAGTCTGTGAGTTATTTGCTCTTGTATTGCACAACAAACATTGAATATTTTAGAGGAATCTATGTTTGAGGGTATGTATATGTTCACCATTTTATTTGAAAATGCTTGTTTTGAGAAATTCCAGAAATATTCAATATTTAAAAGTTTTATTGTAAGATGGATAATCGAGCAGATTAACCAATTTTTGAGTACAAAACGAATTTTGACTTTTGTCATCTAACACCAATCTTGCTTAGATGAGTCGTCTTTGCGCAGTGAACAAAGTTTCTTGAGCTGTGGTTAATAACACCTGGCAATTTTTGTAGAAAAAGTAGAACAAGTTGATGAGTTTTCAGGAGGTTCCTGATTTGCTTGAGAAATTGAGGATCCGTTGGTGTCTTGAGAATAAAATGGAAATGACCTTGGGTGATTATTTGATAGCTGAGTTTCATTCAAATGCAAAAAATCTTTATTTCTCAATTCAATTTTGTGTTGATTTTGAGAAAAACCATTGTGATCTTAGTGTTAGATATTTTGAGGTAACTGGATATTTGGGTCGATGAAGACCATGAGCGAAAACGGTGCCTTCCTTCAATATGATAAAAGGCTCTCCGTTCGCTTCGTAGTTTTCTTCGGATTTATATAATAACTCGAAGGACCAATTAAAATATCACTACATCAGATTTAAATTTTATTTTATTAGAAAGTAAAAGTACAACTTTAAAAATGGATAACAAGAACATAAATAAAATATTATCTATAACAGTTGTTCAAAATGCCCCTCTTGAGCTCAAATGCAAGCATAACACCTGCACACCATTGAGTCGTAAACCCGCGGTAGTGTTGCACCATCTTGACGAATTTCGTTAAACCAATTTGTTACTTGGTCAAGTAATTGTTTACGTGTATTAATTTCGACGCTATGAACCAGTTACTTCAAATGGCCCCAAAGAAAAAAATTCAATGGATTTAGGTCGGTAGATCTTGGCGGCCAAGCAATCCATCGTTCAGGATAATGTTCATTCAACCATTCACGTACTTGTCTACCATAGTGAGGTAGAGCGCCGTCGTGTTGAAACCACATTTCCTGCCGAACAAGAAGAGGGTTATGTTCAATCTTCTCGAAAAACGTTTCATTAATAAAAGAAAAATAGTGTTCTGCATTTAGTTTGAGTGGTAAAACTTCTAATTCAAGCAATTCTCCGTTAAAGAAACCAGCCCAAGTATTTACACTAAAACGGTGTTAAAATCGCGATTGCCTAACAGCATGTGGATTTTAGAGATCCCATAGATGGTAGTTATAAGTGCTATTAATATCCTCTCTAGTAAATTGGGCCTTATCTGTCTATACTATTCTAATTAAAAATATTAAATCTTTGGCAATTTTTTGTAACAACCAAATACAAAACTCTACACGCTGGCCTCAACCTTCCGGACGTAATGCCTAGACACGTTGAATGTGATAACGGTGTAATTGTTCACAATGTAGTGTTCGCCCTATAAAGTTTTGAGATAGACGAAAATGCTCGCGATTTGTCTAGTGCTCAGTGAGGAGTTGTCTAACATTTTCTTCGTTATTGACAGTATCTTCTCTAGAGAGATTGCCTCGATCATTACGTGGAACAAATGGAACCAATTTCTTTGAGTCGTTGGAAAGTACGACCGAAAACTTTGCCACTTGGTTGACGTCTATTAGGAAATCTTTGACAATACTCTCTAGATGCCTGAAAGCCGTTACCATTACAATAACCATACAGATAAACCATATCTGCATCACAAATTATGTTGTTTATTTCCATGGATAATAGATTTTATAGTACTTTAATGATTATTTCTAAATAAAATTTTAATATGATGTAGTTCAATTAATAAACAAAATACGACTTACCTTCATACATTGTTTTCTTAAAATGACTTCCTGAACACGATGTCAAAATTATAAATCACCCTGTATAATTGACGTTTTTTGTTACAATTTTTTTACAAACTTTGAGAGAGTTGATATTGAATTAAAATTGATTGTGTTGTTGTGATGTTTCACAACATCTAAGTGAAGTATGCGGAGAGTTAAAAAGGGAAGAAAGAGGGAGAGAGAATGACAGTACTCGGAAGAAAAACAAAGGGGAAGAATGAATAAGAGAAGTGGTGGAATGAAGATGATGGTAACGATGATGAGAAAGTTCGATTTGATTTGATTTGTTAATGGTATTTTAGAAAAATTAAATTTTTAGAATAACACACAAAGTGACATTAAAACACTCACCTGTTTCCAAGTGTGACAAAATAGTACAGAATAACAAACAAATCGTATGTATTGACAAATAACCAATAAACAAGACCAGCATACATTGATAACGGTAACGAGCGTTTATAAACAACAATTACAGTTGTTGAAAAAAGTGATATTAAAATTATCAACCAAGCCGTAACCATTTTATAACAAACAAAAGCATTAAACACTTGGTTAATTTTTATGCTTGTCTCCTTTAATCTGTAAAAAATTTTTATCGCCGACATGAATAGTATTAACGAAACCTCAAATCTTCGATACGTATTCAAAAATGATTAATAATTTCTAATTTTCGTTTAACGTCATCTAGTATACATATAAGAAAGCAAATTACATTTACACTAATGAGTTCGTTGACAAATACTAGGTACGTACATGCAGATTGCTCCTGGATTAATGTGGTAACCTGAATTAGACAATATTGTATGGGTTATAAAATTTAAATGACAATTATATAAAGAATAGTTAAGGTAACAGTTACATTCTTCCTAGATGATAAGTGATTAGGTTTATTAGTTGTAACATATTTAAGTTTTTGGCAATTGCTACCAGATTTTCTACAATGAAATGTATACCTTTCTGATAATAAATTGTTAATAAAAGATATTGATAAACTCCAAAATAACAGGAAATGTATAAAATGTGTACGTCATAGAATGAAGTGTGTAATATTTTTCATGACAAAATATTATGTGGCGACAGGTAAAAAGTTAAAATGCAATTTGCCGTAAAGTACCATAATTTGAAATAGATTTTCTCACGAGGAGTTGACCATTAAAGTAAAACCAAAAATTTAGAAATTTTTGTATAGGTGCCAATACGTGATATAAACTTAACATAGATTTTTTCTTCATTTTGAACTCAGTATAGTGTTAATACTAACAAAACTTTCCGAGTTTAACTGTTTTCATTACTTTATAATAGTTGTAATTAATTATTGTAATTGAATTGATCAAATGCTTTCATTTAAATTAATTTAATCCAATAAATTAGTTCTCAAATTTTGCATTACATATTTATAAAATTTTGGACACTTTAAAAAATTACTGTTATTCAGAAAATAACTTGCAGTTATATTAATACTATATCAAAATTACTTCACAAATAATTTAAAAAATTGCTTCTTTTTAATGATATAAAATGTGTTATCAGTTGAATTACCTACAATTTTAACACATTCCTAAGAGGGCAAAATAGAATAGTAAACAAGCACCTTGTCATTATAATATAATAATAATAATCATTAGTTTCAAACCTATATTATGTAATTTTTAAGTTTATTTGCCTATAACCTTTAACTTACTTTTAAAGAATAGTATATTATACACCTAGGTTGTGAAGTCTGTCATTATTGCCTTAGCACCAGTTTATTTCGCGAGGGCGGTAGCCCTGAGCGAAATAAGGTGCGTAGGCAATAATGGACTTCACAACCATGGTGTATATACTATTTTTTCCACTACTAGCCAAATTTAAGCCAAAAATAAAAAATAAACATTTTTCTTGTAAAAATCAAGTAGCACAGGAATGCAAATAAATCAAAAAGCATTAAAAAAGCTACATACGTTGATAAACCAACTGCAACTGATTCACTAAACACTTGTGTGGCATATTTCACCTTCATTTTCTGAAAATTATTCGGAGTAATATGTAAATTAGTTGATTTAGAAGCCAATCGCAGCGGTTTAGATTTGTCTGACATGTAGAAATTTTTAATGTCTTTCCAAGATGCTTTTTGTTATTAAAGATTATATCGTATTTAATCAAGTTATTTTGCACCGACTTCAATAAATAGGAGACATCGTAGAAATAATAGATTTTCTTATCGTTTACGAGAAGGTTTGGTTGTTCAGGTGATACATATATTCTTTTAATTAGGCTTAGAAAATTTTACTAATGCCCTAACATTCGCACCGCATTGTAATTGTAGCTTTTCTATGCAGTCTAATACTATCGACTTCAATTTGTCACCTTTACATATCGTATTTGTAAAGATGTAACACAAGGGTTGTTTAACTTTTTATATATAACTCTAACCATGATCACGTAGCAGTTTGAGCTGGCAAAAATTTAAAACCTACTTTAAAATTAACATTTTGGGGCTCGTAAAATATAATTTTAGTGAAAATTGTTTGTATTCCTTTATTTATCTCCTGCTTCTTAGTGGTTTATTTTTAAGTCCATTTCGGCTGTCACAATTTGTGCTCTACTTTCTGGAAGTAATCGTTGGGAGATGTTAACTTCGATACCTAAGAGTATTTGAGCTGGAAGCTTGAGTAGTTTTGGTATAGCTAGAGATGTTAACGGGCATTTATTGCTTCGCCAATATACCTTGCATCATTTTAATATTAGGTTTCAGAAATTAATACTTGTAATTCATTTGGGAATGGCAAGTGTTCGCCACATACTCGTTAAGCTTTTAGAGTCGACATTTTATGCAACAGATCGGACCTTCCAGATTCTGTTAACCATTCAAAACACCTACAACAAAATGTTTGTAATTTACTTAAAATTCTTTATGTAACTTAACTCGCCTGGTTAAATCTCCTTTGGGAAACCTGAAAGAACTGATTCTACCATCATATTTAATAAATAAATAAATTCAGGTTATGTATTTGCGGTTATGGGATGAGGGCGCGAATTTTAAACTAATGGTATTTTTTTATTCAAATAATTTTATCGTGTTAGGTAATTTTAAGCAGCAAATACGTTAAAGATAATCACCTGGATATACAAAATTATGTTTCACTCGTTTTTGTTAAACAACTATTCTTAGATTCTCAAAAAATTTGAATTTGTCCATTATTAACCTAGGTCAACAATAGAAAAAATTATTAACCACTAATAGAGAAATTCAACTTCTCAGTTGGCTAGGAGACGCAATAATTGTCCACTTCACAGCTAGTAGTGGAAAAAAAATTAATAATTCCATAATTAAAGTTTTCTGAAACTAAACAGTAACAAATTATTTTCTGTACTTAACACATTTTTTCTTCAAATTTGAACGCTCTCTTTGAAGAGAGCCGGTAGCTATTAGTAGCAGAACTAAAAGCACTTCTACTGCCGCTTTGAAGGTAAAACCAAGTTGCTAAACAACAACACGTTTCAAATCAAATAACGCATGCGTCGTTGCTGATAATATACCTACCTTATTATAATAAATTTATAGCATTTTTACTTTTTATAGAAAAAATGTTTGAAGAAAAAGTAGCACGTTTTATTCGGAGTTAAAGCAACTTGTATATAGTTACAAAGTCGTCATTAAAAACATTGCTTTTACTCTTAATAATGGTTATTTATTATACAAGTGATTTATAAATAAATAATCAATCTTATAGGTTGCTGACTAGACAACCTAATCAACAACGTATAAGAATTTAAGATAAAATAGATTAGTTTAAAAGTTGTCAATAATAATATAACAGTGAATATTTAAATAAACTTTAAGTAAATAATTAAACACATTAAGCATAAGAATACTAATCTTATATTAAATTGCGTAATATATGTCTGCAATATATCTTCATTTATTTGCTGAAGTGAAAGTGGTGCTGATTCGTAAGAATGGTTTTTGGAAAAGAAACACATGCATGAATTCCTAGTTTTCAGTTTGATACGATTATTCAACCCATACATTTGTATTTTTTTACAGTTTGGATTGGTTAGAAACTGGGTATAAATTAAGAAGAGGGCAGAAGTCGCTTTAAATCTTAGAAAAAGTAAGTTCTAGTTTGAACGCTTTTAGGAAAATTTAAATTGACCGGCACTCGTAGCGACATTAAAATGATGCGGCAAAAGTAAGTGAAGTAAAGCCTACAACACGCAAGATCTAGTACTTGGCACTTTTTATTGCAGCTTCCTAGAGTGCTACTCAACGCGGAGATCTCGGGGGAATGAGTTTCATTTTGCGTAAGATAATTTTCAATAGAAATATTAATATCAGTATTTCGGAAATGGTTGTATAGTTCCCTTAACTGATTTTTTGTAGCCAGGAAATTATTGGCATTGTCACTATAAATGACTGACGAAGGGTTTCTTGAGATATAAATCTCTTAAGAGTGGCTAGAATAGACTTAGTTGACAGGCTTGACATCTGCTCAATGTTAGCTGCTTTGTCACCATGTATACGAATAAAGCTATGTAACATTTTATGACAATTGCTTTGTGTAGATATAAGGTTTTATAAAGAACCGTCCACAAAAGTCGACCTGATTTTCTGAAATAGCAGTTTAACAGTCACTCTGTTTTTGGAAAATTACTTATGACTTGAGGACCAGCTTGGCATAACCGAATGTTCAAATTTTAATAATAATAATGAGAAAAGTTGTAACGGTTGTAGTTCACAACAATAAGAAATAAAATAAAGTGACGGCTCTAGGGATGCAACTTAGAAAGAAAAACAATAATATTGGGCCCGAAGTAGCACACCAAATGCGTGGAAAATCCCGTGTTTATAAGATCCTTGGGAGAACTAAAAGAAATAACTGCTGCGTAACGAGGCGCCACCTGCTCGGTAACGGAGAGAAATAAAACCGATCAACAAGAATTTACTAGGATTTACTTAAAGTCTACTACGTTACAACAAACACAAATCAAATAGAGACAAAAGACATACAAATATAACAAATACAATTTAAAAAAAAATTTAAGAATCTGGGAGAAATGAGATATTCTGTCGCATGAACTTGCGTGAATTAGCAATAACCAATTAGTTATAGTTCGCGTTCAAGTATGTCGCAATTTAGTTAAGTTTTTTGTTTATTAACCCCAAAATAGAAGTAGCGTACTAATTAAAGGTTGGTGATTAGGGAAACTCGACGTACACACGTCACTTACACACGGTGACTTAAAACTAGTAATTACACTCGTTCTAATACGGAATGTAGCTCCGCCAATCTAAAAGGAATTTTGTTTTAGCTTACCCCACAATTAATGACAACGCCCCAACTCTGAGTGAGTTAGTGCTAACAACACCGAGCTTCGGTAGATGGAGGTACCCCAAATAACAATTTGCTTAAACCCTAAGGATGTCACGTGTACTTATGTTTCAAACGCATGCAAAATGAATAACTTCCTTAAAACAATAACTTAGCTGTATACTGATGCATGTAGTTCTGATAAGGAAGGTCCTTGCTAAGACAACTAGTTGACAGCTACTCAAAGATCAGCAAGATTACCTTGAGGAGGAGGAGACGACACGGCTCTGGGAGCAGATTGTGGCTTTTGTAATAGCAGGTACGCCACGTGCGTGACCTACAACCGCTGGAGTATGATTGGCCGTGTAGCTTCGAGTTCGACGACGGCGTGATAACCGGCACGTTTTGTGTAACAAAGGATTCCCAATTGCTCAATACATAGCCCCCAGAAATTATCCAGACATTACGATATGAGTAGAGGATGAGGTCAAGACACGTGCTAAAGCATACGTTGTAATTAGCAGTTAATGCAACCACTAAACCAACCAAAGAAATAGCAAAGAAAACCATTTATGGCGTAATCGGTCGGATTTATATTTCCACACTAATTTATCGTGCAATTATTGAAGCCACATTGAAATTTCACAAGTAATTTTTAGCTTGGTGAAGTACCGCCAATCGCCGAAAAGGAAGAGAGAGTCCCAAGATGTCGGCCAGTCGTTTCGATTAAAAATTCGAAAATACCGATCTACCAATAGGAAAATTTGTTGCATGCGCGGTAAATTTGATTCTCGTCGCAACGCGCAACTTGGGACCGTTAAACTAAAAAATTAAAAACTGTCTGCGGGGTTATTCAATGATTTTACATGATTCCACTGATAGTCATAAGTGAGTTCTTGAATTTCAGATAGTCTATGCAATACAAATGATGCCCATCGACTGGCGTGACGTTTACACCAGTACAATGAATTTGCGAATCTGTCGAAAGTGTGACAGATGTAGGACTTACTTTTCCTTTATAAATCGATACTATTTTCTTAATTAAATTTAACAACAATAACATGGCACAAACGGTTGAGTCTAGAATTTTTATTGCTTTGATTGAGCTACACGTGATTTGGATGTCAATAGCTTACAAGACATCAAATTGTCTGAGTAAAAGGTTCTAATATATACACAAACTCCATAAGCAAAATTGCTTGCATCAGAAAAATAAATAACGAAGAATTGTGAGTTTTTGTTTGAGGAAGTTTGTGAGTTATTTGCTCTTGTATTGCACAACAAACTTTGAATATTTTTTGGATGGATCATGATGAGGGTATGTACATGTTCACCATTTTATTTGAAAATGTTTGTTTTTGAGAAATTCATAAAAGATTCAATACTTAAGTTTTATTGTAAAGACGTATAGCCGAGCAGATTAACCAATTTTTGAGTAAGAAAACAAATTTTGACTTCCGTTATCTAACAGCAATCTTGTTAGATGGGTCGTCCTTAAGCAGTGAACAACGTTCTTGAGCTGAGGTTAGCCAACACCTTGCTTGAGAAATTGAGAGACTTTTTTGTCTTGAGAATAAAATGGAAATGACCTTAAGTGATTATTTGACAGTTGAGTTTCATTCGAATGCAAAAATTCTTATTTCTCAATTCAATTTTTGTATTGATTTGGAGAAAACCATTGTGATCTTAGTGTTAGATATTTTGTGATGTTCACAACAACAATAGTAAGATTTTAGAATGGGAAATGAGGAGAACGAGAACAAATATTAATGAAACGAAAAAGAAAGATGGTGCAGAACGTGCGGGGAAGGTGTGACGGGATTATTTCGCAAATAATTGATTTATAGACCAATTTTCTCCCTACAGTATAGGCAGCCGTGTTTACACTAATGCGTTTGAATATGCATTCTTATATTGAACAGTCTTCTGGAGATTTTAGTTGTTTGGAATTGCCAGTTCCGATAAATTGTCCTCATTTTCTCGCAAAAATTATACGTTATTTCCGATTTGCTGATCGTTGTAAAAAGATGTACATGGAAAATGCTGTCTAAAAAATTGAACAATTAGACATGTGCTTTGTAATATCAATTTAAGTAAAGTCATCCCATTCTAATTAGAAAATAAGTCTTCAACTACTGTTCGTGTAAGTATCTTTTTGTTACTTTTCTTGATTTTAATAAAATATTTGCTTCTTTTCAGATTCTATTAATTGCAGGCATCTTTTTTTTGGTTTGGTTTCCTTTTGTGGTTTTACCTTTTGGTTTATTCTGCTGGTCATTGCAGACGTACTCCGTTTTAATTAATCAATGGATATTTAATGATGGTTATGATGGCAAGGATAATAATCCAAGAATTGTAAAATATTGAAGTGGGTCTGGTATTACACCACTGTTGGGATTTCAACCTACTTTCTTTGGGTCTATCCTTTGTGCAGCCCAGCAGCAACGTAGTCCATTTTGGCTTTTCTTTTTCCTTCGTTGGATAATCAAATATTAGATTTGGATACGGGAGCTGTTATCTCTGCCGATTAACTGCCGAACACTGAAAACTTCCTAGTTACACGAACTAAGTTAATTTTTTTATGCATATCATTCATAAACTTTGTCGAATCCTATGTATACGTTCCGTGGTTGTGAGTTTAACAACGTACCTTTTTTTTGGCATTGTAGGTAAAATACGTTTGTGAACTCGAAAGATCTTTCAAGTACCTGATCAATTTTTGTGCGCTTTGAACCTATTTAAATAATCGGCTAAAGTCCGGTACTCTCCGTAATTGTTGTTAAATACATTTTGAACAATATTTGTCGCATGAATCCCTTGCAGGATATCTCCATGTTACGACTGTCAAATACGCTAATTCATTTGGGGCGTTTGCGCCTTGAATTTGTATTTGTACTTTAACTCGCTCTTGTGAATTATTATTATTTGATACCTATATGTGTTATTCATTCTTAAATGATATTATCTATTGTCCTGTCTATGTGTTTCTCTGTGTGTTAATTAAACTCTAGTCGTCGTTATAACAATATACATATTTCTATTCACGTACGGTTTGTTTCTGTTTCTACGAGTTCCTAGTGGCTCTAGATATTTCTTATACGTAATCCTGGGTGGCGCTTTATAATTTTTTGAGCAGTGTAGAGGCTTTCATTTTGAACAATTCTCAATCAACCCACGACCACTTCCGACCAAGAAGAGCTGCCGGCCAGGCCTTCTAGTACTGCTATATATTTATTTTAGTTTGTTTACAAATAAACCGTAACAAAGGGTGAAAAATTATACAACATCTAACGGAAGAATGCGGAGAGTTAAAAAGGAGGATGACACTACTGGGGAAAAAGGGAGAGAAAATGGATGAAAGAGATGGTGGAAAGAAGATGATGGTTAGAGGAAAGAAGGAGAAAAATAATAAGAATTAATTAATAGCTTGCCTGTACATTTCTTTAGTTTGATGTAAACCGAATCATTTAAGAAAAGACAAAGTTTGATTTGATTTGATTTGTTAATGGCATTGTATAAAAATTAAATTTTTAGAATAAACACACAAAAATGACATTAAAACACTCACCTGCTCTCCAAGTGTGACAAAATAGTACAGAATAACAAACGAATCATATGTATTGACAAATAACCAATAAACAAGACCAGCATACATTGATAACGGTATCGAACAGTTCAGAAACAACAACTACAGTTGTTGAAAAAATGATATTAAAATTATCAACCAAGCCGTAACCATTTTATAACAAACAAAAGCATTAAACACTTGGTTAATTTTTATGCTTGTCTCCTTTAATCTGTAAAAAATTTTTATCGCCGACATGAATAGTATTAACGAAACCTCAAATCTTCGATACGTGTTCAAAAAATTATTAATAATTTTTAATTTTCTTTTAACGTCATCTAGTATACATATAAGAAAGCAAATTACATTTACACTAATGAGTTCGTTGACAAATACTAGGTACGTACATGCAGCTGCTCCTGGGTTAATGTCGTAACCAGAATTAGACATTATTGCATGTGTTATAAAATTTAAAATGACAATTATATAAAGAATAGCTAAGGTAACAGTTATATTCTTCCTAGATGATAAGTGATTAGGTTTATTAGTTGTAACATATTTAAGTTTTTATGGCGATTGTTACCAGATTTTCTACAATGAAATGTATTCGTTTCTGATAATAAATTGTTAATAAAAGATATTGATAAAACTCCAAAATAACAGGAAATGTATAAAACCTGTGTACGTCATAGAATGAAGTGTGTAATATTTTCATGACAAAATATTATGTGGGCGACAGGTAAAAAGTTAAAATGCAATTTTGCCGTAAAGTACCATAATTTGAAATAGATTTTCTACGAGGAGTTGACCATCAGTAAACCAAAATTTAGAAATTTTTTGTATAGGTGCCAATACGTGATATAAACTTAACATAGATTTTTTTTCATTTTGAACTCAGTATAGTGTTAACACTGAACAAAACTTTCTCAGAGTTTAACTGTTTTTATTACTTTATAATAGTTAATTAATTATCGTATTTGAATTGATCAAATGTTTTATTTAAATTAATTTTGTACAATAAATTAGTTGTCAAATATTGTATTACATATTTATAAAATTATTGTTATTGTGAACCTAACTTGCAGTTATATTAATACTATATTAAAATTACTTTGCAAATAATATAAAAATTGTTTCTTTAAGTAATATAAAATATGTGCTATCAGTTGAATGTGGGAGTCGCTTAACTTACCTACAATTTTAACACATTCCTAAGAGGGTCAAATAGAATAGTAAACAAAGCACCTTGTCATAATTATATAATAATAATAATCATTAGTTTCAAACCTATATTATGTAATTTTTAAGTTTAGTTGTCTATAACCCTTAACTTACTTTTTAAAGAAAGAAAATTAATAATTCCATAATTAAAGTTTTCTAAAACTAAAACAGTAACAAATTATTTTCTGTACTTAACACATTTTTTCTTCAAATTTATAAGCTCTTCTTGAACAGAGCCGGTAGTTATTAGCAGCAGAACTAAAAGCACTTTCCTGCCACTTTGAGGGACGTAAAAGTGTTGCTAAACAACAAATCAAACAACGCATGCTTACTTTATTATAATAAATTTATAGCATTTTTACTTTTCTATAGAAAAAATGTTCGAAGCACGTTTTATTCGGAGGTATAGCAACTTTTATGACGTGTCTGTACTTTAAAAGTCGTCATAAAAACATTACTTTACTCCTAATAATAGCTATTTGTTATATAAGTGACTATGGCTAATATTTATCGAGCGACTTTGATACATACTCCTTCCGTAAGAGTTCTTAAAAATTCGAAACTTTTATGCAAGGTGGGCACTACCAACGAATTATTCTATAGCATTAAAACTACAAATAATGTTAAAATTTTATCTACGACTAATATATAATGTTAGTATTGTACCTCTGTTTTTGCAGTATAATGCCAATATTATTTTCACAGGGAATAATGACTAGGATTAATGGTCATTATTCCCTCCTGCACTCCAATCACACAATTTCTGAAATTAAATCATGCCTACCCTAGAAACAAAACACGCAAACTGACAAGTGTCAAAGGCGTGTGAAAAATGGATGAAAATCAAGAGTTTTTTACTTTACAGCTCCAGAAATTGCACAACTAGCTGCAATAACAACATCTACCTTAATACCTGAAAAATCGAAGTGCATTTATAATAAAAGTTTTAACGAATGGAGTCTTCGAAAGAACGCAAACTCGTTTTTCGAAAATGTTCTGTTGGCGTATTTTGCTGAATTAAGTACACAATACAAACCATCTTCATTATAGTCATTCTACTCAATGCTTAAATCTATGTTGAGTATAAACCATGATATTAATCTAGTAAAATATGGCAAACTACGGGCATTTTAAAAAGAAAATCAGAAGGATTCGAACCAAAGAAGTCTTCTACTCTGACCCCGAACAAATTAGGAAATTTATTGACAAAGCACCTGATCAAGTTTATCTTTTACATAAGGTAAATACAAAGACACATTTTAATTTGATCTATTTCACACTCGGTGCAACGCGTACTACGCTATAATAGCGATATAGCGAAGCCAGTTAGTACAATTTTACGGTTTAGTGCTTAATATATCTGCACGCTTTTATCCAGAAGATTTCGAGTTCGATTCCTAATGGCTGAACGGTGTTTTTTTATTTTTATATTAATTCATTTGTTTCAGATTATATTAATTATCGGAATTATGGGTGCATGTCGTTCAAATGAGCTTTATAAAATGAACATAGAAGATGTAGAGGATTTTAAACGCAGTTATTAATAACAATACCCAAAACTAAAACTAAAATTGTACGAACATTCATCATAAACGGTGCGTTTTACAATATTGTAAAGAAGTACATTGATCTCCGTCCGTCTCATATAAAAAATCAATTCGTTTTTATAAATTATCAAAATCGAAATGTACAATACAACGTATTGGGAAAAACAAATTTGCAGAGATTGGTAAACAAATTACCATATATTTAAATTTGCCAAATCCTGAAAGTTATACCGGCCACCGTTACTGCAGGTCATCTGCCACTCTGTACATTGATGCAGGAGGCGATATAACCGGATTAAAACGTCATGGAGGTTGGAAGTCGACGAGGTAGCTGAAGGTTACATCGATCTGTCCATGAGAAACAAGACAACCACAGCACATACTATTACTAAACAAATAAATAGTAATGAAGTTCTTCTTCCTCTACACCAATTGAAATTCCAAATATTTGTATTGAGAATTCTCCAAACTTATTAATAGTGCACAACCAATTCAGTTTATTAATTGTAATATTACTAATCTTAATGTTGTTAACAACAAAGTTGTTCACTAAAAATCTCAAATTAAAGTAAAATATTAAAGTTCTACTAAACAAAAGACACAAACTCCGTGAAGTAAACATTTTAGTCGTAGATAAAGTAGAGTATCCTACTTGCAATAATGGCTATTATTATTGACTCGTGGTATAATCTACTATAAAGGCATACATATGTCAAGATTATTCAAAACACATTTTAATAATGTTTTTGATTGTACAGGATGCTCTAGAAACACGTACCACGTTGGGTTATTCTAAATAGTTCACCTTTATATTTTTTCTATGTTTGAATTTTACGATAAAAAATAATGTATATTCTTTAATATGTCCCTATACCTACTTACTTCCGTTTCTGAGATAAATCGATTTTACCTGATTTGCAGACCCTCAAAAAACTCCAATAACTTCAAGATAAATAAGAACAAGCAACTTTGGTTTACACCACCTTACTAAGAACTTTTAACATCTCTTTTGCAATATTTACTATTATGATGAACATGGTGTTTTTAATACTACCGCATAACACTAACGACTTAAAACTTAAATAACTGCTTAACTTAAATGGAACACCATAAATTTCTGTAGCCTGTTGAAAGCTGGAACTAGTTACCTTTTAGTCGATATTAAGGTTACCATCTCCTAACTATGATAGTTTTCGAGATATTTTAAAATTTGGTAGTTTAACAATTTACGATGTACTGAAGTCTAAGTTATCTGTGAAATATCAGCAATATGGACTCTGCAACTTTCAGTTTTAAATATTTACCTTAAAATATTTATTTTTTAGAAAAATAAACAGAAATGTGCTTATGAATAGTATCCTGAGTTCTAAGAGTCAGTCAAATTACACACACCGGTCACAATTTACTGATGTTTAACAACAGCAACCGTTATTTAGTACATCAAAATCAATCATACTGTAAACATCGACAAACTTTAACTTGTTAACTAAGAATGTAATACAAATCGCTCTAATAGTACGATAATTTCGAAAATCATTATTTTAACATTTTTTTAACAAAGTTACTAATGTTACAGTGTCATAGATTTTTGCTGAAACTAATAACGGTTGCTGTTGTTTGTGACAGGTGGGCGTGATTTGACTGACTCTTAGAGCTTTTCTGCACATTTCGTTAATTTGTTCTGAAAAATTTTTATAAGTTTATTATTTGAAGCTGGATTGGCCTATACATTAAAAAATGTTTGCAAGATAATGTTTATTTTATTGATATCTTACAGGTAACTTAAATTCCAGTAAATTGCAAATTATTTAACTAGCAAATTTTAAAATATCTCAAAAACTATCAGAGTTAGGGTTGGTAATCCTAATACTGATTAAAATGTAACTAGTTCCTGATTTCAACAAATGTTGAAAATTTCACATCGAGTTTGCTAGCTAAGAAATCGATGTTAGAATTGACATAAAAGCTTCTCGAAAATAAAGATATTTCAGAATATGGCAAGTTAGTATCTTTTTTGAATCAAAAATTACGAGTTCAAGAAATCAAAAGTCATTGAAAGAAAGCATATTCAACAGTTTCTAGCAGACGCACATCATAAAAATATTTACTGATAAAGGTGTTGTATATTTCACGCACCGGTTAACATGCATGCATTCGATATATGGCGTTTGACGAGTGCGTAACGCAGTCGTAAGTTTCCACACACAAATGTTTATTGTCTTAACTTGTAGTTTATGTTTAATAAACTATTATGCTATGCTGGGTGTTCTCTAATTAGTTTCTGCAATAAGTCACAACAATTTGGCAACCAGGAACAACAATCAAGCATTTAAATAAAAAAAGTACAAAATACAGTTAACTGTTGGAATTTTTCTTAGTTTATACTATTCACACGTGTCAATGTTTACATGAGATGTAGCAAGACACATTTTACTTATGTACAAATACACTTTAAGGAAAATTTCCCAGCTACAAAGACAACGTCGGTGTTTTTAATTTTATTTTTATAAAACCATTGATTATAATAAAACGCATGCATTTATAAACGTAGGAACAAAGCAAGATGTAATTTTCTAGTATTTAACCCTTCGAAAACTTTAATCCACAAAAAGAAAAATTTACGTATTACTTGGAACTTTTAAAAAGTTACGTAGCAATAAAAATGTCACAGATGATGAAAAAAGTGCAATGCAACATAAAAAGAGGGTGGGGTTTTCTAGAGGAGTGGGCGTGGTTTACAAAAAATCTGTTGTTTTAAATTTAAGGGACGTGTCGAAATAGAGGGATTTGTCGATCATCAGTGGGCGCAAAACGGAGATGTTATGATAAAAAACCCTCAACCTCCATTAACTGAGTTTTGTGATGAAAGTACTTCAGCCTACGTTTTAATTGAGTACGATTTTAAATCTGAAACGATCTTAAAACCCGAACAAAGTATGCATGAATGCGAATTAAAAAGGCTTTTGGTGGTGTATGAGTTAACATAATTTATTATAATTAAAATCAAGAATTATCGCATTTAAGACGTAATAAGGGTACCTACATACACAAAGAAAATAATAAAAATAAACCTAAACTCTAAACAGAAAAAATTGAGATTTGTCACAAAATTTTATAAAAGTATCACGTGATATTTTTAACTTACAATGATTAAATAATCTAAGCACACATAATAATAGTGTTTATGTTATTTCAATAATAACGTTTCAGTTACTTGATTACTAACCCAAGGTTGACCCCGTATGAAACGACGTAAATGGCGTTCAAAGTTCACGTTCATAGTTAACTTTTCTTTATAAACCCAAAAACACAATAAAAAATATGCAAAGATTTTTCGTAAATGTACGCCACATTAAAATCAAAATAAAAACCGATTTAATTAGAATATGCAACGTAATAAAATTTAAATATGCGAAATTCAATTAATTAAATGTAAATACCTGGTGAATTTAACTAATGGCGCGGTTAACGGAAGACCAGCAGGTATCCCCACCACTACTGTAAACGACGGCGATGGTATCAAGCGTTAACACAAAGAATGGGCTGGGAATGCGTGGACGACGTTTCCAAAAGGTAAAAAATCCTAAGGGAATGTTTTATCAAATCTTTTTAAACCATTTGTCTTAGAAAGCAAGCGTTATTAATTCTTTTTATTACTAACTCGTCAGGAACGGACGTGTCGTTACTAATTACCACAAAGGTTTTGTCGTTACTAAAAGCATAAACAAATTTTATGCTAAATTAAAGCGAAAATTCTTTATTAAAACGCCAAGCAAAACTAGCTGAGTGTCTATACTAATCTGAGCTTACATCCGAAAGCCTTCTGAAAAAGATTTTGGAATAACCGCTCGAAAAGAAAAACTAGGTTAAAAACCCCACTTAATTCACTTCATTAGTTGAGGACACATGCTTACGGTAAAAGAGCTGATCTATTTCCCCCAAACATTCACGGGAGCCGGTACCATCAAAAATGCACGTATCGCTCATAGAACTCTATTACGAAAAAAAATTGCAAAAGTTAAGTATCAATTTGTGATAACATTTTTCTAAAAAACAAATAACTCGCGTTCTAGACAAAATGTAACCAACAAAAAATGAATTAAATCAATAAATGACTAAGTCCTCGATACATTGAAGAAAAAATTGAAAAACAAACGACGTTAATAACGTAAATAATCTAGTAAAAGTGAGAACTTTTATACGACACGAACAGGTAAAATTGAATTAAAATCGTAATTTGACAGTCAAGGACGCAAATTGAAAGTGCAAAAACAACATACTGACCGCAGTAAACGTCTTTCAACAAAATAAATCGTAATTAAACGACAGAAGGTCATAAATTACTGTGTGTTTCAATAGGTTCAACGCATTACAATGGCATTGCTGCATTTTTAGGACCAGAAAAACAAATTAAATCTGAGGATTACACTACGTTAGTTAAATTATTTATTCAACTAATTTTACCTAAAAAAAAGCGCTATTGTTTCTCAGCACTATTTTTTTTAAATTGATATCAAAAAGAAAGACCGTCAATTGCCGAATTTGTTGCAACATTACAAAGAGATTTAGCTGAATGTGAATTCACTGTTACATGCAAATGCAATAATTCATTTTAATATTAATTGTCTTTCTCAGAGTTCAGTTTATAAGAGGATTAACAGATAATTAAATCCGCGAACCTTAGTTCAATCTGGTTTCCTAGTTTCGATGATATTCTTGAAAAACTATTTCTTTTGAAGCTTCCAGAATTGAATGCAAAGAGTTAACAAAACAATCCAGTCCTGCTGTTACTGAATTTTTTTATTCGGATACATACAGAACAACGAGGCACCGTTCTAGTTCTCAGCATTTCAATAAACATGGTCCAAGAGAACATTATAGCTTCCGGAAAGCTTGTTCTGAATCAACCGTTCACGAGGAAAAAATATACCCTCATCTGAAAATTTCCTCGCTTGAAGGGGTAATCAGACCGATGGTAAAAGATTCTAAAACCCTTCAACGTTTTAAAAACTCTATTTTGTAGGTAAAACATACGATACCGCATAAAGTGGCTTTTAAAATTTGCATAAAGGTTGTGCTCCACGTGAACTGTTCAATAAGCACGCCCTGCATTCTTCAGGCTAGGGACGCTTTACATCAGGTATACGATTGCCCTCGAGGTTTATCTATCGCTAACATCCCTATGTTTATTCTAGAGAGGGTGGTTTATGTCTCCCTATTACGAATATATTCTCTTCCGGTTGTTCCTTCGTCAACTTGTACGGCTATTGCGGGTCTACTCATGGCTTTTGGAGGCGTTGTGCCGAAATAGCTACCCACGAATACTCCGTCAGATTCGCAGACCACGGTGGAGGCTCATTCCGAACCGTTAGTACCATTGAGAGCAATAGTAATACTCCTACTGCTGCGTGGAAGGTCAGAGGTTTTAATATCTTTTTAATTGCGCGTGAACCTGCAGTCGACCTATCACTCAAGTAGAAGTCACCCCTTGACACCAACTATCAGGCGCGAATGTAGAAAATTTATTGCGGATTATTTGTCGCTCGAATGTGTAATTGCATAATATACCTGGAACGTTAACTAGTTATAGATAAGAGTATTTAATACCTACGTGGTGTATAAGTCGTGTAAGAATTTAAACCTCAATCTTAATTAAGCCGAACGCATTTAGTTCCATTGACCCTCCCGGTACGAGCTCGTTCCCAGACAAGCCAAATTGAACAATCGTTTAAACTTCGCGGTGACTGAATTAGTCTTAAAACTTCCCCTACACGTCTTCCTTAAATTCATGTAATCTGTAACGTTACTTAGTACCATAAATCGACACATTCTAGGTTAAGTTCACCATAGGCGTACCTTCAGTACGCGAAATATCAATTGCATATACGAGACAGTGGCGTAGCAGTGGTAAATATTTGGGTAATTCTCTTTACTGTAACTGGTAATTTTATGTAGCTCTAGTCATTTTCGTGTTACCTGAATGTTTAATGCTGTACGTTACCCGTTTTAGCTCGTATGTATTCGTAATATATCTGTGTCTTTTAATGCTGTGAACTATCACAAATTCGTTTGTGTATTGGGGTGAATAAATATTGTGTGAAGGTTTCTCTGACTTTATGTCGAATTCTTTCGTGATTTGTTTCCCTTTTTCTGTATATTCTGCTGCGGACAGTTAGCTGCTGACCTTTGGTTCTGGGTCAGATTCTCTCCAGCGTTATTCGAACCTGGCGCCCTACTTTTTAATTTTTTCTATAGGTTCTAGGAATAACGTTGACTTTCCTAACCCGCACCCTACTCTCCACTGAGGGGCATACTTTCCTAACAACTGACCGTAACAAACTCTTCGAAGTTGATTCAGGTGCACGTTTTTTTCTTACTCTCAGAAGCAGAAATCCATGAATTAAATATAAATGTGCCATTAAAACATTCCAACGTTTTATTTGTATTTCGGCAAAATCATTAAATCTCTAGGAAGAGTTACTGTCACAGCTTCTTACAAAAATAAACAAACTCAAGGTGATCTTTACATTGTACTCAAAAATCATGCTGTTTTGTTAGGAAGGATATGGATTCGGGTCTAGCCATCGAATTGATGGAACTAGATTATAATAATACACTTCACATTTCAAATGCATTTTTGAACATTTTTGGGAAAAAGTAAGATGTGAAATCTTCAAGTTAACTTACAGTTACGTTACGGTGCAAAACCAACATTTACAAAAGAACGAAATGTACCATATTCTCTCAGGGTACGCGTTGAGAAAGAACTAAGGTCATTAGAAAAAGCTGGAATTATTACACCCGTTTTATCCAGTGATTGGAGTTTACCTCTGGTCATTTATGCAAACTTGACTTGTTTAAAGCCTATTTGCATTTAAAAGTAGATGACGAAAGTGCCATCATTCAGACAATTTCTACACACATTGGTACATATAAATGATAACACTTAGCTTCGGTATCAAGACAGCATTATCTCAATTTAACAGGGTAATTTGAAGCCTATTGTGACGACTTAATAATTTACGGTTTATCGATAGAAAAGTGTTTCCAAAATATACGAGCATGCATGATTTTTCAAAATTACCAGAACCAAAATCGTGCACAAGCATAGTATGAGACGCACATCAACGACTGTATTGTCTGATACTGGAGGCGATCCTATATGGTCCAACGTCATGATCGATGGATTTTGACAATTGTGGCACAAGGCTATGTCGAAAAGTTAATTTTGAGCAAAATGGATATTGCTAAGAACATAGTGGGTGAAAACTACCTAGGAAACAGAAGCCAATGTTATTTCAAATACTGAGAAGAAAAAATCTAATAAATGTGGAAACAACATTAAAGTGACCAAAAATGATGCAATTAAAGCTATATCTTTTAATATAAATGTAAATCTCGATAAATGATTTCTGTTTGATATACTTACGTAATTGTAATGTTATGTAGGTACTTACATAGACAACTAGTCTTTAAGCGCGTCCTACGGACGCATAAAATTAAAAATAAAGAAAAACTAAAAAAACGCGTGTTGTGGCTTTAAACTAAAAAACCATTTTCAAAATTCCCGGTATACGCGGTGGTGGTAACTATCAAGCGGAGAATCTCACTTCACCCCAATGTGTTCCCATGGTGGTGGTGGCTGATTTTCTTAACTTTTGACATGAAGACCATAGGTCAAAAGTGTGCGTGCCGAAGTTGTGCGTCTCGTCAAGACCAATCGAATGGTACCACACCTGACCTATTTTGACCTTTAAATAAAAAGTTGCACTTTTTGACCTATAACTGTTGACCTTAAGGTCATAGGTCAAAATGATGTCTTGTCAAGACAAAATATTGGGTAATAAAACAAAAATTAATTTTGAAGTTTGGAGAAAGTGGGTGTGACCAGTCCCTCAGGGGGTTAAAAGCCTTGCACCCAGACCTCCTTAAAATCCTCTATCAAATGGTGTATTTAGTTTTTTTTAAAACACCTTGAAGGTGATGATAAATAGACAGACAGAGATTTCAAGAAAATTATAACAATTAGATGTACGTTTTGGCGTTCAATAAACTATTAAACTTTTGTATATTATTGAATTACATAAAAACAATTTAATTGTTGATTCATAAAACCACTGATTTTTACCCTTTTTCAAATCATTTTATTGTCATAATAAAGTTGTTGATAAAACAATATACAATTTTTCTACACGTAATACTTATAAGTTTTTTTTCAGTTGGCATTTTTAATACAATTTGTAAGTTCCACACCATTCCATTGTTTTAATTAAACATCTAAAAAGTTTCTAATTTTTCAAATTTTCCAATGGTGTCATGTTCAAAGGTGAAACAATCCCTTTTAAGAATCTTATTCCGCGTGAATAATAGCTTGAACACCAAGGTAAATTAATCTATTTTTAGTACAACGGATTTTCTTATACAGTTTGTAATTTCCTAACCATGTGGTCAAAAATTTGAATTTAAAAAGTCTCTAATTTTTCAAATTTTTCAATAGTGCTATTCCCTCTCCTTAGGGGTTTTATTTACGCGTGAAATGCCACTTTTTGTCATATACAAGAAAATGTAAATACCACATATTGCTGATAACAACTGAATAAAATCTATTTACAGTACAAAGGCATATTCTTATTTCTAGCAACATTGTAGTTTTTTCCCGGTTGTAAAATAACTTGTCGATTTATCAATTAAATTACTTGTTGTTGGTATTAAAATTTATTTTATTTATATAAATAATTCAATTAAACCGTTAATAAAAATGCGTATTTTTAATTAAGTCTAATCAATTTTATAGATGTAATTAGGTTATTAGGAACAAATTAAATAACGTTTTATGTTATAGCGTTGTTCTTGTCGGGAGAATTAATAGCGTACAAGGTCACGCATTCCTGATACTGCAAAGATGCATTTTTTAAATTGGAGTTGAAGTAAAACTGCATAAATGTTTATTAACTAATAAATGGTGCCTTACAATTGATACCGATTTTGTTTCGTTATAAAGTCTACTAGTTTTGTTTTTATAAATAAATTATGAAATTAGACTCAAACGTAGCTTATTAAATGGCATTGACGTTCGTGGCCTGAGTAGTATTAATTTTAAATTTTTTGAGGAGCAAAATACACGTCCAGTTTAATTGAACGTTGAGAAAGAAAAACTTTATAAATGATAATTCAAACTTTCAAACTAATTATTAGCGGAAATACGCGATCATACTCCGAAAGCAATTTTGCAAGAGCAAGATACACGTCTAGTTTAATTTAACTTTGAGAATGAAATGCTTTGTTAATTAGAATTAATTTTTTCATCCGACCCCGCCAAGCTCGAGCGAAAATACACGCTTATACACGAAACCAAATTCGCAAGGGACAATTATTTTATACGTCCAATACCCACTAATTATCGCAAACGTTGCCAAACATTGCCGGCAGCTGACCGCACCCACTTCGCCATCTTGACCTACTCACAATCTTTTACAAACATAGCACACGACCAACAATCCGTAATTGTATTTTTTGGCGCCATCTTGCCTTTACTCACGAACCTTGTCAAACATAGCCGATGACGACCGAAATTCAAATTTCGCGCCAAAAGTGAGCCAGAAACTTCATCATATAACTACTAATAAAATTTGTCCTATCAATTTTGTTCATTACACGTCTATTGACACTCCATAATTGCGGTGGAAACATTCTAAAACGCGCTCCATTTCCTCGACGATTTGTAAAAATCAAACAAATTTAATAGAGAGTATTTAATTCTAGAAAAAGTTCATCTGCGAGGCTTTCGCTTTGTTGACCGCGAAACATTAATGGTGCTGGTAAAAGAAAATTTTTCTGTATATTATTCGTCGTCATCTGGTTTTATATTCTTCTGGAATTTCTAATTCTTCAGCCATTAGTGGTGCAGGTAGTTCTACATTATTTTTTCACTATTCTCTGCATCGCGAGTGGGTGAGTGAGTTTGTCCACTTTGCGACTATCCAACTGCACACTTATTAATCACTTAGCTAGTTTGCCCCATTGTGTCTTCTACTCTTTATCTTATTTTAGTTTTTACGATTTTGACTTCAACACTAGCTGCAGAACTTTCATCACAATGCTTATTTAACCACGTAACGACGTCATTATGTATATTTACTGTATGAATAAAGGGCTTGCAATCAATCGACCTTTGATCACACCTCTAAACTTATGCAATCGAACACATATAGAAATCCAACAAGATGAAATTTTTGTTTTCCTTTCATGCTGAGAATCTCCATAATGCAGTCAAACAACTCAAAATCGGAACCATCACAATAAAACATACTGTTACCAATAATTTTTAAAATGGTGTGTACAGAATAAAGTATTAGATTTAGAAAAAAGTCTTTGTTTTATATTCTTAATCTCATAAAATGGCATTTATACCTTGTCACCTGCCGATCGTGTTTTAAACTCAGCAACTCGTGCATAAAAGTCTTACTTCACACACTTGTATCATAAATAACTATTTTTCATATTAATCAAGATCTGAAATGTGTATTTTACAACGTTAAATCCGAAAGTCAACTTTGTTTGGCAAACTTGATTTAACTTAATAGTAAAATACAAACAACTCAACTCTATTTAAGATAAAGAAATAAAATGTCGAGTTCGGGTATACAAGTAAGTGCAATGTAAACGAAAATATTTTATAATTAGAGATTAGTATGCAAACACTACAAATTTTGAAAATTGAAATAAGAGAAGTAGGGGAGGGGGCAATACCGGGTAACGAGGCAGCACGGGTACCGGTATTATAATTTGTATTTAGCGCGCAATTAAGATACAACGCATAATCACCGACTCGGCTGACTAAAAGCAGTGCACTGCTTAAGTGTCATTCCGATCACTATTGCCTGAGAGATTTGTGGCTGCTTAAAAAAATACATCATAGTGTAGTACGAGAATTGTAAACTTGTCGGCGGGGAAAACACGAATTTGTAGGTTATGTGTTTGTTAGATATTGTTTCTGAGATCCTTTCATTTGTTTTGGCAGAACCGGGCAAAACAATTGGAGGTGACCGGACACTACCCGGTTGTGCTCGGAAAAGTTCTTCAGATCTTTTATGGGTAGAATGTATGTATGTTCACACATGGTACGCAGTTATAAGTACAAGTCTGATCGTAAAAAGTTGTCGAAAAAGAGCATGAAAAAAGCGATTGTGGAGGTGATTTTCGGAACAATGGGCATCAAGCCAACCCTTACTATGTTCCTCAATCAAGAGTCAAGAAACTAATAAAGGTAGAAATAATTCAACATGCCCTGATGTCAAAATCACTAATTTTCCATTCTTCGGAATGGGAAACTTCAAAAGTATTTTCTCAAAGGATCCAGAATTAGAATTAGTGGAGTATGTCAAGCACATGGAAAATCGTTCATTTAGTTTGACAACCACTAATTTGCGACGTGTAGCTGAAAAAATAAACTGCAACACAAGTTTAATATTGAGACCGAGTAGCAGGACTGGACTGGCTCAAACGATTTCTGAAAAGAGCCGACATTAATAGCAAGCACAATGGGGTTCAATCAAATAGAAGTAGGGCAATTTTGGATCTTTTAACAAGCCTAATCAAAATTTATAACGTTGATGAAACCGGTCTTACCACGGTTCCAAAAATCAATTAGAAATTATGTATGAATCTTTAAATTGACAATGTTTTCTTAAGGTAATTGCAATGAGAAGTCGCAGACAAGTAGGAACATTATCGTCAGGAGAACCTGAACAACTGTGTGACGGAATTATTTCGCAAATAATTGATTTTTTGAGCAATTTTCGCCCTACGATATAGGCCGCCGTGTTTACACTAATGCGTTTGAATATGCATTCTTATATTGAGAAGTCTTCTGGGGATTTTACTTGTTTAGAGTTGTCGGTTCCGATATTTGTGCTCGGGTTTTCGCAAAAGTTGCAACTTATTTCCGATTGACTCTCCGTTCTGAAAAGGTGTACATAGAAAGGCTGTCTAATTAGGGAATAAATCTAGGATTCGGTTCCGGTGCACCTTTTCTTTTTGTCGTTTTGGTCTTTCGTTTGACGTACTCCGTTGTAATTAATCAATGAATATTTAAGGATGGTTATACTGGCAATGATAATATTCCAAAAATTATAACATATCGAAGTGGATATCACACCACCGTGGGAATTCAAAACTTAATAAACTAAAGTAATTTGTAACCTACAATTAAATGATTAATCAACTGACCTTAAAGCTATCGTCGGGTCAAGGCCACCACTCAAGATAAACCGTTTAGTTAATCCTTGGTGCAGCCCAGCAACTGTTATCATCGGAGTCCATTTTGGCTTTTCCTTTTTCTTCGTTGGATACTCAAATACTAGATTTGGATACGAGAGCTGTTATCTCTACCGATTAACTGTCGAACACTGAAAAGTTCCTAGTTAATTTGTTTATGCATGTCATTCATAAATTTTGTCGCGTTTTATGTATGTGTATCGAGTCGTGCGTTTAACAACGTACTTTTTTGCGCTGTAGTTAAATAACTATGTAAACTCTAAGGATCCTTTAAGTACGATTAATTTTGTGCGCTTTTAATCTATTTAAATAATCAACCACGGTCCGGTACTTGTCGTAATTGCTGTTAAACACCTTTTGAACAATGTTTTGTGGCGTAAATTATTTGCAGGAATTCATCGGTGTTATCGACTGTCAAATACGCTAACCTATTTGGGAGCGTTTGTGCCTCAAATTTGTGCTATTGATTTTAATTGATATTGTCTATTGTCGTGTCTATGTGGTTCTCTGTGTGTTAATTGCATTCTAATCGCTAAAACCACTTGCGTACTTTACTGCAGGCGATTCGAAATCTTTATACTTGCCAACTGTTATGTTGGCTATAATTATTGAAGAATCGACTATGTAACTGCTTTACATACCTGTCGGCAAAAGTTGCTTATATATATATATATTTATATTTCTATTCACGTACGGTTTATTTCTGTATCTACGAGTTCCTAGTGGCTCTAGATATTTCTTATACGTAATCCTAGGTGGCGACTTATAAATTTTTCGAGCAGTGTAGAAGCCTTTATTTTGAACAATTCTCAATCAACCTACGACCACTCCCGACTAAGAAGAGCTGCCGGTAGGTTATCTAGCACTGCTATATATTTATTTTAGCTTGTTTACAAATAAACCGTAACAACTGGTAACAACTGTTTTTGCATTTTCCGCAGCAGATTACTACGTGTCTCCGTTTATTGTATTTCCAAGTGTAAAAATAAAGACTGAGTTGGGGCGCTTGCTAAAACAGCAGTTGCATATCATCCGAGTGGTTGGATGCAGACCAATATATTTGTAGAAGGAATGCATCATTTTATCAAGCACGTCAAGCCGACAAAAAAGACCCTGTTTTGATAATTTTAAATGGTCAAGCTACCATACTAAAACCTCGATTTGATCGATCTTACACGCCAAAATGGAGTCCTCCGACCCAATTGTATACACAAGCTCAGTTTTATGGCACCATTAAGTATGTTTTATGGCTAGGAAGTTAAAAGTTGGCTTCGAGCTAATTCCAGAAGATTTGTGACACAATACCAAATCGAATTATTGCTAAACCTAGCGTACAATTGAGTAGCGACCATCCAAACGGCAGTATCAGATCTTAGAAAAACGGGAATCTATCCCGTCAACAGAAATGTTTATGAAGAAGTTGACTTTGTTTTTGCTAAAACCACCAAACGTAAAAAGCAAACAGGAAGCAATGATGTTATCAACGAAATTTCTCCTTCTTCAGCCCCACAAGTGGATGCTTCAAGAAGTCCGTCCCCTACAATGCAATCATCCCAATTGAATGTGGAAGAAGAATTTGAAACTTTGTTTCTGTTCATTCCAACGCATGATGTGCTTACTTCAAGCAGTTGTTCTATCGCTGGACCCTCTGAAACAAATATGAAGCCTCCCATTCACGCTAATGCCAACTCATACCAAAATCGAATTAATATTGAGCTTACACCAGAAGGATGTATTTTAAGTGCAATCACTTCAGAGTTTCGATATCCAGCGATTCAATCATCTAGCTTCTACAGTAAGACTGGATCATCTTCGTTTGCTTTTTCTTGAAAGATATATTCCCTGTTCCACATACTTCTCGCAAAGTAACCACAACCCGCGCCCTAGAGGAAAGACAGCAACCTTGACGGAGTTCCCGTACAAAAAGAACTTGAGCAAAATACTGTCGTCAAAGCAAAGCCGGTGAGAACTCAACAGATTGTGCTTCAGAAAAGAGGCAAACGTAAAAAGCCTCTTAAATCTACAAGGTCTAATATTACAGAGAAAATTAGGTAAAACTGATGAGAATAAGTTAAAGATTCTTAAGACTCTATCTGCATTTATTGCAAAGATACATACTTCGAAACTAACAGAAACGATGGTTGAGTAAAGTGCACCAACAATTGCAGTAATTGGGCACATGAAGGGTGCACGGGGTGGCCAGAAGAAGATTTGGGCGAGGTCATATGTCAAGAATGCGAATTGAATGACGCCATGCAATAGGTACCGGTCATACCATTAGGTGTACAATGACATTAAATTAGTCTTGCCCCCACCGCCGTACGGTTCTGCCCCAGGGTAAGAGCACAACCGTAAAATGAAGTTATTGTACTGTTTTTTTATTGTTTTGTGATACTTAGCTAATTCAAATTAAGTTTATTTTTGATCTCATCTGTTAAGGTGTAGTTTTGTAACATAAAAGCTGTTGGAATTTTTTGTACCCGGCTCTGCTCCCCTACCTCTCCACTTTGTTTTTCATAAATCAGTAATATGACATTTTGTTGAGCACACACTGTACATCAAGTCTTACCTTTTTATCAAATGAAACGAAGGGGTATAAAGTCATAACAACATCAATAGTACTAATCACCATCCAATAAATACCATAAAACGTTATACTAACAGTGATAGAATTATTATTATAATTATTGGTGGTAAAACAAAACATAATAAGTACTACAGTTAAGAAATAAGCAATTAATTTATAAAGTATAAACCCCTGAAATACCTCGTTAATTTCTTTTCCTATAAATCGTAAGTCATTAAACGTTCTTACAATTTTTGAAAGAACACGACTTGTGTCTGTACTACTCATAAACTTATGGACAATTTCCATCCTATAAGTTATCAATTCTAATATGGAAATTATCACACACGTAAAACTTATCCTTAAATATTCAATTACATAAACAAAACTACTGCATTTTGCATCCGATACAAACATTCCTTCATACTGAAAAACAAACATTTCGATGAAGTAATATAAAGTTTCAGAAAGAAATAAAAATTGCTGACGTTATTAATCGTATTTTTGACCGCCTATAATTGATTTCAAATTTAATCAGACGTTTCATGTTATTGTCAATAAAAATTAAGTTTTCAACAATTCCGAAGATACGTTTTTGTAATACATCACCATAAAACAATACTGACAGATTCCTACGTTAGTACTAACCAATAAAAGAAAACTTAACACTGAATTTACGGAATTGATTCGTCTTACGCAAAAACAAAAATTAATCAAATTTAATGTCATTAAGAAACTCAAAAGAGTATATTAAACGTTTTAAGACATTTGTTTGTGGCGTCTCTACTGGTTGATGTTGCTACGATAAATCCAAAAAATTTTGAATATTTTTCTATGGGCTGTAACACGTACGTGACATCTATATTTTGCAGATCATTATTAATTAATTAATATAAACACTTATATTATTACGTATTATTATATGTATAACTAAACCATGTAAACACTTTTGTTGTCACGAATTGACTTTCTTTATTAACTACAAAACAAACATTCTTTTATTTAGTGTTTGTCAATGATGAATTAATTTAATATTTATTATTATGAGATTCTAGAGATAATCAAAATCAATTACTTACACATAAAAAAACATAAAAAGGAAAATACATACACATTTTGATGCACACATATTTACCCCATCTGACTGTTCTCCTACCTGCAAAAATCGTTTTGAAATAATCACGTAAGAATGGAAAAGGAAGAGTCATAAGACTTTTTAGTTCAGCGATAAATGTTCTACCAAACAGTATATTTTAAAATTTTAATTTTTTTTTAATGTATTCATAATTACAATAAAAACTGCCAAAATAGTAATTTATGTACCAAGGACGAGAAACTGTCTATTACTGTTAAGTCTGTAAATTGATAGCCGAGGCGTAGCTGAGGCTAACAAGCAGGCGAGACAATATACCTTTTATAAAAGTAAGCACTACATGTTTCTACCTCGGCCAGATCTCACTCCCCGAACACACTCGATCATAATTTTAATTTAATTTTAAACAAAATGTATTCAGATTTAAAGTGTAACTATCTATTTTAATTATACTACAAAATTAAATCAATCTCGAATATGAATGTTGAACGTACAATTTGTGCAATTAATGGTATTAATTTCTGCTGTTGAAGAAGAAGCAAGAGACAGGTTTTGACTTTGGGCACTAGTTGATGCAACTTCGGATGCAGGTTCTCCAGCAGGACTACTTTCAAAACTTCTCTCTTGAAGTGCTTTATCTGTTAAAATGCTTTTTGACACGTTTATTCGACAAACCCAGCAACTCCAATTTTTTTTTCTCCCTCAGGCCGTTTACCACTTATGGTTCCGGATGCACTGCAACCAAAAAACTTATTGTGCTTCTCTTGGTTATTAATCGGCATATCCAAATTTAATACCCTACACTAATAGGTGCAGGTCGTTGGCTGGATACGTATTTAACTTTTTGGTACCATTTTGTTGTGTCCAAAATGAACTGTCTTTTCTGTTAGTTTTGAAGTATGTATCTTTGCAATAAATGCAGATAGAGTCTTAAGAATCTTTAATTTCTTCTCTTTAGTTTAACCTAGTCTCCTCTGTAATATTAGACCTTGTAGATTTAAGAGGTTTTTACTTTTGCCTTTTTCTGAAGCACAATCTGTTGAGTTCTCACCGGCTTTGCTTAGAGAACAGTATTTTTTTTTCTTTTTTTTTGTAAAGGAACTTCGTCAATATTGCTGTCTTTCGGTTGTGGTTACTTTGAGAAGTATGTGGAATATATCTTTTCAAGAAAAAGCAAACGAAGATGATCCAGTCTTACTGTAGAAGCTAGATGATTGAATCGCTGGATATGGAAACTCTGAAGTAATTGAACTTAAAATACATCCTTCTGGTGTAAGCTCAATGTTAATTCAATTTTGGTATGAGTTAGCATCAGCGTGAATGGGAGGCTTCATATTTGTTTCAGAGGGTCCAGCGACAGAACAACTGCTTGAAGTGAGCACATCATGCGTTGGAATAAACAGAAACAAAGTTTCAAATTCTTCCTCCACATTCAATTGGGATGATTGAACTGTAAAAGACCGACTTCTTAAAGCATCCACTGTGAGGGATGAAGAAGGAGAAATATCGTTGGTAACATCATTGCTTTATGTTTGCTCTTTACGTTCGGTGGTTTTAGCAGGAGCAAAGTCAACTTCATCAAAAACATTTCTGTTGACAGGATAGATTCCTGTTTTTCTAAAATCTGATACTGCCGTTTGGATGATCGCTACTCTATTGTACGCTAGGTCAAGCAATAATTTGATTTGGTATTGTGTCACAACCTCCTGGGGTTAGCTCGAGCCAACTTTTAACTTCCTAGCCATAAAACATACTTAATGGTGCCATAAAACTGAGCTTGTGTATACAATGTCGGAAGACTTCATTTTGGCGTGTATGATCGATCAAATCGAGGTTTTTAGTATGGGTAGCTTGACCATTTAAAATTATCAAAACAGGGTCTTTTTTTGTCGGCTTGACGTGCTTGATAAAATGATGCATCCCTTCTACAAATATATTGGTCTGCATCCAACCACTCGGATGACATGCAACTGCTGCTTTAGCAAGCGCCCCAACTCAGTCTTTATTTTTACACTTGGAAATACAATAAATGGAGACACGTAGTAATCTGCTGCGGAAAATGCAAAAACAGTAGTTACCAGTTGTTACGGTATATTTGTAAACAAACTAAAATAAATATATAGCAGTGTTAGGTGACCTACCGGCAGCTCTTCTTAAAGGCCTCTACACTGCTTGAAAAATTTATAAGGCGCCACTTAGGATTACGTATAAGAAATATCTAGAGCTACTAGGAACTCGTAGATACAGAAATAAACCGTACGTGCATAGAAATATATATATACAGAGTGGAACAAAAGTCTGGAAACGCTCAATTATCTCACAAATGGGTAGTACGAATTGTACAACATTTTGGATAAGTATATTTTGGGATACGAAGATTTCAGATTTGACATCTGCAATGTTGCCAGATTTACCGTTTTTCTGATATTATTACTAACTTTGGTTTTTAAATAGATCACCCCTTATATTGTATCATTATTGGAATGTCCCTTCAATACGAGTTCAACCATAATGTAACACTAATATTTGATAAAGAAGGGAAGGTGTAAAAAAAAAAAAAACTGTCCGTGCAAAATAGAATTCAAGTAATTAAATCTGGCAACATTGCAGATATCAAATCTGGAATCTTCGTATCCCAAAAAAATATACTTATCCAAAATGTTGTACATGTTGTACAATTCGTACTACCCATTTGTGAGATAATTGAGCGTTTCCAAACTTTTGTTCAACTCTGTATATATTGTTTTAGCGACTAGAATGCAATTAACACACAGAAAACCACATAGACACGACAATAGATAATATCAATTAAAATCAATAGCACAAATTCGAGGCACAAACGCCCCAAATAGGTTAGCGTATTTGACAGTCGATAACACCGATGAATCCCTGCAAATGATTCACGCGACAAAATATTGTTCAAAAGGTGTTTAACAGCAATTACGACGAGTACCGGACCGTGGTTGATTATTTAAATAAATTAAAAGCGCACAAAATTAATCGTACTTGAAAGATCTTTAGGTTTTAAAAATTATTTAACTACAGCGCCAAAAAAATTACGTTGTTAAACGCACGACCACGATACATATACATAGAACGCGACAAAATTTATGAATGACATGCATAAACAAATTAACTTAGTTCGTGTAACTAGGAAGTCTTCAGTGTTCGACAGTTAATCGGTAGAGATAACAGCTCGTATCCAAATCTAGTATTTGAGTATAAAAAAAGGAAAACCAAAATGGTCTCCATGTCAGTTGTTGGGCTGCACCACGGATTCGATACGGCTTATCTTGAGTGGTGGCCTTGACATTTGATTAACCATTTAGTTGTAGTTTACAAATTACTTTAGTTTATTAAGTTTTGAATTCTCACGGTCGTGTGATATCCACTTCGATATGTTATAATTTTTGGATTATTATCATTGCCAGTATAACCATCCTTAAATATTTATTGACTAATTACTACAGCGTACGTCAAAGGAAAGACCAAAACGACAAAAAGAAAAGGTGCACCGGAACCCGAATCTAAGATTTATTCCCTAATTAGAATGGGATGATTTTACTTCAATCGATATTACAAAGCACATGTCTAATTGTTCAATTTTTAGACAGCCTTTTCCATGTACACCTCTTCAGAACGGAGAGTCAATCGGAAATAAATTGTAACTTTTGCGAAACCCGAACACAAATATCGGAACCCACAACTCCAAACAAGTAAAATCCCCAGTCGACAATTGGTGTAATTTTCTGTAATCATACACTTACTGGGTATTAGGCCTGGTCTTGATGTCCAGTATGCCTTATGTTCTTTACGGTCCATTCGCTGACTCATCTTTTGTTATGACTAAGGCTGGTTCTGGCCCAACGTAAAGCGTTGAAGCTCCTTGCCTGGCTAGCTTGTCAGTTTAGGCTGACAGGGTATTGAATGTGTTAAAACATTCAAAAACCAGGATAGATGAGATCTTTGGCTTAAAATAGCTTGACGGTCGCACATAATATAGATACGCCTACGGTGGAAGTTCTTCTTTACATTAGTTCTAGCACATTCAATGATGGCAAGAACTTTTGCTTGAAAAGACAGTCTAGGCTAACCTAAATCCTTTCTTTCATTATATATTTTTAATCCGGCCTCCGTCTCTAATTTAAAGCCATCCGTGTACCAGATTATTCTGGTGTAGAATGATCATTTGAAAGAGTCGTTGCGCTTGGTCACATATGGTCAGACCTCAATTAAAGTAAGGGTCCTCAATGTCTGCCAAACGTCTTATGTGAGGAGAGTCAGTTTTTATAACTAAAGTCTGTATGCCGCCAGCCTTGCTTCCCTTTTAATAAATATGTGCAAAAGGGGTAAAGTCTAGCATTGCTTCAAGTGCTGCAGTGGGCGTAGTTTTAGAGCGCCTCCTGTTATACTCGGACAGGTAAGTCTTTGGACCTTGTTTAGTTTTAGGATTACCACCCTTGCGTACAACCAGTGTACTATCCTTGGTCTGTCATAAATGCGTCTGATTACCGCTAAGGTAATCTTCGATTTTCATATGACTTTTACTATATGTTGGTTCTAGCTAAGCTTGAAGTCAAAGATTACCCCCAAGTGTTTTACTTCCCTAGATATAACTAGTTTACGTCCATTTAAGAAAAGAGGTCCTAATCTCTCTAATTTCTTTATACGTGTGAACGGCACTATGGTGGTCTTTTAGAAAGATACTTTTAACCCTTCTATCTCCAATAATTAAACAAAGCTGTAGTAATATAACATTAAATGCATCAGCAAAATAAATTAAAACATTTTACTCTGTGCAAGAGATAAGTTTTATCTGAGACATCACGTAGAAATCTGTTTATTTCATCTCTACTAAATACTCTAAAATTTTTCGCTTTATACTCAACACTTTGTTTTTTAAAACATACAATAAGACCGTAACGTTGATGACTTATAATTATTGCCAGTTCTAATTGACAAGTAAGCCAGAAGAACATTTTTTGAAAGGTTCTCCACATTATATTCTTGACGTCAGTTCTTGAACGTGTTGTATTATTTTTCGTATAAAGTTTTTAATTTCTCTTTGTAAGTAAATTTAACGTCGCCGTAGTTGCTTATTCCGGCAGCTCCGGAGGAGTGTTACTTATATCCATATCGCTATCACTATCCATTCTTGATTATTACGAACACTAATATTCACTAAATTAGGTAATTTTAGCGTGCTATCTCGATTATTGCTGTGTTGGATATGCTGGCGTATCCCCAGAGTTTGATGTCGTAGATCCATATCGGCTTGAACACTATTTTATAAATTAAGGTTTTGTTTTCCAGTGATAGTCTGGATTTCCTTCTAATAAGTTCTTTAGCTTTTAAATTTAGTAAGTCAAGTTTTTTACATTGTCGCTTTGTGGTAGAGTTGCTTGATTGAGGTTTACATGTGGACATGTTACTTGTGTTGATTTGGATTCATTAGCTTTGATCATTTGATCGACCTATGTGTTTAATAGGTTTACGTGGCGTTGTAGATTTGAGGAGGTTACTACTGGATCTTCGTTCGCTGCTGAGAATATGGCGGTGTCGCTTGCAAAGGTGCCTGTTGTTGTTTGTGTTGTTGTAGGTAAGTCGTGTATGTATACGACATATAGAAGTGACCCTAGGATGGTACCTTGTGGTACTCCTGCTAGGACTGGTTGTCGGTTAGAAACAACTTCTTTTACCCTCACTTTAAATTGGCTTATTTGTTTGATATGATTTCATTAATTTAAAGTAGCAGGGTGGAAAGAATTGACACACCCTTGTCAAAAGTTTGACCGACGTTTATAAATGCAGCTGTGCAGTATTGCTTATCTTCAAATGTCTTGTTTAAAATGTTGACAATGCGATGACACTGTTAGGTTGTCGGGTGTGCATGTCGAAAACCGAACTGTTAGTTTGGAATCCAGTCCTATAGATTTAGTTTGTGTACAGTCCGTTGAGGGAAAGTCTTAAATAAGTTTAAAATTACTGACAATAAGCTTATTAGACGATAGGATATGACATTCGACAGATTTTTTCCAGGTTTCGGTATTATTATAGTTTGAACTATTTTAAGGGACGCTGGCCAGTAGTCAATTGGCAATTCTTTTAACATTGTCGCTGTGATGAGGTCCATGCCACTGGGTTTTTTGAGATTTATAGTATTTATTGAGCCCCTTATTTCTTTTCGAGTAAATGCGTACTTAGAACCTGGTTTTTAGTTTGTTTCTTAGATGGTTATATGTAGCTCTATTCTTTGGTGTTCTGGTTTATTTCCAAGTAGATCTGGCTATTTGTTTTTTGCAAACCAGTTTTTTTTAATTTGTAGTGGTATATTATGGGTTGATTTCTTTTGTTCGATAGTAAGAGTGGCTGCTTTTCAGTCTGTTGAAGTACATTGACAAAGTTGTTATACTCTTCCTCGACTTCCATTGATTCTTTAAATCGGGTGGGTAGTACAACGTTGTCTTCTTGAATTTGCCGATATGTGTCCCATTTTGTATTAGAGTTGTGCAAGTATGGTGTGTATTTCTTGTATATTGCTGATACGCTTAGCTATGATTGTACTATGGTCCGAGGACAGATCATATATGTGGGTGATGTTTATGTATGTTGGTGCTATGCCGTTAGTAATAAAGAAATCCAATAAGTCTGGAATTTTGTAGGGGTCTGTTGGACAGTATGTTGATTTTCCCGATGAGAAGAACTGGTAATTTTGTCTTGAATAACTTTTGCTAGTTCTCTATCCTTAGTTGTGGTCAGACGCAAACCCCATGGCGTATGTTTACAGTTATAATCTCCTCTTGCAATAAATTTTGGCCCCAGTGTTTGAAAGAAGTTTACGTTCTTGTTTGAGGTTGTGTCGTGGAGGATTATACTGCTGTGGTTATTAAATCGTATGTATGTGTTTGTTTTAGTACTGACTTTGCTTCAATATGTTCTTCTTCGTATTTTGGCAGTTCATGATGTTTAAATGTTTGTTTGACAAGTATTGCTGTGCCCCCGTGTGCAGTTTTATCAGGGAAATAGAAACATTTTAATTTTTTCTTGGTGGCTTGAAAAGGCTGTTGCCGTTCCATTGGGCTATTCGCAGTGACTTTGCCATTTTTTTTTATTTAATTTTATTGATTAACATTGTAATTCTATTTAGGATTGTGGTGTTTTGTGGTTAGTTAATTAAATAAACTTTTAAATTTATTTAAAAATTGTTTTAGTGTAGTAGTTGTGTCATCTCTTTTGTTTGAGTTTTGTTTAACTGTTTCCGCGTAGCTTCTTTATATAAGAATTGTTTGTAAACATCAGTAGGGGTGTGTTGTCCTTTTCGTGGTTTCTGGTGTTTCCTTTGTTGATTCTTTGATAGTGTTTGCATTCATATAGTTCGCCGGGTGGATCCCTCTGCAAAGTAAACATTTTTCGGAGGTTTTTGTTGTTTTAGTGCATGATGCAGTGTTGTGGTGGTCTCCGCATTTTACGCATAAATATGGATTATTATAATACAATTTAGTATGACCATACTGTTGACGCATCGTATTATATTATTTTTGTTTGTGCGAGGAGGGTCCAATTTGTACTATTATGTTTTGTAGACCTTTTATATTAAAAACTTCTTTGTTCCAAGTCCACAAAAAATAGGTTGAGGGGTGCTTTGTGATTCGGTGTTGGCATTTACTATATTTCTGACTTTGTGTGTTAAATAAAGTAGTTTTTTTTAATCTAAATGCAGTTAACTGTAACGGCAGTGAATGTTTTAAGTGCAATATCGTTATCAAAAGCGATACTTATAGTATTTCTGTATAGTAGCATACACGCAACAAAGAACACCTGGGTGTGCATTTCGCTTTTATTATGAGCTTATCAGAGTTGTATACTTAAGTGTGGTATACAACTGTACAAGAAAACGGTTGGTCTTTTAAACTTTCGTAGAGCAATGAACATAAGTGAAATGCTTGTTTTACGACACGTCGTGTATAAAGAACACGTACAAATAGTATAAACTATACTATACTATATTACTTGAACGTGTTCTTTATACACGAGATGACGTAAGACACGCATTTCACTTACTCTTTTCAATGTTTTATCTTCCTTCATTTGAAATGTGTGATAGTATATGTTTAGTTCTTTACATTTAATTTCCTGTATGTATCTGGATTTAAGCAGTTTATTTTAAATGACGTTATCAGCTGACGTCTTTGTTTGGTTCTGCAATGTTTTGAATCTGTTTGGTCAATTCATTGTAATTTTTACTCCATGTACAAAATAGGGAGGTTTTGGTATTGTAGTGACTTCTGGGGTTTCGTTGTTTTTTTCCTGCGTCTTGAGTCCACAAGTCGTAGCGATTGCTAGTCTCGATTCCGTTGGTAGTAGTACTCGGTTTTGTTTTTAAATTTGTTTTCTTTTATACTTCTTATTTCTTGCCATTCATTATTGCTGTTTGTTCGTTTTTCTTCTTCTTCTTCGTTGGTCAACGTCGATGTAGTTGAAGTCTTTGTCTACGCCACTGGCGCCCACACAAAAAAAAATAGTTTTTTTGACGTTTTCCCACGAAAGAGAAAAGCTAGAACAATCTAGCACAATTTTGCGCAATGCTAGCACATCTTTAATAAGGGAGTCATTAAGGTTTGAATCTGGGCGGGCTAAGGCGACCTCAACCCCCCCACAACAACATATCAAATCTTTTATGTATGCACATAAAAGAGAATAGCTAGCACAGACTAGCACAACTTTTCTCAATTCTTGCGAACCTTTAATAACGGAGTTATAAACGGTTAAATCTAGAAAACCTGCTCCCCACACAAAAAAATTTTAAACTTTTGACGTTTCAACATTAAAGAGCTAAGCTAGCACATTCTAACACAACTAACAACTACGTTATTAAAAGGTGTGCTAGTGTTGTGCTAAGGTTGTTCTAGTAATTTTCATGTGCAAACATAATAATTTAATATTTCTTTGTGGGGAGGCTGAGGTCGTATGTAGCCCCCAGATTCAAACCTCAATATCTCTGCTACTAAAGGTGTGCTAGCTGTTTTCTTTCGTGTGCAAACGTAAAAAATAATTTTTTTTTGTGAGGGGGTTAAGGTGACCGAGCTCGTTATTAGTCTATTTTATTGGATATCCGATTGAAATAAATTAATAGATTAATTAATTATACTGCTAAGGACTTTATGTTAACAAAACACAAATTTATTGCAAAAATAATTATTTTGTACCCAAAACAATGTACACTTTTTGTAGATCAATAACAAATTTGAATTATTTTGATTTAATTTTTTTAATTCAGTTATTCAATGAAGATAATTATTATAATATTACAAAACAATTTTAAACGCTCGTCTAATAAAATTTACGTTTATTAAAAAATTTCTGACAAGACGAATTATCAAATTACTTTGAAATTGCTTTTGCAGTTTTGCTTAGTTGTACATTTTACGTGTAATATTTAAAATACATTAATGTCAAAATATACTTAATTAAGTAATAAAATCACAATCAGCTCGTCAAATTAATAAATTAATTAAGAAAATGCAAGTTAAACGATATTTTAATGAGATTCGCCAACTGTGCGCTAACGCGCATGAGCTGTACTCGAATCACGTTGCGCTACCTACCGAGGGCTACTGTTTCTATTCTTTTTGTAAAAAATACTAATCTTAAGTTTCTCAAACTATTGTAGCTTAATTGCAAATATATCGAAGACAATGCACAATTTTCTTAAGTTCACAATATTCTTTAGTTACCAAATAAATAATAACAATGTAATTTGTTTATATATTGGTTTCAAAATAAACATCTTTTTTTCAAATTTACATTTTTTAACACGAATCGATATCCACGTATTCTATTTATTTGCTCTACAGTCCTGCTTGACATTTTCAATTGTTTCTAACAAAAACTCATTTTTCAACAAAAGTGATTAAAAATTAAGATATATAATTTTTTTATAGAAAAGATAAATAATTACTATATTCTTAAATTACCGAAAGAATATTTCTATAAAATAATTTGGTATAAACAAAACTTATTTTAGAACTTTTTTTTTTTTTTTTTTTTTTACCACCAATAGAATAAAACTGAGAGATTAAACAAATTCAATAAAAAAAATTTTTTTGTATTTTTCACTGTAATTAAAAATAAATTAAAACATTTTAAAATTAAAAGTTTTGAAGCGGCGCACATAGGGGTATTTGGACCTAAAATCCGGACAAACTTCAATTTGCAAATATTTTGTATTTTTGCTAAAAATGTAATATTTATACCACGAGGCGAAAAATGAAAATATGTGTTTGATTCTAAGCAAAAAATGCGAAATAATTTTTTTCCAATCGGTCTTTGTTTTCGAGATATCGAGGTTCAAACTTTTAAAACACTTGGTCTCAAGTGTCACACAAAAATAATAGTAGGCAATATGAAAACTTTATTTAAAAACCTTGTAACTGTAACACAAAGAAGAACCAATACCTTAACTTACAAAGTATGTTCAAAAAGTCTACAGCCAGCTGCGATGCAAGCCTGGCCACGTAAAACCACTGAGTTATAAACTGCAGCCAAGTCTTTTTAAAACTAACATTTACAAACACTACCCAAATGTGAAACTGTCAATAACTAATAAATAAGTTTTTGTTTCAAAGCACTCTATATTAGTTTTTTGTGAAACTTAAATCGTATCTTTCAAAAGTTGGTATATCGAAAACAAAGGCCGATTGGAACAAAAATTATTTCGCATTTTCTGCTTAGAATCAAACTGTAAACACATATTTTCATTTTTGCCTCGTGATATAAATCACCCTGTATACCACCAAAAACCTATTCCCTGAACATGTTTATTATGAATATACAGGGTGTAACAATTTTTTTGGGTAAATAATGTATATTAAGTCATTGTAATTTAACTCAATTATTTTAATATTTAAATTCATTTTAACATTAACTATATTTTGTAATTTTTACGCTTACCTACTATCAAAAAACACTAATTATAACACAAAACTGAAATTAATCATCAAATGTAAAGTAAGGATCAGTATCGTCTACAACTTCTACAATTTCTTGTACATCATATTCTTCTCCAGGAAGTAGCAGTTTGATTGTATCTTCTGAAAAGTTTTTTTCTATTTATTGCGGGAAGAGTAAATAGAGCAGTTAATACAGGATGTGATGTTAAAATCAGTCTATTAAAAACATCTACATTTGTTGCTTTTCGAGATATTTTTCGGGAAAATTTTCTTAAAATGTTTATTGCGACTTTCAGCAGCCTCTTCGGAGAGGCAACAATGCATTAGCAATTATTTCCGATCCATGAATTTATGAATATTTTGGGTGGCATATGGTACCATATCCATATAATTTAATATAAACTTTAGCTGTTTCTAACGAATACTCTTTAAATAATGTTACATTATTCTTGTAGCCACTGCTAATAGTTTCCAAGATAACCTTATATCTCTTTATAAGTGCTATATCAATGCCAGTTATTCTGCTGGAACATTATGGATCCTCAAAAAATCTTCTTGCTAAATTACCGTTATTGGTATTTCAAAAACCTTATATGGGGACATCAACTATCATTCCACACTCTGTTCTAAATTGATTTTGAATTCTTCTCTTGTTTTCCTGTACTAACTTTTTTCATTTTTATCTCTAGTTTGCCATTTTCCTACTGGTATTTTATAAGCCAGGTGCAAGAGATTTTCAAAGAACCTGATTCTTGCATGTAAGACTGAGATACCAAATTTAAAGTTTTCTTCTTTCACAGGAATTTTTGTCACCCGTTTTAAATTATTGAAGTCTTTGCTTCTAGCACCACACAAATAACATTTTTGGGTTGAAGTTATGTCGGTAATTACAGACCTTTCCGTCTACCATTGTGAATGCTAGAATGTGTCTAACCAAAACTTCTCTATCTCTCACATGAACTTGAGATGGAAGAAGCAATTCAATTTGTGTGTTAATATGATCAAATTCTGCTTTGGTTTCTTGAACAGTTTCTTTGATAAACCTAAACCTGATAGGCCTGCAAAATCTTGGAGAAGCAGGTCTTGGATTCTGTCAAATGATTTTCTTATTATTTGATGTTTCTGCGTAAAGTTGGATTGGTACGAATGAACTTAAGAATAACTGTCCGTCACTGTGGAAATCAAATTCAAATTTTTGATGATATTGTTTTTGTGCTGAACCATCACAGTCCCATTTTGACAATAAATACAGATTAATACATTCGTCAGGTAGCAAATTTTCAAAAGCTTCCTGAATTGAACTGCATAGGCAATCAACTGTCAAATCTAGCAAAGCTTGAAGGGGCACTTCAACGCTTACATCCGTAATAGAATATAATGTCTTATCCGGGTAACAGGTAATTTTTTCTTTTGATAAACCGAATAACACGGATATAAGTCCTTTCAGTTTTTCGAATAATTTTGTATTGATTTTTAGTCAACTCAGCTTTCACTAACATTGCAAGTGCTTCAGTTGATGACATCATTGAAATCTTTGGCTTTCTATTCTTATTCAAATATATGTATCTCTCTGCTGAGTTGGCATTTGAAGTGACTTCCCTCACAACTTTTGCTGCACTTAGGTTCCCAGTTGGTCTTAAACTCATAGAGGTGAAAAACGAAAGTTCATCAACGGAAAATAATTTTCTAACTTCTTCAGTCTTTCGCCTTTTGGATCTTTCGGACAAATTATTAAATTGTTTTTCACTTCAACCAAAGCCAGGTTTCGAATGTTTAATTGTTGCAGGAAAACAATCTTCACTTCTCATTTTTTAGAAAGAGATCTTCTCTTCTTTTACATTTAGACCAAAGAGATTTGTAATCGTGGAAAAAATGTGATATGCGATGTTTCAAAATTCTTAAGAACTTTCTGGACATTTTGTGATTTCTTGCAAGCGTCTAACAAGATATTCCTTCTTCCTATTTAAATTTCGATCATTGCTGCTCTTTAAAATGTCATACAATCACGACGACTTTATTTTTTTTCCATCTTGCCAGATGATGATCTGTAAAAATGTTAACATGCCAGATGTTCCAATTTATTAGATCTGTCAGTTAACTACTGGGAGTAAAATTATTTAAATTGTGGACAAAGTCTTAAATTTTAAGGAGCCGCAATTTTGTTTTTGGCAATACTAAGTGGGTGAAACTTGGAAATTGTTATGGTGAGAAGGTAGAATTGTACCTGCCTTGGTCAGAGATTTAATAACCGATAAATAGTCAACAATATTACAAATATGTAAAAAACAGAAATTATGTGCCAATGAGTTATGTAAATAGTTAGGTTTATTGGACAAGATCGTAGCTTTTACTTAGTTTATGAATACTCAGGGACAGCAATCGCGGTGGATCCAACGCCAAATGTGTACCGAAATAATAAAAAGCCTACAAACAGTGGCTAAAGAGATGTTCCCGAACAATATACTCTTACAAGACTCTTACAGAAAATTAGCTGAAGGCCGACGACACACGAGACTAATTAAACGTACGGCTCAATGTTCATAATTAACGAATTAAAAATCGCCATGTGCTGACGGCACGTTAGTATTAACACGCACGAGTGCAAGCGTTTCAAGTCTTAATTTCAGAGATGCGACACTCGCGGGATAATAACATAAAGAGCAGACCTGTATGTTGACAACCCCCCAGAGTATTACGGTTGCTTGTGCATCGGTGGCGACCCCCAGAGTGGTTGAATCTCAATCGTTCCTCCAACGAGTATCCACCAATGTCCAGGTGGTATTCAAGGCTCGGCCGCTTCACCAGTAGCCGTTGTTACTACGTTGTCCATGACATCGCAGCAACCGCACGAGAATGAAGATTTAGGGTAGCTAAAGAAAACAATGACTACGTCGAAGTAAGATAATAAGGAGGTTAACAAAGAAGAAGAACCAACAGAAAAACGAAAAAGTCCAAAGTCAAGGTAAGTTGCTTTAGCAATACCACCAAAGAAACAACACAAACACTGAAATTCTATATTCACCAAGTCGTGCAATTTTATAGTAAGCAATTTATTCAACATTAACTTATAATCAAGAATACCTTAAAAATCATATACCCATAAGCCACTGTAATTGGATTATTTATGGAATTATCTATCAAATCCAAAAAATGAAGCACATTGACTGATGTTGCTTTGCCGGCTTATGGAGTTGCCATCAGCAACTTTCTAATATCCGCATAAAGAAATATACATTTCTCAAAAATGCAGAATGCATTTCTATGATACGACTGCAGGAATTTCCTGAGAAGCAATATCTGCAACCTTGCTGACCTACTCGATTCATATAAGAAACATACGAGTACGCCAAGCATTAATTAGACTCGAATCAAGACCAGACACAGTCAGTGAGGTCAGAGTCAGCTCAATCAACCGGCACAACCGGTACAACCAGCACCGCCAAATTACGTATCCGTCGGAACGCTTCCGCAGATTGCCGCGGTTAAATAATGTATAATACCTTAAATTATAAATTTTGCATATAATAAATTATTTACATACACCTTTCCATCCAACTCAGCGGCCCCAAAGGCGTTTGTGAATCAGCAACAACCCCACAGCGTTGACCCCAAAAGTGAAAAATTGGGCGCGGAGGAAGGTAACAATGCCTGCAAACAAACTTCAGGTGGGCTAACAACAATACGTTAAAACGCAATTTTCCTAAATATACCGGGTGATTCAGCTAACCCGTTCCTTAGAAGATTATGGACTTCCCGTTAAAGTATTTGTTTAAAAATTTGGAATAGAGGATTGCTCGAAAAGTTCTATTTAATTAAAATATTTCAACTCTTCTAGCACTTTCGGTTACACCGGAAGTCGCTACCAACTTTCTTATTTTAAATAGAATAAAAATTTTTTTTGTATATTTGGATTCTACGCTAAAATCTGAGTTACTTATCAGTTTTACTGATTATATCTGATACATTTCTTCTGTAATTACCTAATCAGTTGGCGTCTTGTCTTTTTATTGTATTTGGGTACAAGAAATAAAAGAAGACGAAATAAAATTTTAATTTGTTAATTGGGGTTGAGAATTATTCGAACGACTTGCTTTAACTTTTACTTTACCCACGACGCCTACCGCAAATACGTGCTGCCGGAAAGTTATTTAAAGCAAACTCACTCCAATATTTTGCTTTTTTTTTCTGTGGACCCAATTGAAGGAACTCGCTATTTAACCTTTAATTTTGTACTGCAGTTACTACGTTACATTTTAAATGCTTACGACTAACGCCAATCATACATATTTTAGATTTTGTAGCAACGGACGACAAAACGGATATAATTTTTGCAAGTGCACATTTTTTAAAAACATTTAAAAAAATATAGCGTCAAGATACTAGAGTATATGAACAATATACTAACAATGATTGAAGAAACCAACAGGGAAAAACCAAAAACTGCACCAAAATTTTTTTTGTGCAGTTTTTTGGTATTTTTCTGTTGGTTAAATAGACGCTGCAGTTGGTGTTCCTTTGCTTTGAATGATTGAAGAACTTGGGAATCAACTTCTGTAAGAAGATTGGACTAGTTGTTCAACAAGATAAACTTTGACGATCCTGAATCCATTGAAAAATTAGAAGCGGAATTAGAAGCAATCATTGACATCAATTTAACTAAAGAAATCAAGAAGAACTTATATATTTCCGCTATTTTCAAATAATTTTATTAAAAAATTTCAATATTTTGAAGAAGATAATGATGCATGTTTTAATGGTTCTTTTGTCCAATTCAGATTAAAATGGGAAAAATATTACAAATAAAAATCTAATTGCTTTGGATGCTTGACAATAAGTAACTGAAATTAAGCAGCAACAGAGACAAGTTCAAAGATAGTTTGAATTTTACTGCATTTCCGGCCATGGAAGCCCCAATTCTTACAAAAAAAAGGTGTTAGATGTCTCGCTACATAGTAGGAATTATAACAAAATGACGCTTTTAATTTTTCTGACACTGACTTTGGTTTTGTCAATATAACATTTTATAACAAATAAGTATTGTGAAATTTAGTGTCGCCTTGTGTCTAAAAATTAATTTGCATTAAAACAATATTGTCGACAGATGTTAAACAGTTAAAGTAACTGTTCATATTTTCGGTCGACAATTTGTTTTAATAACATTTTAATAGTATTTATTTTCATCTTAAATTATAGTACATTGATAATAAAACTGGACATTATTTATGTACACTAAAGAAATTACTGAAACGTTGGAAACGGAAAAATGTAGTAGTCTTACGACACCTCGTGTATAACATAGACACGTGTGAATAGTATGAAACTAAGAAAATGCCCAACAATTAACTGTAACGACTTGTATGTGTTAAAGTGCATAGCGCTATCTAAGCGATAACTTTAATGCTTAAACACACGTGTGTCAATAAAGCCAAGATTAACTTGTACAGAAGCACACACGCAACGTAAAGAACACCTGATGCAGCAGTATACAACTGTACAAGACTAATAAATAAAAATTACTGGATTGTAAAATCGTAGAATCGAAAAACTGATATTTTTAAAAGTCGTTATTTTTGAAAATTTGCACATAGACATTATAATCTAATTCTGAACAACTTTCTTTTAGGCATTTTCAATATCTTGTCATCTAACCTCACTTTTACATATTTAAAGGATGTTTTTAAATTTGCCACCATGACAGTGGTCACATGACATTGTCAAGAGATTTTGTTATTCGATATGCTGCAATTCGGACATTGTCAAAAAAATATTTAAATATCTCAATTACAAAAATGTTTCCCATTAGATGCAAACTCTTTGCCGGTCACTGTATAAGTGTACATTAACACTAGTTGTTGTGATATTTGAATTTGAAGTTTTTAAATAACTTCCTTGCTTTTAAAACCAAAACTAATAATTTCCAAAATTTATTTCTATGGTAAGTTTTGTGGTATAAAGCAGCATCAAATACATAGCAATACGTAACTACC
>JALBCR010001217.1:0-178723 GCA_030710515.1 Abscondita cerata
TTTACGTATTGCTGTTTTCCTCAACTAATACTTCGTCTATTACAACTTTTTCAACGCTTGTTTCTTGATTATGGTTTGAGTTTAGTAACTTTTGCTTTCATTTCTTCCATTTCTAGTCATCATTCTTCTGCTTGCTTTCTTTTTTCTTATTTTGCCTTTGCCGTCTTGAACTTTTGTTGCACATTCTTTTTGCGAATTGCTTTGTATACTTGCGCTTTAGAAGAAGACTATTGGGTACTCTCTTCGCTTTTTAGAATATTTTTTCAATATTAATCTTTAATTCTCACTGAGCTTTTAACTAATTTTATTCATTAAACTAAATTGTAGTTTGCTATCGATATTCGGCGATTGGAGTTTTGCCCAAATCTACTTTTTCGAAGCTGAAGTTACTTAATGATTTTATTATATAATCGTTAAGCTCAATATTGTGTTTACTTTGCATATGCTACCCTATAATTTTTTAGAGATAATGCCGCAATTACAGTTTCTTCGCAATTACTTTGGTGGAATTATATGGTTTGCATTTAGTTTCCATAAACAAATGATGTAATAAAATAATTCCGTTTGCATTTATTATTGAACCTATTTTTTTATTTGGGCCGATATCTTTGTTTTCTTCTTGAAATGGTCGCAAATTAAGCAGCTGCATTTTGTTCCCATGTAAGTTCGATTTCTTTTATAAATTTCTTTTAACTAACTTTTTTTGTACTCTATTGATAATAGTTTGATACTGTTTTGTTGTTAGAATAAGATATCTTCTAAGGAAGATTTAGTTGATTGACAACATCTGTAAGTTTTTGAGACACGTACTTTCCAGTTGCTTAGTTTTTTTGCAATTCTAGAATTTATTTTTAGATCTAGATTCACCGTTTGATCTCTAATTCAGCTTTGGGTTTTCCAATCTCATTTGGATTTAAATTTACCATTTGGTTTCTAATTCACCGCCGAAGGAACGGTGATATATTTTGCTACTTCGATTACGTAACAAATTGGAATTTGTACTAAAGTATATTAGAGTTAGAGAAAGTATATTGTCCATCTATCAAGAAATTAATTTAAAGGTTAAATTAGGTGTTGATTAAGATCTTAATAGCTATGAATATGCGTTTTGTCAGTGCTTTTTGCAATTTTGTTAGTTAATTTTTTTTAATTAAGTCTCTCATGGATTAATTGTTGCTTTACGATTTCGTTAGCTCAACCGTAAAGCTTTCCATAACAAAATTTTTGATTTAAAATTTTTACAATATCTCTAGTAGTTTTGTTTAGTGTTTAAGGAGAGGAATTGTTAAACATGCGTACTTTTTACTTTTTATGATATGAGTTGCTTCGCGAATTTCTTAATTTGTTATTCAAACTTTAAATTTACTTTTCTTATGAAATTAATTGATTGGTTCCTTCGGAATTATTTTAGCTATCGAAACATGACGCTTTTTCTAATAATTATGCTACCAGGGTGTAGACTAAATTAAACAAATTGGTTTTTAAATTTGATATACTTTTTAGTGTTTTTGTGTATTGTAACACGTACGACAATGCAATTTGCATTAAAAACAACTTTGTCTACAGATGTGATAGCAGTGCAATCCACTTGAGTTCTCTCACTCCTGAAGAGTCCCAAAGTGCGAGACAGCTGTCGAGTGATTGTCGGTATTTCTTCGCTATTGTACAACTTCTTTGCCAACACATAGTTAGCTATGATAATTGAAGGATCGACTATGTAACTGCTAACCCATATCTGTCGACAAAGTTGCCAATACATATAATTCAATTGTTTATTTTGTTTCTATCTTTTTTCTACTTTTACCATTTAGATACTTTTCTTTTTAAATTCATTCAACAACTTCTAAGCAGGAAACATTAGGTAAGAAATAAGTTTCGTTTTGTTTTATAGTAAGAGATTAACAGTTAAGTGTAGTAAAATATAGTAGCTAATCGCGTTTTAAAAATTAAATTTATGTCGCTCACAAACTTTTATTTTTGTCTTTCGAGCGCCTTAATTATTTTTCCACTAAACTACAATTCTGCAACATTCTTTAAAAATAATTGCAGAAGAGAATTTTATGAAAATTTATGATAACAGTGCAAAGGTTGGGAACAATGTTCAAAGAGGAGAACACAAAAATTTATACGACACAAGGTCTAATGTAAATATAGTAACTGAATGAAAGTATCCAAGTTACATACGGTATATTAGAGTTTATACGTTAACGTAAATATACCTAATATGTTTTAGAAGCTAATCGAGAGTTCAGCAACAAATTCACATAATCCTGTTAAGCAATTACTAAACCCCTAATTTAATGGACCATTTTTTTTTTACGGTTACTTTATACCTATTTTTACATCCGGTTCCAATAAAATTATACAGTTAAATAGGGCGGTCTTTGTTTTTTTATTTTCTTAATGTACGTTTACTACAAACATGGTTTATGTTAAAAGTGGGAGTTTTTGTAAAAACTGCCAAGGGATAATTATATGAATTTAATTAGACGCCTAAAGTAGTACGCTTAATAAAAATCCAAGTTGATTAAATTAAAAAGATTTATACTGCAAGCAGAGAAATAAAGTAAAATCGGCTAATTAATTAAAAATAGCTAGATAATTGTTTACTCAAGAACAATGGCGTTCAACAATTCACTCGATCTATCTATTTAGACGTAACATAAGCCTTTCAACCCGATCTCATCTGTATCTAGCTGAAACGTACAGACTAAAGGGCAGTTTTTCCACTAGGGGAATTCATTTCCGGAACTTTCAACTCAAGACTATTTTCATTTACCACCTTATCTAACAGCTTTAGACGCATTCTGTCTTATTCATACTGCCTTTTTACACTCCCCTTCTTTCAAAAGAATCAGAAACGTTACTTCAGACGCAATTTACTATTATCCCGCGTGAGAAATGGACGATACGTATGACTGATTTTGGAGACTTAAGTTTATCTTCTGAATCTTATCATGTGCCAACTAATTTCCTCAAACTATCGTAAATAATCCTTTCTATTCAAAATATAAAACAAGCTTACAAAATAATTCATAGACGTGTTTTTCGAAAACGTTTTATTTTAATTAAATATAACTACAGTACATCGCATTACTTCTAATTTTTACTTCTTCATAGAAATGATATTTTCTTCAAACTTTTCAACAAGTAAATTTAAACATCTGTTATTTCCAAAGTTTAACTAAGCGCTAAGCGAAACCTACTATAGTAATAAAACTCCCCGGCTCTGAAAAAACGGTAAACTTTGCTTTTCAATCATCGCAAGTACTTCTTTGTCGTACGCAAACCTAAGTTGGCAAAAAGTTTCAAAAATAACAACTAAATATACGAGTACCAATTTCGGTTGTAATTTTTAGTGGAAAATAGTAACTGCTGCTGTAATTACTACGTTTTAACTTAAACAAAATTAATTCTTTTAATTATAATTTTTTTATTTTGCCTGATAATAGGAATAGGTACAAATCACCGTTGGAAGTTAAGTTTACAGTAATTATAAATTATTTTAAAAAATAATAAAGAGTAATAAACTATCATTATCAGTCCTGAAAGTTCCAGGTAGAACTACAGGTCGCCTTTAAAAAAGGCATTTGTAGACAAAATAAATTGATAAGGTTGTCAGACTTAAGCAAATTTATCCAAATTGTACTTTTCAATTTACATTTAACATTATATTTATCGGTTTTGTTTGCGTTTTGTTTAATTTAAGTTAAGTTTTTCTTTTTCACTTCCACTAAAGTTTTGCAATTGTCTTTATTTGTGGCTTTTGATTCCAATTTTTCTATTTCTTTATTCTTCAGCATAGGTTTTCGTCATCTTTCATTAGGTAGCCCTCGTTTACGTTTCATCCTGATATTGTACTTATAAGTCTCAACGTAAACAAACAAACACATGGAATTTGAAAGGAAAAAGGAAGAAAGAAGAAAGTATCATGGCATTGGAGAGAGGAAGAAATAGAAATAGTGGACAAATACAATTCTTTAGGATACGTCCTAAAATACGATAATAAGGATAGTGTACAAATAAGGGAATTGGAGAGTAAAGAAATATGATAATCGGACAAGTGTGGGGAATAGGGGAAGAATCTTTGGAAAAGATTTAAAAAAACGGTGGTTATTTGGGAGGATAGTCAAAGCAGTGATGACGTACGAGATGGAAGGAATGGGTGGAACTACACTGCGCCTCAAAATTAACGCAAATTTCGAAATTTCGTTGAGAAAATTAATTTTATTGTTTTTCTGGAATTATACCTAACTCTAATATCTACACCTTATTAACACTAATTTACTAATTTATGAACAAAAATTAAAAAAAAAACAACAAATTGGCAAGAAATCCAAAAATCCCCATTCTTTTAGTCCACAAATTCGCATGTTACAGTCGTGTAGTTGACTTTACTAGCGTATATTGCCTCTTCGAGCATTGATAACAGCTTCCATCCTTCGTGGCATACTGTCAATGAGCCTTGTAACTTTTGGTTGCTTAACTTCTTTCCATGCTTCCATTAATCTAAGAGTTAACTCCAGGAGGTCTCTAGGGGTGTTGCAAAAAAAAATATATGTTCTATAGATTTAGGTAGGGCCTTTGTGCTGTCTAGTCCATTTTAACAATTCCCACTTGTTATGCCCCGGCGATATGCGGTCTGGCATTATCTTGCATATAAATGAAATTACCTCTGATGTACGGAGCAAATGGTATAACATGAGGGTCTAACACATCTGTGATGTATCGATGGGTTGTTAGTCGACTGCCATTAATTTGTACCAACTCTGTTTTGCTTGCGATGTGATGCCTGCCCATACCATGACCGAGCCACCACCATATTACAGGGTTCCTTGTATGCATGCCTGGCTGTATCTTTCGCCAGGACGTCTATATACTCTTCTACGGCGGTCATCACTATATAGAGAAAATCTGGACTCGTCACTGAACATTACTCTACCCCAATCAGCATTGTTCCAATTAAGATGTTTCTGCGCAAATCTTAAGCGTTCTTGTCGGTGCTCGCAGGTTAGCAAAGGACATCTAGCAGCTTGATAGGGTTGAAGATCGTCTTTGGCCAGTCTTCTTCTAATTGTATCCTTGCTTAGTCGACGACCATAGGTTATAACAAATTGTTGTTGTAGGTAAGTGCTCGTTATGAACCCTTAAACTTTGAAGCCTGTCTTCTCTCTCGCCGTTGTAGTCCTTCTTCGACCTTGCCCGTGTCTTCTTTCGTGATTTCCTGTTTTCCTGAATCTGGAAATAACCCGCGATATTGTCGAAACAGCCACATGCAAACGTTGGGCGATGTACGTTGCAGTAAACCCTTCCACTTGCAGCGCTACTACAACAGCATATTCTTGTCCCGTAAGATTTCTTAAAATCCGTCCGGGGGGATTCATTTTTGTCTGTCTTTTAAATGATAGTGTAAATAAACTTCAAAAAACCGAAGAACTTACATAACAAACGATACCTTACTTTTTTAACAACAAAAAAAAGGTTGTATGACATATAATTTTTAGCTTACTAGATAAACAGGGAGTATTTTATGTCCACTTTGGAAAAATACACTAAAAATTAATTTTTCGCAACGAAATTTCGAATTTTGCATTAATTTTGCGACGCAGTGTAGAAGGTACACAAGAGAAGTACTGGAAGTGAATATTGGAATTAGAAAGATACACCAGGGTACATAGTACAAGAGGAAGCAAAAATAGAAAACGTAAGAACCGAAACGAAAAGAGAGCGCTGAGGTATGAGGAAAAGGAGAGGAAGAAAGATATTAAAATATTAATCAAATGTTGGAAAAAATAAAATTTCAAAAAATAAAACATGGTAAAAGATAAAGAAGATTATTCTATAAAAGGGGAGGTTATGCGAGGAGATAAAAAGAGGAGAGAAGGAAAAGTATGGAAGCAGAGTTAGTGAGAAAAGATCAAGATACGCAAATTCAAAGAGAAAAGATCGAGAATAAAGAAGGGAAATATAATGAAAAGTATTGTGAGATTATTACAAAAGGGATACCACGTTATATAATAGGAAAGAAGGATTGAAAGAAAAAAAGCGATTGCTAGATTTACAGTGGAAAATAAAGAAAGATAAAATAGGTATTGGTAAAAGGACGAGGATAGATTGTGCAAGCTGTGCGGAGATTGATGGGAGAACTTGGAACACATGAAAGAAGGATGCAATGACTTGAGAGTGGAAGGAAGAGATAGAAGGATATTGTTAGGGGATAATGGGGAAATGATCGAATGGATGAGGAAAGTAGTGGAGAAAAGACAATGGATGGAACAACAAAAAGAAAATAATTAAGTTAGAATTATAAATTGAAACCCCATAAGTTATTGTAATTCTATAAATATAATTATTTTTTCTAATTTTGATATTGTAATTATTGATTAATGTTTATGTGTAACCCAATTCTTTTGTTTTAATGTAAAGATCAAAATAAACATCTAATCTAATCTAGTTTGCAATGTCTCAGTCAGGTTTTCTTTACGTATGATTTTTGATTCAGTTTCGTAGTCGTTTTTAATTGTTTTGGACATTGATTCTATTCTAGTATCGTGTCATACTTCCTTGTTTGAAATTACATTTGGTCAGAATATTTTTAATATTTCTTTTAGGCATTCGTTTACAAAAATTAATTTTTTGGGTTAAGGCCCACGATTGTGATCTATGTAGTGTATGTTGAATGTATTTGCTCTAATAATTCTAATGTTTGTGTTTTGTGGATAGTTCATTTTGTGTAATGAATGGAAGGTAGATTAGGTCTTCCATATTGTTGGCAGTCTCATTGATTTTCAATTGTGCTGCCGATGTAGTTGATGTTGTTTTGTTTTTCATTACCTCTCCATTTTGATAGATTTTTGTTTGTCAGTGTGCTTGGTTATTTTTCTTTCTCTTTTGCATATAATCTTAACAGGTTTATTTTATTTGGTGTAACAGGTAGGCACTGTTGTTGGAGTATAAAATTATAATCTGATATATTCATCTGGAATTCCATAATTGCCTCTTCCCTACCTTGTCAAACGATTTGGTGAAATCAATAACGCTTAGGTAGACGTTTGTGCGTAATCTAAATTCTATTTGCTTTATCCTTTCTTATCATTATGATTCTTGTTAAGATTTTATTTGTTCAGATTACAAATGTTTAGATCTCCAAATACCACGCCCAATTTTGTCCTTCTCTTTGGATATTTTAATGATCAAACCTTATTTCTAATTTTTCTTTTTTTTTCCCAGATTTTATTTAATAGTTTATGTAAATTTTAAGCAACCGGTTTCATCGCAACTGTCAATTCTTCATTCGGTATATGATTTAAACCAGCCGCTTTGTTTGTTTTTAAACAGTTTTATCTCTGATCGTATCTCGTGATTAGAGATATCTCTTGCGTCAAAGTTAAGTTGCTTTCTTTTGTGTTCTTCAGTTATTGGTTATTATTGGGTTGTAGTATTTTTTTGGTGATATTTCTCTCGTAGATATTTATAAGCATTTTTATTCAGGTATTTTTTAGGCTGTACTTCTTTAGCCGCTGGTTTTGTTTATAATTTTTTGCGCTTCTCTTTATTTGTTTGCCTACATTCCATAGTCCATTCAATGAAGACAAGAAACGGAATATACCGGGTCATTTGTCCAAGCTGCACTGATTTTTCTAAAAATTTGGATTCAAGTTTTACTTACCCTCTACTTCAAAGTTGACCTGGTGCCGGAGGTTGCTTTTATTTTTTAGGGGTTTAAAACTACTTGAAAATAATCTTATAATTGCAGGTTTGAGCTTGTAATTGAATGAATCAATTGACATTATGAAGGTTCAATTATTATGAATTGATAATTTTAACCCCAAAAACCACCCTATATGACGGTAATCGACCCTTATAATAACCACCCCCAAAATTAAAAAAAATGTTTTAGAATCTTGTCGATTTAAAAAAGTATTAATTTATCAAGCCTTAAAAAACAATTTAGTTTTAATTTTTTTATTTTTGGAAAATAAATAAATTCAATCACAATTCAAAGAAAATAAAATATTCATTTTTTTTAATTTATGTACAGGGTGGCCAAAATTCGATGATTTAATAAGAAATCTCTTTAACTATACTAATAGTACTACTCCACTAAATTCTAATTCAAAAAGTGCCTGAAGAACGTCAAAATTATTTCTTTTAATTGTTACAAATAGACGAGATATAGCCAAAAAACGAAAACTCCAAAAATTCAACTTTTGTTCATTACTCGAAAACAAAGGATGATAATCAAGTTTGATTTCACTATTCGGTTGTTCTCTAAAAAGGGATTGGGTGGTTAATTTTTTCATATATATTATAGTTAATGAGATTCTCTATTAAAACATCGATTTTGGCCACCCTGTAAATAAATAAATTTCCATTTATTTATTAACTCATAAATAATTGAAGAAAATCTACAAATAATTAAAAATCTTCACTCTCATCTTCTTCTCCCCTCTTCAACTTGAAGTTCTCCTTCATTCTCGTTTGCATTTTCGTTTTCTTCCCACGTCTTCCTTTTTTTAATCATAATTCGCTGATTTTAAAAATTTAAAAAAAGTTACAAGTTAAACGGTCATGTAATTAACTCTTATTTTTGAAATGTTTTGAGCTGAAAGGGCGGCGTAATGGTACTATTTACGAACATTACTTAATTTTTATCTTACCAAAAAATCTACAATTTTGTACTTTACAAAATTTTCTTTTTATAGTTTTTGTGTTATTTTTGGAAAAAAAGAAAATTATTTGCAAAATTACCAAATACACTATTCTCTTCAAGCACGACTTTTTCAAAACTACGTACTTTAAACCGGTCAAATTTTCGGAGTCTACTTGAAATACATAAATAAAGTGATTTGTGAAGTAGTAGCAATTTATTTTAATTGTGGTGAAATTTTTGTCGAAACAGAAATATAAACCAACCTTATTTATGTCATAACTCGCTTAATTTGATGCTTTTATCAAAAACCAAATTCAAGCAATTTTTTTAAGCACTTAAAAAGGTATATATAAATTCCTCCCGAAAAATGCATGTTTGTACTTCTTCTATTATACTTTCATCTGTTTCATATTAAGGAGACCAAAGTGTACAACAATATTCTAAGCTAGAATAGAATAGAATAGAGCACATATTCAAAACCCTTTGTCATTGATAATGATAAATCCCAACATTTTAAAAGCACTGTTTGTAATGAATATTATGTGTTCCTTAAAACTACGCCAAAAATTTTATTTTCTTAACGTTCTTTAATGGTACATTATTCATTAAGTAAGGATTATTAATGGTTACGTTTTTTGTGTAAAGGATATCAAAAAACATTTATCTATATTAAAGTAATGCTTATTGGTATCGCACCAGAACAAAAGATTGTCAATATCACGTTGTATTACCAAACAGTCGTCTAAATTATCAATCTTGTAAAAAATTTTTAAATCACCAGTATACAGTTTTTAATAGACAAACCTATGTCGTTAATGAATAATATAAATAGTATGGGCACACAATGTGACTCCTAAGGCACACCAGAAAACGACTCTATGTAGCCAATTTACAGTAGTTTAGAAAAGTCTGTGTGGATACTGTCGTTTTGGGAATGTTTTTCTGTAGCTGTGAATGATAAATGAATAGTCGTTGTAACGTTTTTTCAAGAACCCATGTTGCCTCTCTAGATATGATGTTTTTAGATGCCCATAATAATTTTTGAGCAACAATTTTATCAAAAAATTTTGGGAATTGATGACTGTAAGCAACTCTTCTGTAGTTTTCTATGTTAGATCTATCTTACTTACTTGACAAAACAAATTTATACTTTTTTATTTCTTATTTTAAAGATTAACATCCAACAGTTATAATTGGAAGAAGTAATTTGTAACATTTATACAATATCTATAAGATTAGCATAGAGAAGTCAATATGAAAGGACGTAATATTGTATATATGTTTTAATTTTATTACATTATTGTCATTGTGTAATAACTACAACTGCTTTTCTGGTGTTGGTTTTACATGACTGCTGAAGAAGAGGTGATATAACACCAAAATGATGTCCTTTCCTATATAAAAACTGGTGAAAAATTTACATAAATACTAAAAGTATTTCAGTTCAATATATCTTATACAAAAACAAACGACTTATTTCGTCAACAAAATTGCGTTTACGTTTTGTTAAATTTTTTTGCAAACGAAATAAAAGTTTCTTTATATGTGAAAATGAAATTAAAATTTTCCTACAGTGTTTTTAAATCTAAATTCAAATTTTATTATATTAGCATTTTATTTTTATCATGCTAGTAGATGTAAAATATAAGCTATGTATACGAAAGTAAGGGAAATGTCTTTCTGTGATTGTACCTATAAAACGCTATTTTAGTATTAAATCAAAAATTAATATTGTTTTGTGACGTAAAAAAATTGTATTTATTAACTTTATAATTTTTAAAACTTTGTGTAAATTAAACCAATTTATGGTGATAATTTACTCATTTATATTTATTTGTAGTAGGTGAACTTCTATTTTCATTGCATATCTGATATAAACATTACTGTAAACCCTCTTTATACTTACTAGAAATATTCAAAGCTTTAAAATGGTTATAAAATGGTAAATACTGTAAATCGCAAACAAGATATGAAATAGGTAGTTTTAATATCGCGAAATTTACACAAAATAAATCATGCCGGGATTGTCTTATCGATTTTTTCTAGACATACGTTTATAGTGAATGCAATGGTTTGCATCAATTCTAACTTCAAAATATTATTTTCCTATTTTGATAAGTGAGTTGCATTTCTATAGAATCCATAATTGCGAGTTGCTTTATCTAAGCATCTATCAATCTTAGTAGGTTTTGGGCAATGGTCTGCTATGTAAAAGCTTTCATTTGATTGACAGCTTTTTCAGTTTGCAGACTAGATTATAACCGGAACTCTAAATATTTACATAGAGTTTTAGTATTATAAACATTTTTCTTTAGCAAAGATAAACATATCGAAAACACTTAGAAGAAAATTTGTATAGTTGTTTAAGTTTTATCAACAACAGTGATTGACGTAGACATCTTGTGAATAAGCAAACTGCTTAATGTGCAGCGTCACGGTATTACATTATTAAACGCGATGCTTATAATTATATTGAATAAAGAAATTTAAAATTTGATTACATGAAATACTGTAAGTGAAAAAGAAAACAGATAATTATATAGAGGTGCAATATCTCGTCAAACAATCGTATAACTATTTTTGCACATTAAAAAAATTTAAATCATTTTAGTTTCCAATAATGACGTTATTTTATGCCTGGCGGTATTTAAATTTTGTTTTTCAAAACAGGACAAGAAACCAAACATCGAGTCCACCACACTAATATTGTTTGTAGAAATTCCTTCCATTTATGAGGGAATGTAGTCACTTTTCTTTTTTAAGTACAAATTTATCGTCTCTTGTATTTCTGCCTCAAGCTAAATAACATTTCTATAGTAACCCGTCTGTTAAAGTTAACTCTGTTAATTAAATCTTTTGTTTTTCTCAAAATTACCGCTTACGTTTTTTAAATAACAACGACTGCTATTTTTTTTTTTAATCTGAAGCTTCGTATGAATGAAAACTTTATGATTATTGCAGTGAAAAGTTAATTTTAAATAAATAAAAATTTTATTTAAATTGAAATGCTAAAAAAGATTTACAATGAGTGTTTCTATTTAAAATGACAGGTAAAATTAAATTTATTTAGAGTTTAAAAAATTTTAAACGTCTAATCTCATAATTTTGTTTATAAAATAATTCTAGTTGGTGCATAAATGAATATTTCCGTTTAATTAGATAAGTAAAGAAAATAAGTAATCACTTGTTGTGTGTTGAAATGAAAGGGAGTGAACTATGAGTGAGATAAAAACATATTTTAAAAAGATAATACTGGACTTTGCCTAGTTAATTTCAGACAAAAAGCAAAGACAATAAATCTCCAGAAAAAGTTTTATTTGTTTAACAATCGAAGTAACGTAACAAACATAAGCAAAAAAACCTAAAGAAGAACGTAGAAAGAAACCCAAAATAGATCAATCCAACTAATTGGTTACTAACGAAAAACAAAACTTAGTACCTCTCAATTATGTGTAGCAAATACTGTAATCCCAATATATTGAAGTAATGCTAATGCCTGGTGTAAATTTGAAAAATGGGAGTAATGCCCCATGCAATACTTGTTGTCTAAACATTTAAAACTAAAACTTTTACTTTTTTGCGATGGCACTACTCATCAATTGCAAAAATATAATAGTAACTTTATTTTCTTCTTTTTTAGCTACGTTTCTTTTCTTTAATAAATTTTACAATTTCAATATCAACAGTTTCCAACACAAATTGAATGGTAATGCGGTATTTAGGTAAATGTAAAATAAGAAAAAAAGTAACATCCTGACGTGCTTCGCTGAAGAAGTACAATAGCCTTGATAGTCGCTGGGTTCTTGCTTTAAACCCGGTTAGGCTTATTATTATAGAAAATATTGCGGTCCTTAACGTTGTACCCGGATAAATATTATTAGTGTCAAAATGTCAGTTGGATAACGGAATTCATCTAAAAAATAAACCAATAACCAAAAAAACTAAAATGAATTATTTAGATTGTTCGGCGAAAATCTCAGATTATAACTGGTTAACGAATTAGTGTATCCTTATATTTTCCAATAATTAATACATTTATTTGATTTATTTTAAATAAATCCAAAATTAATATGTTAAAATGTTTTTAAACGAACGTGCGTACATCAAAATTGTTTGTTTATTGCATACAATTGCAAAATCAAAATTTAAGGTCGCCAACTGTAACGTAAAATAAACTATAAAATGAAACTGTTACAACGTTTGAAGAAATAAAAAGTAGAAAAAAGGAGAGTGCATGTTTGGATTAAAAGTAGAAGGTTATTCATTGAGCATTGATCATTCATAGTTTTGAGTTTAAACATCTCGAAATTTACATTGAACGTAAAATTACGGCCGTTAAAAAATAATCTTATAAAGTCAAAATTGATTAATCAAAAGATCCAGGATAAATAAATTAGTGCACTTAACGAATATGGTAATATGATACACAACTGAAACACGGAGTCGGTTAAAGTCCTTTTGTGTTTATGCATGCACGCTACATACGCAAATATCTAGATTTTTCAGTTCATTATTTTGTTTGTTCTATTATAACGATACTTTATTATAAAAAATAATTAGTTAGTTGTAAAACATTCTTATTATCGGATGAATGGACGCAAGCTTTGACATTTGATAAACAATTTTAAATTTAAATAAAGAGTTTCTCATTGCTCGAGTTTTTCAATTAATGATTTTTTATAAAAATATATAACGTAATTCATCGCAATGTATTACCACAGATACGATTAGGTTTTAAGGCCGTTTACCCTAACTCATTGTTATTTATGCAGCAATATTCACTTTACATTTTTCTTCAAATAAAAGTAATTTAATTATACCCAAATTTTGTTTATAGTATTTTCCGATCTGTTACGTAATAACTGAAATATGACAAACTTGTGTCGCTAATTGTATTAACATTCTTTTGAAGAACATTAATTAAATATATAAAAAAAGAAAAGTTGTTAAAAATTTTATTAATCTTTTTTTTCAAAACGCACTTGTGCACTTTGACTTTAATTTTAAAATCTGTTCAAGGGAGCTCGTTATTTAAAGAATGGGATATAAAACAGATACCTACGTCTATACTTCTCCTAAAAAGTTGGGTGTTTGTACGTGCTTATTGATTTTCCACAGTTTAAGTTTATTATTAAACTGCCTTTTTGGTACTTTCCGAATTTTTAAGTCAATAATAAATTACGATTGCTTTTTGTTGTGGTTACGCCATTTTCTGTAGTACTATTCAGAATTGTTTATTTGACACACATTTTGTTATTTTTTATTGGTAGCAAAAGTATCATTTGCTTTAATTGGGCGAAGATAAATTAAAAGTAGGAAGATTTATTATTTAAACATAAGTGAAAGTTAGATACCGTACCTGAGAATTAATATTTTGCCCGTAGTAGTATTAAGGTAAATTATTTGTAGAGTATTAACAATGAAAAAATTATCAAGTTCGGTAAACCGATTTTAGGTACATTTAATTGTTGTATAAAATGTAAGAAACTTGAATTATGTCAAGTAAGAGGTAAATGTATTAAATTATGTAAGTTTTTTATTTTTCTTAACTTGGTAAGGTAAACAATTTTCATTCTCTCATATGAATTTTGATTAGAACATATATTGCACCTAGATGAGCTACTACATTCGTATGTTACTATAGAGCGGGAGTGTCTATCGATCATTTAATATTGTATTATTTTTGTGTGTTGGTAAATTCATTGCTTGATGTTAATCATAATTTGCCAATAGATTAAGAACAAGTAATCTAGATTCTAATATAACAAAAGACCGTCAAAATAGGTTTATAGAAAAACAAATAATCCTGCCTCTAAAGAAGTTTTACCTTGCAATGCATGTTTCACTCAGAGAAAACTCCCTATAAGTTGCATGAAGTTATTATGATTACTTCCAGAAAAACAAATAGTACAAAAAACTTATGAAAATAGTGCTCGTGAGGACGACGACAAAAGTAAGATACAATCTCACATAGATCCTAACACTTCGCTAAACCAAAACTAAGAAGAGAAAAAAAATTAATACAAAAGAAGGAAATTGAAATCTACGCCAAGGACACAAAAGCCTTTGAACCTAATAAAACTCAAACCCAAAAAGCACACCAACCCTCAAGCTCTACACTATAGCAGTAGAAGCTAAAAAACTCAATATAACAGGGAAAAAGTAACTAATAACTACATTTTTCCGCGCGTGTTAACAAGTCAGATGCCATCGGTTGTGTTACGGGTCTGCAGCAAATTTAATCTGTCAAAAGACAAAAAGTCTATAAAAAATGTGGTTTACTAAAACCGAAGAATAGACAAAACGTGGCAAGTGCAAGCGTCTACTTGCTAATACTAAGATTTGTCTAATACGAATCCTACGTCAGGTGGGATTTCTTGCTGATTCAAAAGAAGTCAAAGCATAAGTTTATAAAGAAAAAATAAAAAATAACGGTATGATAAGAAAAGAACAGAAGATGAAACGTCATGTCTTAAACAGAACAACAAAAAATCTACTAGTGTCCAAAATTAACATCGCGGTTCTAATTTAGACAAATGGCATCTTGCACCGCACAAGATTAGCGCATTGTGGTTATCCGACAAGACTACTAGTCCTTAATTGCAACACAGTTAGATGTACGAGCAGATTTTTTTAGATCATAGTCAACCTTACCTACGTACCGCCCTAATGACTAGATAAACAAATGACGAAAAAATAAATAAAAGAAAAAGTAAGAGTTCTTCGACTAGATGATCAGTTTGTCGCTAACAACTAACGTGACTTAAGTAACACTCTCCTGACTTGCCTTTTCTACCACCTTCAGCAGATAAACAGTAAAACAGAAAAAAAGATGCTTCTAGGAATATGTTCAAAGGAATGGAACTCTAAACTGCAGCGTCTATTATACTGGTATTAGTTCGCTGAAGATGATAGCTTCGCTATTGAAACACGTGTCCGAGTATAGTTTTTTGGTGCAGTTTTTTGGTGTTCTTCCGTTCGTTTTTCTAGGAATATGATATCTGCATAATAAACGGTTTCTGTAAAACATGCCGTAGAATAGCTTTGTGCCAAGTTAGGAATGCCAATCAGTGCGTTCAGAATTTGAAACTGTATCATCAGGAAAAAAAAGGTGCTTTCAAATCTCGTCAGCAGAAAAATTTATTCTTTGGCAAAGAAAGCAAAGTATTTATCCCACTTCAAAGGAATAGAACATTAAACTGTAGCGTCTTTATAACAAACTAAAAAACACCAAAAAACTGCACAAAAAAAAAAAGTTTACTCAGTATCGGTTCGCTGATGATGATAGCTTAGATATTGAAACACGTGTCCGAGTAAAATTTTTTGTACAGTTTTTTGGTGTTTTTCAGTTTGTTATTTATCCCACTGTCATTGATTATCTTTGCACAATCATCGTCTTTGAAACACTTTCCGCAAGATTCGACTGTGGGTATACAAAGTATTGTGGTGTGGTATTCTTTACAAAGATTTGTAAACTTGCGGCTCTTTCAAATTATACGCAATTATGAGTTATCAGATATCCATGATTTTAGAAATAGCAGACGCAGTAATAGTTCGTAGAGTAAAAATATACAGTTTCAAACAACTAAGCAAAGGACAAACGATGTCGTAGCACAAAACTTTTCAAAGCTACGAAGGTTTTGTTCTTAGAGCAAAATAACCTTTGTGGGAAGATTATTCCAATGAGCGCAGCACAAATAGAATAGTGACGCATAATGTTGTAGAATGCGAGCGAAGAGGATCATTTACATTTTTGGGTAGGTACGATTATTTTGTAGTTGTTTGAATAATTTTGGTCAAAGGAAGAAAGGTAGAAAACATTGTCTTTTACTGACAAAGATGGTTTTACTAATGTCCAGACATCGGATATGATGATCGTTTTTTATATCATAAAAATAGGGAAACCAATGTTGACGTAAACAATTGTATTGATTCCGAGATTAGCTTTAAATACCTAAAACACTGCATACTTGTCGAAAATGAATTCATTCAACGGAGGTCAAAAATAACATGGGCTTACAGTAATATTTTTCTTTATTTATAAATATTTTTCTTATCTATTTTTCTACAACTGCCTCTTTTAGCTAGTGTTTCAATTTGGGTTATATTACAATTTTGAGGGTTAACTTTTGTTTCTCTTATAATTTCGCTAATCGTTTTTTACCCTATTGATCGAGTTTATCTCTTAATTTTTTTGTCCGTTTGTGGTAATTTTATTTCTCTTTAGTAACTATTTGGTGGTTATTTTCTGCTTTTTTTTGTTCTATTTGCCCATTTAGTGTTAATTTTATTAACGGTTTTATTATTAAATTCCATGGCTGTCACAGTTTACGCTACCAGGTAAATTGGTCTTACCTGCATAAAAAAGAGTAGTGGCCAAAATTTCAAACATTTGAAGATCAAAAAAAAAGAAGGTGATTACATTAGTCTCAGCATCATGTTCACTCATAATTGCCCACATAAAAGTAATAACAGTTGACCTTCTAACTCTTTCCCAGAGAAGCTGCATCACCAAATAATATGATGAAGATCCGAAGAAACCTTTAAAATATGAACTTGCACCCTTTGCAATGTCTCTATCTACAGAAAGAGGAATGCCCAAGGGGAAGAAGTTAACACTGTATTTACTATTCATTCTTGTAGAGGAAAACATAATTCCTGGTAGCATAAATGAGTTATTAGAGGTTATCTTCTGCACAAGGTTGTGTGGAATAAAAACATAACCAATACTCGAAGCTGTCTGTAAATCCCTATGTAGACTTTCTATATCGCAACTTCATTGAAATTCGATAGTGGTATTGGGTATCTAAGTGATACGTTCTATAAAAACCACTAAAGCTATGGAAAGATTGCGTCAGGTTTTACTTTACTCTTTCACTAAATACGTTTATTCAACAACAACTACAGAGACATTCCTGGCAAATAACGCCAACAAAAAAAAATTAAATGTTTATGTTTAAAATTGTGAAGAATGGAATAGGCACATAGCAGGCTATAGAGGACGCTGATGTGCTAACAGTTATATAATGATCATCGGAGAAGATGTGGATTTCTTTGTACTCTTGGTAACGTTAGACTCATCTCACAGCAACATTTTCTTTAAAAAATTAGAAGACTCAATGCACCTAGCGTCCTCTATTCGCCAACTTCATCTGCCTTCACAGTCTCAGAGATATTATTTCTCCATGTCAGTGGGTGTGACAACATTTTAACACCCTTAGAATGGGGAAACGAAATTTGCCACACTTATCCAAAGAAAACCTTCTATCGATCTGATTCCACTGTCAACAACATATTGCCACAGATACGCTCGATGACCAGCGTTACCAATTTCTCAGTACCTCAGACGCAGCGGTCTACCATGCTTACCGAACGTACCTCCAGGTGCAAACTTGGCTTGGTCACAAAAAAAACTAGATTGGGGATAATTCCCGCAGCAACGCAGATTGCAGTTGTAAGAGAGCAGGTTTACTGTGCATAAACTGCTGTGATCACGCATCTGAATATTCTCAAGAAATCAACTTGCAAGAGGAAGAGACTGGAGAAGACATAAATAGTGATAATGAACTCGATTCGGTTCTTAAAGGTTACTCAGAAATTGCAAATGCATTTGATCAGCTAATTGAAACATAAGTGAACATGAAGTATTAAAAGAAAATATTGTGTTACAGCTAGAAGATGCTCATGAAAACCACTCAGACCTGGGAAGAAACATTCAATTTGTTAACTCCTCATTTAACTATACTTTTTTATTTTTATTTTTATTATTCATTATAAGATTGCCATTTTGTGAAATTTTGCCTTTTTGTTCTTTGAGGGGAGACAAAATATTGATCAGTGAAATTTATGGAAAATTTTGTCCTCTACAACATTCATTAAAAACATTTAGTAGCAGATTAGTCAGATTTAATTAATTAAGATTATTATTATTATCAATGAAGTATAAGAAAAAGAAATATAAAAATATGTTGAATTTTCTTTTTGACTATAAAAACAGAGATAGATATATAATATTTCAATTATAAACAGATTTGATATTTCAAGGTATTTCTCATTCTCTTAGGGTAACATAAACCTATTAAAATTCGTATATAAATCATATATAAAACGAATGTGTAACTTCCATTTATTACTGTCGGTATCCGCATCCCTATTTCCACAAATCAAGAAAACAGTCAATATATGCCAAATGGGGTATCATAAATGGCGTTTTATAAATTACATTTACAAGTCACCAAGCACAGTGATACGTTAGTATCTATTTTTTGCAGATTGTCAGAGAATAAGCAAGGAAACGACCACTGGATAAGGATGACTGAACTATAATATCTTTAACATCCTATATCTGATCAAATCCGCAAGGATCCACTATTACGACTTCTTATTCCCTTTACTACGCTTTTGTTTTCGATCGGGATTCTACTACATTTTAACGAAACAGCTTTCATCGTTATAAATTCGACAATATTTACATTATAATTCCTTTGTGGATAAAAATATTGTCTTTAAATTTGTCTTTGTCTGACACTTAAGAAACCATTTTTAACAATGTTTTTTTATTAAAGAATTTCACAAATAATTAAGTTTTAAATGTGCTAAACTCTTGAAGTCTTTTATTAAAATCTTGCCTTAAATATCTTAATTTTATTTTTGGAGAAAATTTATTCTAAAATTAAAAAGTAAAGCTTCAACATTAAACAGTATTTACATAAAGTACTTAATCAAATTTCATAATTTAGCTAATGAATGGGCCAATTTTGAAATAAGAAAAATCACTCAAATTGTGTAAAATGCAATATAAACTAAAATAATTTGATTTTAAAATGGTAAATTTAAGTTAAATAATTATTTCAATTAATAATTTTGAATAATTTATTAAGTGTAAGTTTAAAATTTCACGTGTAAACGTGAAGCTTTTGGCTTTTACAATAATATTCGCATTTTCTTATTTTGAATGTGAACATTTTATTACGGAAACTCAACTAAAATAATACAACTTCAATATTCTATAATAATAATAATTCAGGCTACATTATAAAATAAGTGCTTTGCACAGAACTCCACATCGTTCTGATACTAACAAATATGTAAAAGTGTATGGAAAGTGTGAGGCGATATAAAACATTTTGCTAACAGTTTTGCAACTTAATAATGTTGATTAAAAAAATCACATTTAAGAAGGAAATGTGCATAGCAAAGCAATTTGTAAAATCGATTCAGTATCACTTACCTGCTACGCTACTACCATTCCTACGGCGAGAAAAAACGAGGTATCGCGCACCCTCGTACCTTTGAAAATAAGTTCTCTATCTAAAACGAAAATAAAAATTGCGCTTTGGTCCAAAGAAAAGCTACAGAAAGTAAGATTTCCAACATCTATTTTTTGTATTGTATGATTGATATTGATGAAGATATTGTTACAACAATTAGTGTCACGTAATTGTTAAATTTGGTGATTACTTAACGTATCAAAAAATAGTTTAAACAAAATGTATGTATAATTGAATTGTAAAAATACTTTTATTTAAAACAAAATATGTAAAATTACTATTTCTATAAATATTTCAAACATTCGCCATTTGGGTTCATAGATTATATTCCAAATCTACGATATTATAAATACGACCCATATGTGCAAAGTTTCATAAAAAATGAGAAGGGTGATTTTCTTTTTATTTTGTTTTCACAGAGACCGGTCATCGGATAAAATTTTTTTTCTAATTCATCAGAAAACGTAAAAAAATAAGTGTTTACATTTTGGGTTTCAAAACCGTAGCATACATACCACAATAGAGACTTCAAATCTTCCTGCTAATCATCTTACGATTTGCCGACAACAGATATTACATGCAATTTTCTTCCAAATAAACTTACAAAATGAAAAGCAAAATGCTAGTGCCGATCAAAGAAGATACCGCTACCATCCCTCTCAAAAACCTTGGAAGCTTTTCTGTCGTTAATGAAATGACGAACACCTGAGGTGAAGATTGGTTTTAAAAAATTCAGGTGGCCTATAAGCTGGAGTTCAAAATTCGTTTCAAAGACGAGAGCGTCGTCAACAAAATTAATTTCCCCGAAAGAACAATTAACCATTGAAATGACGCGTAGTGTTGACTGGAAAAGAATTCGCAGGTTGCACAACATATTCTTCCAAATTATTTAATTCCACAGCAACACAAGAATCATTCAAATTGTCTTTCTCTTAGACAACACCAAAAATTTATTTTTAATACAAATTCATATCGCAAAATACACAACAAACAAAACTTGTTAAAACAAACGGTTGTTACCCAAACACGATTCCACCAATCACAAAATAATTTTATAAAGAGAACTAAATTCCATTATCTCTGGAAGCGGTAAATTAAGAAAACAATGATAAACCATTATAACAAAATAACTAATTAAAGCAAAAATTTGAACAAACAACAAAAAAATAACAGAACAAATCAAAAACAAAATAACACTCTTTCTGATATTAATCAAGTGGTTTATCAATAAAGAATTTTACACTTTTGTTCCTGCCAACTTTCCGTAAAGATGAACCAATGATATCTTTTGCTGATTTCGTAAAACTAATATATTTCGGACTAAGTTTTGGGCAAAAATAATTACTTGCATTTGAAAATGCATATTTTTCCGTCAAACTATCTTCACTTGCATATTCTATGCCTCTTCTACGTAGAATCATAATGGTGCTTGTTTTTTAACATACGCTTTTTGAAATCGATTCTGTACATTTTTATACAAGTTTGTAAGCAAAGGAGGTATATTATCTGCTTTGCTTTAATCGTAATTAACTTCTTCAAGCAGAATATTCTTGAAATCAGTTTTCTTAAGAATTTGTTCTCTACGAAAATTGAGGTAATAAGGAGAATAATTTGTGTTCTTTGTCCCAGTTTCTTTGATCATCTTGAATATAAGTGCTTAGTAAAAATTTTAGGACTTTTGGCAGTATTTTCTTGGGCATGGTAATATGCGTTATATCCAATTTTTATTTCATAATTCTTACACAAAGTTTGAAATAGGAAGCTTCTAAATTGTGGTCCATTATCACATATTAAAGCTTGAGGAATACCAAACAACAAAAATAATTAGTTTTCTACTGTTTTTACAAATGTTACAAACAACAGCCCATTTTAATGAAAAGAATCGAACAAATTTGCTAAAATAATCAGCAATAACAAAAATATAAGTGCCACCACTCTTATACTTAAGCAGGAGTCCTACTAAATCACAACAAATATTAATATTAGTAAATATTAATTACATCTGTCTTCATTTTTGTTCAACAGCATTTCTCTCGAAGACGGTGACTTATTTATTTATTTATTTTATTTTAAATCCTCATATAGGAGTTCATGAAATTTTTGAATTATTTTCTTCCGTTTCCATTGAAGGTCGGAATGTTGGTGAGCAACGTACTTGTAAAGATCATCATTTTGAAGTTTATATTTGCTAAATTTTGTTGGAGATTCAAGAAGGTGCATTTTTATTTTATTATTCCAAACATCTTGTTTGACCAAACTAGAAATAACGTCAATTCCGAGTAACAATCGAGATAAGGCGTCGGATACTAAATGTTTTTTTCCGCAATTGTATTGTTGAAGTCAAACGATTCATGTAGCTAGTCACCTACGTGGATACTTCAAATTGTTTAGCCAAACCAACAAAACATGGTTAGTTATTATAGTAAATGTGGAACCTTCTAAATAGGGTCTTAATTTCTCTATGTTCCAAATAACAGCGTAACACTCTCTTTCCGTCGTAGACAATTTCTTTTCTGCGCTAGTAAGTAAGTAACTTAATTACAAATTAACTTGTTCAGTCTCTAAATCTTTTCGTCTAAGAACATCTCCTATTCCATAAGCACTAGGTCAGTTTGTAAATAAAAAGGTATTTTGAAGTCAGGGAATCATAAAACAGGTGCCGAAATCATTAAATTTTTAATATTTTGGAAAACTTTATTGCAAGTTTTGGTCCTTTAAAAACTCGAATTCTTCTTAAGCAGATGTCCCATTGGGGCGGTTATTGTTGGGTAATTTGGTATAAACTTTCTGTACCATTACCAATACAGATCTAACTTTTTTAACACGTTTAGGTATTTTCAAGTCAAAAATGGCAGATATATTTTCCGGACCGACATGAATTACTTGTCGATCTACAATGTAACCTAGGTACTTTAACTGTTCTCGACAAACTGACATTTTTATTTCCTTAAAGTTAGATTGGCTTCCTTAAGGCGATCAAAACTTCTGGCAAAACCGTAAAGTGTTACTCAAAAGTATTTGTAATAACGATTATCATTGTCTAGATACACGAACACATAGGGTTCTAGTTTGGGTCCAAGTATTTTATCAATTAAACGCGACTAAGTAGCAGAGCTATTCGATAAACCAAAAGGCATTCGTTTAAACCTAAGCAGTCCTCTGCCGGGGACAATAAAGCTAATACAATTGCAAGAATGTTTGGCAATTGGAATTTGTTTAAAGAATGGTAATCGTAATGGAAGTTTTGTGATCTAGGATTCGTTGGGTAACTTTTGTGGTGGTCGTGCAGAGTTTAATGAGTCAGCTACGGGCTGGATAAATTTGGTAATGTTTGTGACGTGGTGTAATTTTTGGATGGATCGTGAGGAATTGATCCGAAAATGAACTATGGGGTTGTACTTTGAGCTAGGTTAGCAAAGATGATGAATAAACGAATGCGGATGTGCGCTTAGGTAAGTTGGCAGGATTTGTCAGTTAGGATTGCAGACGTGACTGTTTCAAAAATGATTATAACAATTGAAATTACTTGAATTGATAGTAAAATGGTGAAATGCGTTGATTATTAATACAAAGAAGGATAAGACGCAAGGACAGGGCTTGAGGAATACACAATAAGTGTGCATTTATATTACTATGGTATAAATGTCTCCAATTCAAAGCTTGTTTGCTTGATGAAGAATTCCTGGCACAAAAACGTAATTGTAGTCACTAGGATAGTGAATCGGAGGTAATCCAAGATTATTTTGCATATTCTCAATTATATGTCCGTGTTTAATTAAGATGAGGATTGTTTAGAACTCAACCAAGATCTTGAAACTCTATTCCATTACCAAACTTACAAAATAATTAGATTTAGTTTATAAAATATAAATTTATGTAAGTATGCCAAGGTCATATGAATGGGTAAATCAAAGCATAAGAGAGTGGATTCAAATGAAATTTTAAATAAGAAAGACTTGAATGTTTGAAAATCTTCGATAATAATCGTCGACAAGGGAAAATTCAAAAATAAAATATTAAAAACGATTTGGCGTTACAAAAGGTCATTGAGCCCAATTCTAAGAAGTATTGAAATAAGATTTTTGCGGCGCTACAAATTTAGATATTTGAGGTAAATAAAAGTCAGAAAATATTGTAACATTAATTAATAACATGGATAATTAGCAAATTAGAAGGAAACTAGTGAAAAATGGTAATGGTATGACAAGGCTACCAATAGAGGGCGTATTTAAAACACAAACAACAAGCTAAAATTAACGGATTGTAACAAGAAACAAAGAAAGATCAAAGTGAATTTTGATAAGATTATAAATACATATGCACAATAAATGCTACTTTCTTCTCGATAAAACCGAGGGCAGAAGAAGAAATAAGTTTTTAGTATCAAACCTTTAAAAAATAACATTTAATTAGAAAAATATAAAGAAGAAAAAGCTAGCAGGCAAAACGTTAATTTATTACGTGAACTTGAGAAAATCAATTTGTTTTATGTTGTTTTGCATAGACAAAGATCCACAGAAGAAAAGATTTAATTGATCTAAAGATTTTGTACTTGTCAAAATTGAACCATAGCAATATTTATGTCATTGAAACGTGGAGTTTTGTTGTAATAGATTTACAAATTTAATTTGATGCTCAATATCATCTCAGTATACAGGGTGTCTCACCGGGAACGCCATCGATAGATTATAGAAAAACTGTACATGGGAAAAATTTGAAAATTTGGTAGTATACTAACATCGACGGGGGCAGTTCCGTTAATAATAATAATAAAGGCATTAAGTATAGGAAAAAGAAATTAGTACAGGAAAATTTTATAATTTTGTTTAGGCCTGAAAACGTCATTTTGACATAAAATTTAAAATAAGTCCAAAACAGTTAGACTTAGGTATAGGACATTATACACAAAATGTGTCTAGAATTTTGGGCAAAATTCAAAAATAGAAAAATATAGAGGGTGTTTTATTTAAAATAACCGGAAGTGTCACCATCTTGAAAATATTTTAGCGGAACTGCCTCCGTCGATGTTAGTATACTACCAAATTTTCAAATTTTTCTCATGTACAGTTTTTCTATAATCTATCGATGGCGTTCCCGGTGGGACACCCTGTATACATTGAAAGTATGGGTGAAGATTAGATAAATTAAGGGAGAGGATAGCGTACTGGTTTAGAATTCTCTACTTATAAGTGTACATTTTTGTTATCTTAAAAAATGTACTGCAGACAAGACGACTCTTGGGGGGATCGAACCCGAGTCTCTCGAATGATAAATGATCGCAACGTGAATTTGCTGCTCAGTTAATTCACGACAGATTAATATGGAAGCGACGTTGTCACCTCATTGGTTATATGGTTACGTACAGTTTTCTATAAAGTTTATTTCAATTAATTATTATTTGATCATGTTTGTTTAGAAGCATACTACGAATATAATCACGGATATGTATCCTTCAAGTTTAAAAACAATTATTACAGCGCCTTTGTAATTCAAAAAATTAAATCTGAATAAACTTATTTTTAAAAGCATTTCATTCTATTAATAATATTACCTCACTAAAAATTGACAAATCGATTACAAATTCAGAGTATAACTTTCTTTGCACCCGTTCATGTTGCTAAAATTTACATCGTAAATGACAATATGTTTTTAAGTAGTTCCTTCTGCGTTTTACATAAGTAGCTCGTCTCAAAATACACGAGTAACGTTTATTTAAAACGGTATCATAATTTAAACACGAAGGCACACTGTAAACTCAAAATATAAGGTTTTTTTTCTGTTTTAAGTCGTTTAGAAAACACCTACAATCCATTGTAATAATTTCTTCGTAATATTTAACAGAATATAAGTGTACCATAAATCTCAAAATTGGATAATTGTATTCAAGATCGTTTGGAGAACAACCCCGGATATTATATTAAACACCTCAGTTGAAAATTCCGGTTAATGTATATTTATGGTGCTCGATGAAGGCAAGACTTTGCAACGCGAGCAATTTTCTTAGTAGACCTTTACGTTTAACGCAAGTTTTGGCAGGATTGCACCGTGTACTATAAAAGCAAGGTAATAACGACAACAAATAGTGATTGTAGTTGACTTCGAGATCCTTAGAGACTTCCATTTGAGCAGAGCCGCATTTAGTGCATTTAAGTTCTCTATTTTTATTGTGGATCTCAGGTATTTTTCGTCAAAGTGTCTTGCAAAAGAATTATAGAAATTCTGATAATACCATAAACAGTTAATAAGCCTTAAACATTGATGTATTATTTATTTCATTAATGAAAACTTGCTTAATACGCTTCTGTAATGTATTTGAACGAAAAGGTAGCAAAAAGCAAACGACGCAACACTTGGTGAAGATATAAACAGCGGGCCCTTCCTATAAAAGCGATATAAGCTATGATTGAACACATTCTATCTTGTGTGGGACTAGTGAAAAATAAATAACAGCCTTTTCGGATATTAACTGAATTGAATAGGAACGAACACAGTTTCGCACGGTATTTTATATAAGTACATTTTGTGTACTACAATAAGGTATAGTAATGGGAATAATTACCTTCTCCGTCAAGATTTTTTCAGATTTTTTGGCGTTTATATTTTCAGAAAAATGATGTATTAATTGAAAGTAAGTAATAAATTATCTGGCGTTTTTATTTAATCTATTGACGTGTATTTTTCACTACTTTCTACCTTTTACGGTAAATAATGGTTACATTATAAAGCTTTCGTCTTCTTGACAACTACACCATATTTCACTAACGCACCCACTCTTATAGACAAGGACTAACCTTGTTGAAAACCCGATGACTTCTTGTTAAAGGTGTAGGTGAAAATAAGTACCTTCTATTAAGAATATGCGTGCAGTAATATATTACCATTCATTATTTAATTCACCACACGAATAGCCAAAAGCATTCCTGAAACTACCGTAGTTTTACCTATACTAACAAAAGCACTAGAATATCCCAGTTTGTCCTGAAAACGTATACACATCAAATTTGTCTTACTCAACATCAACAAAAACTATGTCGGTATAAATAATTACTTCTTCTTGAATGTAGCATGAACACGTGCTTTATTTTTTTACGAATTGAGAACGTTTTGCTTAATTTCTTTTATATATTCACTACTCACACCGAAGTTTTATCAGTAGTACTTAATTAACATACATAATTTTGCTTAACAATCCAAGCAGTTCAAAATATTATTTAAATGTTAGTAAATAATATGAATCAAACTTTTAAATGTAACACTTTTATGTATTAGAAAAATATCTTAGGAAAATATTTATTAAATATTTTAGGTAAACATATACAAAATATTTGAAATAAATCTTACCTAAATATTTTAAGCAAATATTTATCAAATAATATAAAAAATGCTTAAAATAAATGATTTCATATTTTAAATAAATATATTTAAAATATTTGAATTAAGTTTTCTAATAACATTTTCTAAACATTTAAAAATGATATTTATGCTACATTGTAAATAATACAATGATATACAAAAGTAAAAATATATTCAAGTTTTTTTTTTATATTTTCTTCTTTATCTTTTCAAAAGAACATTTTAATACTTGAATAACTAATATAACAATACTTATTACATAATACAAATACACAAATTCTTAAGTACTGTAAAACTACAAACTACAAAATAAAATATTAAATTGTGATCGTAATTCAGATTTCCTCTTCAATCAAATCATACTTGTAAGCAAAATGTATTAATTTTTAATTATAAGGCCACACAAAACTATGTAAAGATTGAAATGGTCGAGTCCTTGTCAAAGTTGATGTGTTTTTTATCATATTCAAAACGGTATTTTAATATGAACATAAATTTGATTTCTGAGATGCAAAAAATAAAAAAATAAATTTAACATTTTTTAAAATTCAATTGCACAAACAAATCTAATACAATGAGTAGGTACGGTAATAGCAATTACAAAATAATTCAATATTTTAAGAACAACATTCCTATTATTGGTTGTGTTGTTGTGATTGTATGTTCTAGATTTTTTCCTACATGCGCTTTTGCGGTTAATAAAAACAAAAAAGCCAAATTTTTATTTCTTGATCGGTAGCGTTGGAAATCGTTTTCTTATCGCCACTACAAAATGTGTCGTATAAGTATAATAAATAAATAACATATTTAATTCAGTTTTTACCTGAAATTAAATTTTTGAATTATGTTTTTGATTATGATTTCTAGGGTCAGTCTAATTTTCGTTTACTTAGTAAAAGCTAATAATTATATTCACAGTCACGACCAGTAAAAAAATCTTATTTTACGTCGTCAATGCTCTTTTGTTACTGTAAACAAATATGGTACTTCCTATCCCAAAACATATAAATAAAGCGTCTCAGTACTCAAAACACCAAAAGAAACAGAAAGGGTTTATGAACAGAGAGTTACAATATCGATAACTAAGTGGTGTGTAGCGTTTAACAAATTACATGAAAATTGAAAACAAAAACGTGCTTACTTGTTACTGTTTGTCCTGCTCCTGCACTTTTACTTGTTTAATTGTTTGTCTTGCTTTTGCACTTTTACTTGATCTTATTAGATACATTTCACACAAACAAATACACTTACGACAAAATGATTAAAACAAATTGATTAAAACACAAACACAACTTAAAGTTTGGTGCATTCATGTCTTTTCTTTATGGATCCAACAGATTTGCGAAACAAAAGCCCTCGGTTACGAACCATGAGTGCACCAGCACAAATGATTTTATTATTGTCCCTGCTTTAGTAAAAATACCAAAGAGTAATATATACAGAGAGAGTTAAAAGTATTCAGACACCCGAATTTCTATCGTTAAAATTCATTTTTTACGAAAATGATTAATACAAAAGTTTTTTATCTACATACTGACATATACGAAAATTGTTGTTATTAAATTGTTTTTGAGTTATTACTTTACGGGAAATTTTTATTAAACGGCAATCTTTTAATGTTGTGCTACTATTCAATAGAGATTTTTTTCTCTTTATAATTGTATAAAAAAAATTTCGGTAGTACTTATGCAATATTACAATGTCTGTCTATAAAAATTTTAATTATTTTTAAAGAATTCACAGTAGGGGTCCTAACAACATCTTCTGGTGGAGAATTCCAAATATGAAATATTCGGTTTGGTAGAAAATTCTGACGACAAGTCGTGTGAAACTGTTATTTATAATTCCCCTGTAGCTTGTAATGATGTCACCATGTATTCTTCGGTCTCTGAATGTTAAAATATTTATCAAATTTCTTTTATGGTGTTTGAGTAGCCCATCTTTAAATGGCTTCGAGACGATTGGAATCACTAACTGTATCAAAACTCCACGTGGCAACTACGGTTACCTTTTTGACACGGTCCAATCGGAAAGATATTTCTGTTTCAATAATGACTATTCTCGTGGAAGCCTCAATTCTTACATTACCATACAGTTTTAAACTTTACTGTATAGTAATATGTTCAGCAATACTGACGTATTTGTTACTAAGCTACATTACCTTTCAGTATTTGTTACTAAAAAGAAAATGGTGTGAGTAACCATCACTGCAAAATTCTACCTAATACTAACTATTTGCGATTACATAGTTTTTATATCTTGCAATTAGAACGCTATTAGTACCCATTTAACTACTATAAGATATTGAGTCTAAATAGTTGCCTCTGAAGTCACATTTTTGTTTGGCTATTGCAGGTACGCTAGAAAGGAAACAAAATTTGACAAATATTTATGTTATAATAAATATATTGTAATACATTTACTTTATATCGTATTTTTGTTTGAATATATCACGAAAAGAAACTTTTAAACGTGTATAATTAAAACTAAGCCAAAAATATGTAATAATAATATTAATAATAATAATGTTTTCCAACGGGTTTACCCCAACTACAGGAAAAGCAAAGTAATAGACATATGTGGTTATTAGAAACGAAGAAAAAAAATGTAAACGTAAAATAATTCTTGTGCGACTAAACAAATTAAAAGGAAAAAAAATAAATAAATGAAAATTAATAGTTGTAACAGTAACGTTTAGGATAACAATTAAAACTAAAGTACCAAATATAAAACTGCAACTTACTCTATTACAAATACTAAAAACATTGTCTACATTAATGTGAACTACTTGAGAATATTAGTTCTATGATTGCTAATATACAAAGTAGTAGTTTGGCGTGCGTTGATTCTCAGTACCAAAAATTTATTCTCGACAACAACCATGGGCAGTCTACTCTGTTATTAAAAAGATTACACAAAAACTTGATATCTGTTATAATCCTAGGATTTTGTAGCGACGTAAAGTTGTGTTTCCTTAATAGTGTTGAGTGTTCAAAATTCTTCAGCGAATAAACTCCATCTTCCAGAAATGATGAAAGCTTAAAAATGTTTGTTGTATAGCCTATAGAGAAGGCTTCTGACAATTTGTAACATGGGTACCATATTAACGACCCATACTCTAAGTTATACTATAAGGTAATTAAACAGTCTTTATGAAAACCATAACAATTCCTGACCATAAATCCGTAGTTTCTAAACGCTCTATTTGTAATGTCGATAATCTGCTGACTAAAATCCACATTGCAGTTGAAAGTAAGCCCAAGATTATGAATGGTGTTTTTCCATTGTAACAAAACTCCATCAACGTTATATCCGTAATTGATAATATTTTGTTTCAAAGAGAATGAAATGACTGAACATTTTTCTATGTTTAAATACAGTTTATTCGAAGCACACCATTGCAATAAACAATCTAGGCAATCTGGAAAAACTTGACAGTCACGAAAAATTTGAAATCATCAGCAAATAGAAGTTTCACAGAGTTAATGTAAGATGAAAGAAGATGAATAATGAAAACAGTAGAGGGCTTAAAATGGATCCTTGTGGTACACCAGATGATTTTATATGATATAGATATAGAATTACCATATCTGACAAACTGTTCACGATCATTTAAATATGATAAGATTAATTAAAGATTGATAAAAATCAAGTAAATGTGATTTATTTGCTAAAATGGAAAGATCTATACGATCAAACGCCTTACAAAAGTTAGTGTAGATTATATCAACTTGACCTCTACGGTCTACAACTTCTCATATCGATTGTGTAAATACTGCCAAGTTAAAATTGTTGATCTACCTGCAATAAACCCATGTTGAACTAAAGTTATGCGTTGTTTCACTAAAGGATAAATTTGATTTAAAAGTATTTTACTAAAATTATTTAAAATACTAACAGACCTGTAATTTTTTATATTAGAGGTATTCCCTTTTTAGAACAGGAATCACACACTCTTGTTCAGAAGGGCAAAATTTTGTAATTTTTCTCAAAATATTCCAGTTTCCGGTCCCTTGCTTCAAAAAAAAAAGATGTTTGCCTAAAAACTCAAGAAACCGTTCAAGGCTTCTAATGAATGGTTTGAGAGCTTCAGAACTCGACGTGATATATCTTTTAAACAAATTTGTGATAAGGCCAAAGATGCCGATCTAACAACTGTTGATAATCGGAAGCCAAAGTTGTTGGAACTAATCAAAAACTATGAACCGGATAATATAAGTAATTGTGATAAAATGGGTCTATCTTTTCCGATCCTACCTATCAAAACTTAATGTTTTCAAACAAATACATGTATTGGAGGTAAACCACCGAAAAAAGACTTACAGTTCTTCTATGTGCTTTCGCTGACGGATCAATTGAAAACCTCTTGTTATTGGAAAAGTTTAAAACCCAGATGTTTCAAAACGTCAACTTTAAAACACTTGGCGTGCAATAAAAGGGCGTGGGTGACGTCGAGTTTAATGGATGAATGGCTGAAAACTCTTAATCAGAAAATAAAAATTCGGAAAAGACACATTCTTCTCTTTTTGGATAACGTAGCATCTCACTATCATTTGCACTTATTCTATATTAAGTTATATTTTCTACCAACAAATACTACAAGCCTGACACAACCGTTAGATCCAGGAATAATTTAGAACTTTACAGAAAACACGTTTTACAGTCAATCTGTGAAAACATTGACGAATAAGTATTTGGTGACATTCAACGTCTTATGGAAGAGTGCATTTGATATAGACAAAAAACTTACAGTAAATGATGATATCGATGTAGATGAATTTTTAAACGGTACACTAACTAGTATTAAAGATTCTGAAAAGGAAAGTGATGGTGAAGATTGTTACAATTAAAATACAATAAACCACAAGAAAATTATGGTTATTCAACTAAGAAATACACTATGTTTTTATTTTGATTACCTGCCGAAAGAGGCGTATTAAAAAGAGCTTGGTTGCTTTTCTTGTAGGACAGGAATGGAAGGAACGTCAATATTTTCAGTAGGGTCACTTTCACTATCGACAGGTGGATCTACTGGCGTGTGAGCTAAGTGCCTGTTTGATACTGTGGTCTCTCTTTCATCTGAGAGATGAACGTAAGAGTACGTTGGATTCGCTTGTATTATTTCGGCTTATTTGACTACGGGGTCGTATTTTTGAAATGCAGTTGTTCTTCTTTACCAGTACTGGTCCTGGTTTAAGCCAAGAAGGTACAGACACTCCGTTAGCAGTCATTCTAGGATGCGTAAACATCTTTTCGTTAGGAGTTGATTTCATCGTATTGCGTGAAGGGCACTAGAAAGAATCTGTTCCCACTCGGAGATTTACAAATTCTTAGAACGAAGGTTAAACTGCATAGTTTTCGAGAGAGTTCCATTAAAACGTTCAATTTGGCCGTTACCTTCAGGTTTATGCGCAGTGGTACAACTGAAAGCTTTTACAAGTGATGTAAGAAATGTTTTGAGTTTATCTGACATAAAACATGATCTCCTGTCTGTATGTATATATCGAGGTATACCAGAAGTACAAAACAAGTCATTCCAGCAGTTGATTACTGTGGCAGCAGTGAGATCTTTGCAAGCTTAAGCAAAAGGAAAACAGGGAATACTCATCTATAATGGTCAATTTATACAGGGTGTTTTTGAAAGGTGTGTACATAGCTTTATCAGAGGTTCTCTGGCTTAAAATAGACCGTTTGACATCAATTTACATATAACCAAAAGTGTATCATTAGGGCCAGAGGACGTCAAACTTTTCAAAAAAATATTGTATATTGGGAATAACTCGAGAACGGTTCGACGGATTTTATTCCGTTTTTGTATGCTGGTTGTCTTGCTTCCGAAGACGGTTTTCTGGGTAATGTAGACAAACTTCTGATGTCAGAAAAAGTTCCTTTATGCGGGCACTGTCAATTTAATGATAATATTTTAACAATCACCAAAATAATTCTGACAAATAAAACGAACAATTTGAAAACTTTTTTCTCTCTTGTTAAATTACGCTAATGTTATTAGTTCGATCAGAAAAAAATTAAATCATATCCATACGCTTACAAATTCAAGTAGACTGCTAGTAGACTATGCGATCATGTCAACCAAATCTATTATTTGTGACATTCATTTTTCGGATCTTCCCAAAAACCGAATCTAAGATTACTTACGTTTCTTTTTGCGATTAACTTGAACTTGAAAAATAGGCTACACATTTGCCGAACAGACTGATATGCTGTTACACTCTGTCCTACGTGAGCGGTAACACGCGGCCGGCGCTGTCGGCGCGACCGACGCGGTAATCTCAAAGCAATGGAAAATATAAAGTGTGTCCTGCGTAGCAACTACCGCGCGGCACGAGCTGTGCGCACGGTTTTGAGTCGGTACAGCCGGTCAAAATATTTGATAATTCCGCCTCTGCGACGCGTCAGTCTTGTGCCGTACAACGACGTTGTGTATTTTTAAGATCATGTCTGACACATTTTACGAATTGTTAATTAGTAATATTAAAATACCCGTGTTCTTTGGGATATGAAACACAAACACTACCACAACAGACTGTTGGTGGACCGAGAATGGACACGAATTGCAGCAGATCTTCAGGAAACAAGTAAGTAGTTTGAAATTTATTTAATAATAACAACCGGCTAAATTAAAGAAATATTTATTACAAACAAAGTATGTATAAAAAAAAACTTTAAAATTATGCTTTCTTATACATGACTTATTAATGGACGAAGTGTGAAAAATCTACAAAATTTCTTCCTAGCATAAATGGCGTTTTTGATGAAGCATTATACCTTCTGTTGGGTTGCATATAACTTCTGGGATCAATCCTAAAACCGCCTCTATAATTAACCAAATCCACGTCAGATATGCCTTCAAGGTCCTTAATGATATTATGTAGTAATGTTATGGCTTTAACAATATGTACAGCGTTTTCGACATTTGTCTCGATTGCTTTTGTAGTATTCTAAACTTGGAAGCAATTGCTCCAAATGAGCACTCTACTACCATTCTCGCACGACAAAGTCTGTAGTTAAACACATCATTTTCCTCTCCTTCTTGCAATTGTATTCGTGGGAACGGTCTCATTAGATATTCTGTAAGTGGAAATGCTTCATCGCCGAGAAACACGTAAGGTGCCGTAATGGTTGAACCAGGCAAGTTTGTTTCTTCTGGTATTACAATTGACCCATTTTCGATTGCTCGGCGCAGGGGACAGTTTTCAAATGCTCCTGCATCACTGTCTTTACCATAAGATCCAACATTTACCATTATGAACTTATAATTTGCATCTGTAAGTGCAAGCAGACCAATAGAAAAAAGTTTTATAACAATAGTACATTGATCCAGATTTCGGCGGCCGCTTTATTCTTATATGTTTGCCATCCAAACATCCAATGCAATTTGAAATTGCCACCGTGTCCAAAATCGATAGCAATGTTTTTAAAGTCTTCTGTTGTGGGCTGTGGCATGTGATTCTTCATTAACGTTTTCCAAATTGCTTTGCACACTTCAATTATGATGGTAGATACGGCAGTCTTAGATATCCTGAAGGAATATTGAAGTTGCCTGAATTGCCTATCCCAGTTGCTAAATATCTGCAAAAACAAGAAACGCATGTCTAAAAATACTTTACTATTGTTTTAGAGCAAATGGTGAAGAATAAATGGAAAAATTTACGGGATAAGTTTAAAAAAGAGTTGAACAAAATACCCAAGCGCCGATCGGGAGATGAAGGAGGAAACACCTGTAGGTACAGCGGCACTTGGTGTCACTTTGAATCAATGCTGTTTTTGAAATCTATATTAACACCTAAGAAAACAGAAGGTAATATAGAAGATTCTGACAGTACTTCCCATGCTATACAGTCTCAGGAATATGAAACTCAACTTGGCATAACATCACAGCCTTCAGAAGCAATATCTGATGTAGAACTTGATGCTGACGAACAGGCACATCCTGGTACTTCTCTTTCTCCGCCACCAACAAAAGAAGTGACACGTGTGCCTCGACAACAACAGAACGATGACTTAGAAAATTTGTTACCAGGAAAAGACATCCCAAAACTCCGATTATAATACAACGGAAGCGAAAGGCATCAGTTAGAAAGGAAGAGAACCTAGATATAGAATTTTTACGTTTAGAGGCTAAAAGGTTGCTCTCCTAGAACAAAATGATGAAGATGACGAAGATGTAAATTTTTTTAAATCGCTTCTTCCCCATGTAAGACAGCTTCCGTCCCTGAATAAATTGTCGTTTAGAAGTCAGGTTCAGAATCTTTTGGCTGCTGAAATATGTAAAGTACAGAATAATCGGCATGCCGATAATTCAAACGTCGGATCTCATCACCAGCGTTTGCAATTTTCTAATAATGTTCCCTCTCCTGCTTCAACCCCTTCAACCTGCTTCTCCGCACCAATCTCACCAGCCGAAAATCCTCAGGCATCAACTTCTGAATATCAACAATATCAGTTTGAAGTGCATAGAATTCAAAATGATGGTTTTCTTGCTCTTTAATATTTTGATATCGATTTTTAGTAATACATAGTTTTTGTTAAGTACTTATAGCGATGTGTTAACATACTATAAAATATATAATAATAATAAAGTAGTATGTATTATGCTTACCTTAAAGTTAACATTAACCTCTCTGCAACTGAAATTGGGCGTTGAAAATTGGTTTCTGAATATTTCATTTCAGGGGTGATTGCTTTACAATGTAGTCAAACGTTTCGGGTAACATTCTGCTATAACCGCGAAATAAAACTGGACCTCTTGGACAAGACCTCATTTTTCGTATAAATGGTGAAATTCCCCGTACTTGGATCTTTCTAAAAATACAGTATTCGTCTTTTGTCTTTTGTTGAGCCTTTTTACGCAGTTTTAGTATTCTTTGATAGTATGTGCTCTCAGTTAAAAGAATCTTGCGGTTCTTCGTCCAACAAGACATCTTGACAACTGATGCAAACGCTGCAAAAGCAGTGTTGTTACTGACATGCCATGATGGCCGTAGGACACACTGGTCGCGTTAACCACCTACGCCGCAGTTGCAGCGTCGGTCGCGCCGACCGCGCCGGCCGCGTGTTGCCGCTCACGTAGGACAGCGCGTTGAGTGTTTGACTTTGCGGTAGTAATTATCGGGAGAGCGTGAAGGTTTACGCGAAAGGTTTCAAAATCAGATTGACATGATCGCATAGCCTACTAGCAGTCTACTTGAATTTCTAAGCGTATGGATGCGCCTTGTAGGGATATGATTTTAATTTTTCTGGTCGAATTAATAACATTAGCGTAATTTAACAAGAGATAAAAATTTCAAAATTGTTTGTTTTATTTGTCACAACTAATTTGGTTTCGTATCGTTAACAGTTGTTAAAATATTATCATTTAGTTGACAGTGCCCGTATAAAGCGACTTTTCCTGGCATCAGAAATTTTTCCACATTACAGGAAAAGTCTTCGAAAGCAGACAACCTCGAGTTCTCGAGTTATTCTAATATACAATATTTTTTGGAAAGTTTGACGCCCTCTGGCGCCCTTGTGGTGCACTTTTGGTTATTTACGTTATGTTTGTGCTACTAGTATGCATAGCAGGTAAATGTTTTTATCCGTTTTATAAAGAGTAACTTTTTTCTTAGTCAGGTTACCACATAAGCCGAAAACATGTTTAAGCCGTGCTGCTATTTTGGGCCTTGATGATTTCGGGTTAAACAGGTTTCACTGTACAAAAGAATATATTTAACCATGTTCTTTTATTGTTGACGTTACGCAGAAAGAATTGGTATAATAAATAATGTGGTTAAAGCAAAGAAAAAATGAATCGTTTGCACGTAATGTACATACGTTATTCCTACTAGTTTTTGACCTATTTATTACGAGGAAACGTAGTCATTGTTCTCAAATTGGTAATAAAAACGCAACTGTGTAGCTGCGAAAACCGATGAAACTAAGTAGTAAATAGTTCTTATTACATAAACCCTATTCGCCATTTAGGTAAAACTGTAGTTGCTGATACGTAACTATTTATAGGTATAAATACCTGTAGAGTCATGAAATAAGTAGATTATCGAATTATCACAAAACGTGCTACTTGGTTTGCGTTATACGTACTTTTATATTATATTATATTGTCTTTGTTTTTGATTTTCATTGTGTTTCTCTTTGATACTATATAAATTCACACTTTACGCTTTCATTGAGTGCAACTGCTTATAAATAGCTGGTTTCGGTTTCTCTTGAAGTTTAGTTGTTGCAGTTTTTGATATTTGCCAACTTGCTCAAACTTTTTACTTGAGTTTGAGTTAGTATTATCCTATGAAGTGTTTGGGCTTAGCAGCTACACAGTAACTTCTGTTACTGTTTTTAGTTGTCAATGGGCATACATGAGAGTTGAGAATGTTTGAGAAACTGTAAGGTATTTTTTGTCAAAGATATTATTACTATAATTATAGTTGGCTACATTATCAGAGAATAGATTTATTTAAAATAAATAACTGATATGTGTATTGTATTTATAACTTTGGGTTGTATTTACTTGAAAATCAGGATTTCATTTATTATTTACTAATATATCTACTAATTGAGAACCATTTTACCTTATTCAATTTCATAACTATAAACAAATAAAATTTGTTACAGGTTTATTTCAAAAGTAAAACGTATGTCGGTAGCCCTTCTTAGAAACGTGTGCCGTGTGTAGCACTTTACGACGAAAGTTGAATTTGCCGCGCATGTTGCGATTTTTCCATTGGTGGATTGTTTAATTCATGAAAAGTTTTGAAGATTACAGCGGACATTTTCTATTTCCTTCTACTGGGTGTTTGACGTTCTTCGTGAAGCAAAAATTTTACACATAAATTATTTAATGTGTATTTCAATAATTCCAAATTAAATTGGTATGTAAATGTAAACTTGACCGTCTTCACCGTAAGTATCTCTTTTTCGTTGGTGTCTCGTGGTTGTGTTAATTCTAGTTACGAGGTATGCTTTAGCACGTGCGTTGACCTCCTATTCTACCCGTGTATTACAATCTGATAATTCCTGGGGGTGCTGGAATGGCTATTTAAGAACCCTTTGTTATATAACTTGAGGACTACCACCGTTTCGCCTACATGTAAGCTGTCAACGGCCGATGAACCGTACAAGTTGAGGGAGTAACAGTTAAACGTAACTTGAAAACGGTAGTACCACGCTATACATTTACAATTCATTCACCAATAGCTTTAATTTATTGATACGACAATAACATTTAAAGAATAATTTTATAGGCCTAAGAGGTAAATCTAATAAACTTTTAAACTTAAACAATGACATTACAGTTTTACATGCCTTTCAGTCATACCTTAGAAGCATGTGCTACTCTATCTTGTGTAAGGTGATTCAACAACAATAAATAATTATTTATTTCTTTGTTAACTTTATTATGTACTATTTTTCCTGCCAGAATTTTTGATAACACCTTATTTTTTGATGCAAAAAAAGTGATGTCCTGGATGGTGAAATTTCAATAAATGAACTTGAAAGGACTTTAAAGCTATGCCGTAACGGAAAAGCTCCGGAGTGCTGATGGTATCTGTTTCGAGTTCCTTAAATACTTACTTTTTAACTGGTTCTTATATCTCTATTCATTTTTAATAGTATTCTGGAGACTAGCTCAATTCCTTTTGTCTGAGGTGACATCATTTTGACAATGATCCATAAAAAAGGGCCAAAAACAGATCCCTATAATTACAACGGTATAGCCTTGGTTAACTGTACAGTAAAACTCTTCACCTCAATCTTACTCAACAAACTTAACAACTGGGCCAAGAACTAATCTATCATACCCGAGTGTCAAACTGGATTCCGAAGGCACGCGGATGTATTGATAATATCTTGACATTAAATATTCTTATACAACAACATTTACGGCGCAAGGGGCAAACTATTCGCTGCTTTCATAAACTCTATCAATCATGCTTTACTGTGGAAAAAGCTCTACGAAGTTGGTGTTAGCTCTGTCTTCATTACAATTATAAGAAACCTATATAACGGTGCCTCCATGAAAATTAAAACAAACCAGAAATTTACCAAAAAATACGATGTACCATGTAGTATTCTCTCCAAGGTGAATATCTTAGTCCTTCTCTTTTTTCTCTATATTTAGCGGACATCGAGCAATACTTTAGACTCAAAGGGTTATATGGTGTCTCTGCAGGTGCAAGAACAGACATACTTATGCTATTATATGTTGATGATCTGCTCATTCTGGCTGAATCTGGAGTTGATCTGGCTCTCAAACTCGGTGTCCTTGAAAGTTACTCTTCTGTTAACAAGTTAGAGATTAACATTGACAAGTCTAAGAATTTGCAATTTTCTAAGGGTGGACTGCATAGGCAAAGAAAATTTTGGTTTCTTTACAATTTTCAAACAATAGAAATTGTCTCAGAACACGTTTACTTGGGTGTACCGTTCTCTTCATCTGGCTTATTTAAGAAAATGGCGCAAACATCAGCATCCAAGGCGAAGCATGCTATGAGATCGGTCATGGGCCTTCTTACAAACGCACGTGTTAACTCCTAGCAATGTAGACTGCAACTCTATCAGTCCATCGTAGTAAGCACACTTTCTATGTGTCTCCTAGTTTGGGAATTCGGTACTGCCATACGATTGAGCGAATTTTAAACGTTTGCTACTACTACCAATGAACACCCACGATTCACTTGTGAGGTTGGAAGTTGGATGTCTTAAACTATATTTTACTGTTTTTAAATTTACGTTGAACTGGCTCACCAAACTTTATTCTATGAAATCCGGGAGGTACCCGAAAATTTGTTTTCTAAATCAAAGTGCGGTCCGGCGGATAGATGATATAAGGTTTAATTGGGTCAAGCAAGTCTAATCAATGTTTAATTTTATTAACTCATTTTGAATCATAGGTGAGCTGAATTACCTAATTGCTAGTAAAGAACAAAGACATTACTGCTGCATAAATTCCAGGAAAAATGTTATCAAAGAAGATGTTAATAAATTAAATCAATCTTTATACGGCCTGTTTCCCCAATACTTTACGTATATAACAGACTGGAACAAAATTACTCAACTTTTCGCTCTCCTATTCATATCATCCACCTTTATTGCCCAGATTAGACTATCGAGAAGGTAATATCACGAGTCCTTACAAAATATTTCCACAAAAACTTTTGTTGTATTTGAAAGATTATTTTTTTCATGAATTTGTAATAACAAGAAGTCATTTCGTCAAGATTTTATTAAATTCAATGGAATTAAACAATGGACAATAGATATTTTTATAAATAAACAATAATTAAATTTAAAATGAACAATTATTAAAAAGCTTCAATTTTTAAAAACATTACATTTTCCAGAAGGAGCAACTGTTTTCTTCAATTCATGAGTTTAATATTATATTTGTTGTGGTAGCTGTTGATATACTGGTTATACATGTCGATGTATTTGTCCTTACTTTGTTTATAATATTTTTATGGTGTTCTGCATCAATTTGTAAATAAGGCTTAAGCTTGAAGATGCTGTAGCGTGTCTTGTTATTTTTATGGCTTCTTACTCCTGTACTCCTTTCTTAACTAGATGCGAGGCCAAAAGTTGATCGGCTTGAATGATTAAGATATTTTTTGTTTTTAATATCTAATCCACATTTTTAAACTGATTTTTCTTAAACCATTGTTCATTTCATTCTGACCCACAGGTTTTATACCAAGGAGGCAGTTGGTTTTGTCCTAAAGGGGATTTGGAGTAAGAAAAAAATCGATCGGTAGTGATATTTTTACCGCGTTTTGCTATTAATTTATTATATAATCTTATGGGGCACCTGTCAGGATTCTCTAAAGTTGGGTGTTAACATCATTTTGTGTCAGTGCATTTTTGTTTCCACCTTGACAAGTTTTGCTAAATATCAGATTATATTCTAATCGTCCTGTTTCTGTACCTGCATTATTAATTTCTTTCTTAAAATAATGTTGAAGAGCACATTTTACACTTTCTCCCCCGCACCACGCTAATTCGTAAAAATAATGTGAAAAAACTTTGTTTTGTAGACCAGCGGACGTATTTTGGTCACATGAATCAATAACATTTATATATTCATCTTCACCTAATGGTGCAGCACTTTGTTTTCTTTTATCGATACATACTTTACAATTCTTTTCTTTTGGCATTTCTCACGTTTCTTGCCTTTTACAACTTGTCTGCTGTTAAGCGAATAAGAATGTCCATTTTACAGTCCTTTTCTGGAATTGCAAACATGCTTAATAACACTTCCTTGCTTGACGCCAAACAATTTTGCTAATCCTCTTCTGCAAATTTTAATGCTAAGCTCTTTGCCTTAATACGAATGATTTCTGCATATGTATTTTATATTTAAAATATATTAGAATACCTAATTTTATTATCGCTCTATTACTACTTTTCAACACTTGTAAGTTTAACATAATCTTCACATTATTACCACACAATTTATTTCTTATTTTAATTTATTTTTGCACGCTTTTTAGTCTTAAATTTGTTGCTTATGAAAATGTTTTTCTGTTTTCTATAAGCAATAAATAATAATAATTATAATAATAATAATAATAATTATTATTATTAGTAGTAAAAACATTCCATTTAACAGCTGGGCATTGACTTTTTACATGGTATGTTCCACAATTAGTACAAAGTTTGAACTTCCATCCATAGTGTTAAGTTAATTTAATTGGTTTTAGCCATACTTCACTTCCTTTTGATAATTTATCTTTTATAAAATTTACACTGTTGACGATACCACCAGATAAGTTTTTGCCTTGCTTTTCAGCTAATTCGACTGATTGTGCCCATTGACAGGCTATTGAAATATTAACTGCTTTTCAGATAAGAGACTTTTTGAATTTGTTCTGATTTTATGCCACATACGAATCCTATCTCAAAAATTACACGAACTTGCCAGTTTTCGTAATTCTACAATATATTCACAAAAATAATCTTGATCTTCATTTTGACAACATTTATTAAAAATGAACCTTTCATAAATTTTGGAAACAGCAGGTGCATCGTGATTTCTTAAAACAGTTACTACGTCAGCAAATGATTAATGTTTACTATAAGAAAGTGATCTATTCTTTCAATACATGACTTGAACTCTATTCGCACTACTGTTAAATTGTTCAATATTTTTTATAAGTGCCATTTTTATAACAAAATTAAACTTTTCAGTCGAATCAAAGTACCAGTCAGAAAATCACCAATTTTATTTTGATTCAAATAACTTCTTGTGGTGACAAATTTTAATTTTCACTAAGTAAACAAGAAATATCCGTGTAAATCCTTGGCACATTATAGATTTACCAACTATTGGGTTCGAAAAGCTATATATATATATTTACTTGAAAAACAGGATTACATTTATTGATTAACGTATAAACACATTGACATACCATATTTTATATTTCTATATTGTTTTTAACAACCACGCCTACTTTGTAACTAACGTAGTTCAACTATGATACTGAACATACAACCAACTGAGATGTACCAAATTCTAAGTACACCACAATTTTTGTTTTATCCTATCATTTTATCGATGTTAATTCCCATTTAGAACACACCACAACCCTTGTCTAGTTAGTTTTCAATTATGCAAAATGTAAATAAGCTACATAGCGAATCTCTCTGAATTGTTTCATTATCTGACCTTATAAATAGCCACATTTTCGAATACAAATTTATGAGGGGTGCGCCATCAATCGGATTAAATTGAACAGTGTCAAACAGTTTCGTGTATCGTCTTTACACTAGGTGGAATTAAAATTTGAACCTGCCGTTGCCACGGTTACCATAAGATACGCTTTTTCGCAAAATTAAAACCCAATCATTGATTAGACTATGGCTTACGACCGTAAGTGTTTTCGCTCAAGTAATTTAGAAAAGAAATTACACCATCTAGACACTTCAAAGCGAAAGCTGGGTCTCTAGGCACATAGTGATATAGTTAACTAATTGCAATTCGGTTTATGATTAAATACTACGTATATTTAATTTAATCATTACACATGCCAAGTCTTACTTAGGTTCCCAGAATTCTAAACTCGTATGTACGTGATTCTGTAAACAATCTTATTACATTTTAGATAATTCGAATCACTGGCGACCATTCTATGTAAACAGAACGACAGAATGTAATTTTCTGTCTTAACTTTAACGGACAAGATACTCTAACAAGACAGTTACGTGCTTGTTTGTATTTGCAAACAATAACATTTTTATTTTGATTTGTAACTCTTAAACGATAAATTGACATTTTAAAATTTTTCTGTGAAATCACTTTTTAAAAAGAAAGACCTACAGAATGAAGGTATACCAAATGTTAATTCTGAATATAGTTTATATTATTAGATGTTTCAATTTTCAATTTAAACACGGTATGTATGAGCACGATACTTATCCGCAACATAATATTTTTTTTTTGTTAGAGTAATTTAAGAAACTATTAGTTTTAGTACATTTAATTTTTTTAAAGAAACTTGAAATTTAATAATCCAACAAAATGATGGTAATAAAAGATAAAAAAGAAACAATTTTTGGGATTCATATATGACTATAAAGGATTATTTATCTCCGCAGATTAAGGTTACTGGTTTGAAATTGCATTTGTCACTAAATTTAGTGTGTTGTGGACAGGCTGAAATGCAAGATCCCTAACATTTCTGCGTAGGAAATCTAACTACACTGCCCTCACGTTTCTAGATTCTGTTTCCAGCAGATTCAATTACCAGTTTCCTTTCAATTTCGGAAATTATTTGCTGCTCAATTTTCGCCTGTATACATCAAATATACTCAATTACATTGAAACTCGCCATCGCGTGCACATGTCTATAAAAATTTTTTTTAAGAACATTTTCTAAACGTTTTTTAGTACGTAATATAAAATTTACAAGTACATCCAGAAAATACATAGTTATTACCAATTTATATTATTTATATAAGGTCATAGTTAAACAAATAACAAATAAACATTTGTAACGACACCGATAAAGTGTTTTGGGATCGAAAACCATGGCTTGCAATTAATAAAACTTAAAATTATTTTAGAGAAAGCAACGCCATCGTTTTAATTATCCGAAAGCAAAAGCAAAATTGAAAGGAGACAGTTTAAACACAAATTTATGCGTTGCCAAATAATTCCCTTCATTAGCATATTTTTTCCATTCTTAAATTAGATTTTCTTTTAAAAATGGTTGCAAATGTGTTAGTTTATTAGCAGAAAAACTGTGTTCATATTTTATATGTTTAATAATGGTAATCTGAATAAAAAATTCAGCAATATAAAACTAATATAATGTGAAGGCGTTACTTTTTTTTATACTACTATCGCAAAGATTAATAAATTTTATTAATTTTGATTTTAAGTCATTTAAGTACATATTGCGATGGTTTGAAAAGATCCCCATAGAAAATAATTAAATTTAGGAATGAGATTCTTTACTAGATCTTCAGGTTAAATTTGGGTCCGTTCAATTAAAGGACGTGTATATAGACCCTCTAAATTTAATCAAACAAACAAACAAAATTTTTTATATAAACAAATTAAGTTTGTTGAGCTGGATTGTTGACCAAATTTTGTTGATTGATGAACTTTTGAATGGTAACACGTAGTACTTTATTTACTACATCAATTTATTTTATTTAATGTTCATAATAATTTGTCATTATTATTCTGAACTTTTTGTAATTTGATTTTCGGACTACCGGAATTGTAAAATTTTAGACTACATCTTTCTTCCTTCAAATTCAATTAACATCTTCTATTTTTTAGTTTAAGTTCCCACCTTTTTATCTCACCGGCGCATTTGCACTTGAATAAAAATTTTCCATTCAAATTCGTTCGCAGTTTAGAGAGTTCACTTTCTCAGCAACACGCGCGTTAATATGTTTTGTCGTGTTCCCCGCGTCTTTAAGTCTCCAGGTTAACTTCGCACATTTTATTACGTATCAGACTTTGTGTCTCAACATTTATTTTATCCAAACGGAACTGAATTTATAAACAATACTTTATTTTTACACGTTAAATTAGTGTTTAATACGTCTACAAATTTTTTTTATTGCAACTCAAATGAAATTTTATTTACATGAAATATTTTAATTGCTTTCTTAAAATAAATGCAGGTCAGTTTTTAAAAATCTTACTTAATTTTATACCCTTAATTTACTTTCAACTTTACTACAAAACTTAATTATTCTTCGATTTAAAACAAAATTATATTTATTATTTAAAGTACCATTTCATCGCAATATATACTATTGTTTAGTTACGTTTACTTGACGTTTTGATTTTCTTTTCACGTTTGAGAGGCTAAAGCTTAAAAATTGGAGAGCGTAAAGGTTGAAAAAATATAAGTAACTAAAGGAAGTGCCACTCCAACTTTGTTATTAACAGGGCGTGGGGCGCTTTAAAGTGATATCTGCGTAAAACGCAAAAAATAAGTCAAAAAGCGCCTTAAATAAGCAAAATATAATTAAAAGACGTACGTATGTATCATTGACAATTAACGCATTCAGTATTTATGTTGTCATTACGGATTTAGGAGGGTACTATGGTAATTACCGTTTCCTGCTTTAAAAAAATTCTAAAAGCACTCAATCTGAAGATCTTGCATACTTCGTTATAATCGGTTTAGAATAAAAGCTCGGGATCTTATAAACATTCGAAACGCAGCTCTTTAAAATGAATACTCCTTAATAATAATAATAATAATAATACAGAAGAAGAAATTACAACGATTAGAAATCTATGCCAGCGTAAGCATACATTGCATTAAGGGTGTCTATTTACAAAATTTATTATTGTTTCTACAGTGTTTACTAAGTTTGCCAATCAACAACATTATAGCACTCATCTATTTCAAATAAAACAGTATGTTTTTCAAGAACAAGTTACAAGGAGCTAGAAGTTTTTGAAGTTTACTGCCTGTCAAATGCTGGTAGCTAAACATGTGTACGTCACATTTTACAGATCTTGTACACGAGCCGCATTACAGAGACTCGGCGTCTATCGTATCCCAGCACATTCAGGAAAACAATTTGCTTTAGAAAAACTTTACAAATCTCTCAATGACATTATCAAACGGCTAATTGCGCAGGTTAAAACTTGACGCAAACCAAACTTGTAGCAAGGACAGCTTGGCACCAAAATTGTTGAGCAACAGTAAACATCATTTACTCTAATTACGTAATTTCATGACACAAAGAAAAAAATTGTATTTACCTAATTCAATTACATTAAGAAAATATCATATCCTTTCATTACTCCCTTGGGGTTTTTTTATACCACAAACGCATAATCTAAGTGCATATTTGATGGGGGTTTGTACTGTCATTATGTCGTTTTGTGTATTCTTCAAGCGCAGTATGTAGTTGTATTTGTTAAGGTACAATTTTGTCAGTTAACATCGTATATAACTGTTTAAACTTAGTTGGGGTATTTAAATACCCTATGCGAGAAATAGTGTAACTTTTTTTTTAACGTTTTTTATGATATTTAGGACGCATTTGGTAGAATATATACCTCGAAATTATGGATACAAAACAAGGCAATTCAGAACAATGGTTGAAGTGGTACGAGGAGTTACGACCCGAAGATACAGTACCATATGGTGAAGATGATAAAGAGGATATTGAAGTCGACCCGTTGGAAGTTTAAAGTGTTGCACAGAGATTGAATTAGATTCTGATAGTGAAACTGAGATAGACAGTCAAGATCAGGAACAACTTGCTGATGAACATTATTTTGGTAAAGATAAAGTATTTAAATGGAATATAGTGAAGCCATCAACACCTAGAAGAAAGGCTCGCAATTTGAAAAGTCCTGGTTTTTGGTTCTGTTAGCACTGCAAGAATATCAAATCGTATATTGAATGTTTGTACAATTTCATTTACGATGCTATTTTTAATACTATATGATGGATTGTACAAATATATTCAGGATGATCCATAAGCTCACCAATAAAATTTGAGACCTATAACAGCTAATGTAATTTAAAAAGAAAATTGTAATGTAAACATATTGCGGTAATAATAAAATAATTCTATATTGAATGTGACCATAAAACTTTCTTAGTTTTAAAATTCTTTAGTTGATAATATTCTTAAGGCTTGGATTCTTAATAATAATAACGTGGTTTTTATGACCCAAACAAAATTTTAATTTTAGAAAAATAATTAAACGCACAATTCGTATAAATGTAAATATAATCTTAAATAACGTTACGTGCACGGCTTTGCGTAATTAATAATTCGTTACAATTTTATTTGAATTTTAAAACACAGATTTAACTATACTAACTCAGACTGACCTTGTCCATTTATGCTCGATGTGTACGAACGACTTTCAACGGTTTCTCGGCAGTAAACTCTTCAACCTGGGCTGCTTGCTTCATCAACTTCTGCTTTAACAACTTTGTGGGCTTTTACAATTATGCACAGCTTTACTTTAGTTTTTTAACCATTTTTTAATAACTGAGTTAATTAATTATACCACCATAACACTTCTTTTTAATAATTAGCGAAAGAACACTCCGTATTAATTGTTTTTAATGCACAGACTGAATAATTATACGTCTATCATTCTATTACTGGCAGAAACCGTGCTTCTTCTCACTTTCAATTCGCTGAGATAACGTATTCACAAAATCGATATATTTCCTTTATACAGACAAGTAAGCCTCCTAATATATCTTAATGCTATACATTATATATCTTTTTACATGCATTACAATTATGACATTATTCCAATCACTGCAATATGTCTGGTTTCTTTGACTTAAGGAATTAGATGACTAGCTAAAGTTTTTCTGCATACTAAGCTTGAAGTTACCTTATAGCAGCCACTTTAAATTTAAATTTAATTTTTTCTTTAATTCTTTGAATTTTTATTTAATATCTCATATATGTTTTACTAGTTTCAACATGCATTTATAATAATGATGTGGATAAGGATACATTAAATCTGGAAATAGTTCTTGAATGCAATCGAACAAAATTTGGAGTTGATGTTGCAGATAAACTACGTACTCACTAATGATGTATCTAAAAATAGTAGGCGTTGTCTATTACCAGCATTTTCAATAATGTAAATGTGCGAGGGATTAACGCTATTTTTATTCGCATAATGTGAAAAACCGTTTTTGAAAAGTTTGTTGGAGAATTGGTTAAGCCACAAATAATGAAAACGATTTATTCAAAGAATATATCAAAAATATACAAAAAGTAAGTAGAGCTGGTAAAGATACGTGATATTTATGTTCCAAAAATCTTTTGACAGAAAAACAAGATTCATCAAATGGATCTGCAAAAATCACCAAGTAATTACTTGCATCTGTAGCTTAAATGTGTTCGGAACGAAATCGAAAACACTGACAAAAGTGATTAAACAAATGTTTTTACTTTATATCTGTTTTAATGCTTATGTTATACAGTGAATTACAAAAGTACGCCTCATATGGAAAACTTTTTTATTATTAATGTTTATAGAAGACTTAGAGGTTAGTTTTTGCCTGATGGTTCCAAATTAGTTTGTTAGTATTAAAATATTCAAAGAATTGTTTTTTTGTAAAGATTTCAACCATAGTTATTAAAAAAGTTGTTCAAAATTATATTTTACACTATAACTTGAGTTTCAGTTCTAATTTTTGAATTTGATGAAGGTTTAGAAATTTTGATATTTCATCAACTTTTAAACACTTTAGTTTTTTATAATTATTTACTCTCTTTATTAGTTTAAAATTATGCGTAAAAAATAATTCAAGACACAAATTTCTAAATTCAGAAATTTTTTAAAAATATATAAAATTTTTAGTATTTAACTGAAACTCGTATTATAAGTCTAAAATATCATTTCGAATAACTTTTTTAATGACTATTTTTGATATTTGATATCTTTACAAACGACCGCCTTTTTTGAATATTTTAATATGTAACATGTCAAATTAAATGTTACTCCAAATACACAAAAGTGACGTTTTTAAGATAGTCTGCATCTGAAAATTGTAAATTTTGGTTTCTGCCAACAGTTCATAACGTAATGAACCAGCTCTACTTTCCGTTATAAACCAAAATAAAAAATTAAGTGGAGAATAATGCAATATAATTCATGTTTCCAAGTCTTGCACAGTATTAAATTTAAACCTCGACTTACGTAACTCCGTGGTTAAATTTGATGAAATGGTACCTTAGTTGATTACCCTAATCGTAATCACTATAATTATTTAACAAAAATTGAAGAGATTCTGCGAAATTTAAAACTCATAATAAACAATTAAACAAAGTATTTTTTATTTAACCAAAAATATATATGTAACTGAATAATAATTTACGTATAAAGAAAAAAAATGTATACACATTTACATGTAAAGATTGGAAACGGTATTAAAGGTTCACGAACCAATTACATTTTACGTCATTGAGGTTTATAGTTCATCTTTTTTTTAACTGAAAAGGGTCTCGAAAGATCTAAGGATACACCTATTTTAATTTTAATTACTTTCTTTATACTGCTAATGATAAGTTTAGTAGTCAGCTTATTATCATTTTTTATTAGTTTTCCTTGGAGATAAAATGTTATTCAATTTTAAAAAAGTGTTTGTAAGGGTGAATAAAGCAGCATAGTTAATATCTCGCAAACCAAATTTGAATATAGTTAAGACGCATTTTCGAATGTATTAATTTTCAGAAACGGTTAACATCGTTTCTCATTTTTGCTGCCCGGAAAAAAAATTTCACATTTTACACGCATCGAAATCGCAAAGCAGGACGTGATAGCTCCGGCTGTTCTCAATCGCTCTCTGGTGGCTAATGTTGTCTGCGATCAAAAAACTCGTCCCAAGCTCAATTTTCTCGTCACTTTGAAACAAGTTTCTTTCAATCTTCAATTCTGAAATAATTCTGCAGCCGCCCTTGTGCCCTCCTTGACACTGGTGGCATAATGCTTTTAGCTCTTTTTCACATCTAAAATCAAATATTTTATTAACAGTATGATTTATCATAACCATAACATCAAATAATTATGCTATCAACTTGAACTATTTTAAATTAAGATAGGAATTTCAGAATAAGTAAAAATAATAATATAAAATACATTTTATTCTCACATATATTGATAATTATTGCAAATGGGCTGTTATTAACATATAAATAGTCGGTTCAAATAATGTTTGAAAAATTGAACACTGAAATTATATTACGTTATTAATGGAAACATTTGCTAGAAACGGTGTGTGCAAATTAATTAATAGTTAACATCAATAAAACGTGTTAATACTTGAGTAACTTTTTTGTTCGTAATCAAATTAAAACCATGTGATCTCGTAGTTACTTATTTATATAATAATAAATTTATATAAAAAAAATTTAATTTAGCAATGTGACTTAAATAAATAATTATTAAACTTCAAATTATTTAGTCTGCTTTAAACTTGGAGGTTTTGAATTTGCTTTTATAAATAAAAGAATAAATTTTATTTATTAACAAACGAAAACGATTAATACAATATAACTACCTACAATAACATAACGCATCGCGTGCACCTCAAAATGAAATTTAATCAAAACTATCTACAATAAATCTTATTTATACATTAAAACTAACCTTTCAATTTTAGTTTGCACCTCACTTTATTTAACACTAATTCACTTTTTGTGATGAAGAACACAATTACCATAATACGTCTTTATTTATCATTATTCGATTGTAATTTAATTCAACCACATTTTATTATGCTCAGTAGATTCTATTCGTCAATTATTTTGTTTTTACATTAAATTAATTTATAAAATTCATGTTGATTCTTCAACTGCCAAATAAAAAGTTTTCGTTAATCTGTTCACTCTTTCTCCGCTTTCATTTAATGTCCGGTTAAAAAATTGTTTTCTACACCTGCACTGATAAATTTATTATTTTACGCGTCTGTTAGGCGCCAAACTAAAAATGCACTTTTGTCACGTACACTACGAGTTTAATGCAACATTAATATCAAAATTTACTATTTTACCTTTACGATTAAATGTCTGCCTACAAAATCTTTATTGCCAATAAGGACTGAGGGCGAAAAAACATTAACATTGAAAAACTTGCATAACTTTTAAACCGCTAAATAAATTTTCAAAAAAGTTTTGGATAGGTTATTTATTATATAAAAATTAAGAAACAACAAAAATCAATCAGACTTATCGTCATAAAAATTTTGGGCTTGTCGGGGAATGGTCTCCATCATGGCTTTTATGGTGGTGCTCGACACTTTCTTGGTCGCTACGGTCCACATTTTTCTAAAACTTTCAATCGATTTTGTAGCCTTTTTGTCTGCTTCAAGCTTCTTTTCACCAAAGCCCAGTACCGCTCGATTGGGCGAAGCTCAGGGCAATTTGGTGGGTTAGCCTCCTGGGTACAAAATCGACATGATTCTCTTCGTACCATTTTTGTCTGCTTACTGTAATGGCACGAAGCTAAACCCGGCAAAAAATGTGGATACCTTATGTTTACTCAGAAAAGGCCGCAATCTTTTTGAGACACTCTTTCGTGTAAATATCAAATTGTTATGTTGGCTTGTTTCACCGCAGCTACAAATCGCCTGCCAAACGAGATATTTTTGGAAACTTGGACTTTATTTTGGTTCTAAACTTCTTAGGAACATTTCCTCGTCCACAGGAAACATAAAACTCCTGACCAGGTGGTTGAGAAAAATCGGCGAGGACGAAAGTCTCATCGTCCATCACGCAACATTGACGTTTTGAAAAAATCTGCTCTCAACTTTCTAGCTTGTTTCTTGGCTTCAATGTTTTCTCCGCATTACGATCTGGAGTTGTTTGAACTTTGTAGGACTTAAATCCAATCTTTTTTTATTTTTCGAATAGTCTTTTCCGACAAGTCGACTTTTGCACCTAATTTCGGTTTGATATCAGCGGATTCTTAACCATCGCAGATATTGCCTTTTGCACCTTTTGGTGAATGAAAACCCTCTAGTCGTCCACTTCCTGGTTTCCGTGTTATGGTAAAGTCTTCCTTGTACCGCTTGATGACTTTTGCTGCCACTTGCTTGCAAACTTTTGCCTCCTTTGCAATGCGAACGACTGACCATTGTGGATTCTCAACAAATTTTTAATGATTAATCTATGTACTTCCACTACTTTTGCCATTGTGAACACAATTGGGCTCAAATAAAATTAAAATTTGACGACATATTCTGACAACTATTTCAAAGCCTACTATATCAAAATTTTGTAAAAAATTATATGGTATAAAAGTTATGCAATTTTTCAATGTTAATGTTTTTTGCTCTCAGTCCTTAATCATTTACATAAATAAATTCAATTTCCTTTCTTAAATAATTATAGGTCGGTTTTTAGAAATCTTAATCTTTAACTACCTTAAATCTACGTTCGATTTAAATAAAACATTTACTATATATCTAAATATTAAATACTTCAATTCGAAATAATTTTTTAGTAAAATAACTCTTTTAGCACATTATATTACGTCTGACTTGCACGTGTGTCTCTCCTAACTTTCTTTTGATAAATCGCTAACATCAAACCATGGTTAAATTATTTTCGGCACAGTCATTTGTTTTGTTTATTTGTTTATTATTTATTCTGTATCATCTTGATACTAAATAAGAGTTCGAAAGATGTGTGTCCTAAACTTCGATGAGCAGCGTTGCAATCGGTTTATGTGTTGATACAATTTTTGCATATTCAAGCACATCTGCCGTGAGGAAACCGATTGTTACTTACACTATTTATTTGCAATAGTTTTTAAATTTTTGGACGTAAACGTTGTCTCTTGGTCTGAAATGTTGCGTATGGGATTTCCAAAAATTGTCTTTTGCTCTACTAATTTGCTAACCACTTCTCTTGACGTCTTAAATTGGGTAGGATACAACCAAATCAATTTGTAAAAGCTTCATATTGCTTTTTGCACCTTGCGACACATTAATAATTATGTTACGGCTTAATTAAAAATTATTATAAGCTGAGTTTTGTTAGCCCTTTTGTTTGTAACTTGTTAATAACAAAGATTCGTATAATTATGAATTTATTACGCCATGTTTATAAATTGGAAGGAAATGAATGGGGTACCTATGTAGACTGTTTGTAGTTAATTTTCCTCAATTTGCTTCCTTCTGCAAAAGAATTTATCCTCTCGTAGTTCACTCAACGGAGGCAATTTTTACTTTAATTTGCCGATGGAGATATTACACATATTTGCCTTCACTAAATTCTACGCAGGGTCAATTTATGCGTAACAACCGGGACGCTTGTTTTCACATAATGTGTTTTTAGCACTCAATCACCGCTTTTGGCGTCAAATGTAATATATACAGGGTAATTATATGTGGTGTTTTAATTTGAAATGTCTAATGATTACGTTAGGATCAGTTACGGCAAATATGTCGGTTCCAATGAAGTAAGATGAAAGGAAAAGAACAATAAACTGCAGCGTCTATTTAACAAACAGAAAAACACCAAAAACTGCATCAAAAATTTACTCGGACACGTGTTTCAATAGCTAAGCTATTATCATTAGCGATACCGAAGTAAGATGGTCTGTAGTCGACTTCAAAAAACCATTTAGAACCAACAAATTCTTTAGAAAACAACTCCTTTTTTTACCTGTTTTACCTATGCTATCCCTAAACACTCCAGTGAAACTGCAAAGCTTCGAATAGTTTTTGATAGTTCTTGTAAACCGGAATCAGGATCATCCATAAATAGTTTGCAACTTATGAGTCCCACCGTGCAAAGTGATCTTTTTCAATATTGCTCCGCTTTCGTAATCATTAAATTGTAATCACGACCGACATCAAACAAATATACAGACAAATATGGTCTACAGATGACAGAAAATATCAAAATATTGTTTGGCGTGACGATCCTCAAAAAAAATTTGAATATTTTGGAACGGCACCCTCACCATACCTCGCAACCCATTGTATCCTCAAACTTTCTAATTTGGGTAAGACTACCTCTACCCATCCTATAGATGTAATCAAAAGTGATTTTTATGTAGGTGATGTTCTTACAAGGTCAAATCCAATTGAACAATGAATACAACATTAGCGTAAAGTTGATATCATTAGAGATTCTATGAAATCCAGCCGTGGATAGCTTTCTTACTTCGTCTCGGGTTTCTCTCACGGTCGTATAGCAAAGCGGTACATTCTATCGGTAATTGTATTGGATCCTATTGGACCACTCTCTAATTATTATATTTTCCAAATTAAGTATTCAACAGTTGTGGCAACTAAAAATTGAATGGAACGACAATGTTTCTTTGGAAGTGTACATTTGCTGATTATTTAAAGTACATCAAAAACTTTAGTATTTTTAGATGTATTTTATTGAATAATGCAATAAAATTTCTTTAAGGTTTTTCCGATGCGTTGGTGCATGTGTATATGTGATGTTTTTAAACAAAACGGACAATCTAATGGTAACATTACTATAAGCTCCACTAAAAAGTTTAGCACTACCTAGGCTTGAACTGTTGACTGCAGTCTTACTAGCTCAATTAATGACAACGTGTTATTCAATTTTAGAATTTAGTCATGAGAGGTTTTATTGGACCGATTTAATAATAGTGTTAGGGTGAATAAACTTACAGCCCCGTCCACCTAGGTAGTAAATCGTGTTTCAACCATTTAACAGTTGAGTAGGTCATCAGATTGGCATTACGTCAAATCACGATATAACCCATCTCATTTCATTTGGCACTTCTGCAAAACAATTAGTAAACTCGGACTTATGGTGGCAAGGTCCCATTTGGCTAAACAGCGGCTATTAGGTTATTTAGAATCATCTTACATGCCTGAGTCAAAAAGAACTATTTTTCTCACCTCTCACATTAACTACTTTCAGAGTACCATTACTATTGAAAAATTTTCTACTCTGACTAGGTTATAAGAGTTACAGCTTGGGTATTTAGATTTTATAATAATGCAAGAATCAAAAACTCTCAAAGATTAAAGGGCAACTAGCTTGTAAAAAACTCGATGATGCCTTACTAAATTTAATCAAGAATTGTCACAAACCAATCATTTCCGAAGGAATACAAGGCACTAATAAATAAGACTGGTTTATCGTCTAAGAGTTTTATTTGTCACTAACACCATTCATAGACAAACACGATTTGATAAGAGTAGGCGGTCGTTTAAGAAATTCCAGAATTTTCGTACAAAAAGGTCGTTCCATTTTATTGCCTAAAGCAAATGATTTAATCACACTGATCCTTTAAAAGGAACATGCAATTTTTTTCCATGCAGGTCCTACATTATTGTTAAGTAGCTGAAGAGGCCAGTTTTGGCCGATGGTCATATTGCAAAATCAGTATGTAGAAAATGCGTGAAGTGCTTTAGATTTATTGCAAATAGTATAACACCCATTATGGGCAATTTACCCAGCTCGAGATTACATACTATGCCACAATTTTATACAACCGGTGTTGATTATGCAGGCCCTATCTCTGTTAAGGACAAACTCGGTATATGATGTAAAATAGTTTGCATTTATGTGTGTTTCACCCCAAAGGCTGTTCACCTAGAACCTGTCACTAATTTGTCAATACACTCATATTTAGCAGCATTTAGACAGTTTATTGCCAGGCGAGGAAAACCATCTCACGTCTGTAGTGACAATGGCACTACCTTTCATGAGCGCGAACAAAGAAATCTACAATTTGTACATTTGGTTGCAAACGGAGAGTTTAACAATTTTAGAAAGTATAACCCAAAAGGTGTTCAATTGCACTTTATTTCATCATATTCTTCACATTTTGGGGGCTTTGGGAAGCGGGACTCAAAAGCACAAAATACCACTTTAAGAGAGTTTTTGGTAATGTTTCCTTTACTTTTAAAGATTTGTATACCGTCCTCGAACAAATTAAATCAATACTAAGTTCTCATCTCTCTCCTCTAACCACTGATCCTAATAACATGTAAGTATGGACGACCATCACTACACTTCCCGACCTAAATGTGGAAGACATAAAAATGAACCGGTTCGACAGATACCAGTTGGTTCAAAAATTAACACAACATTTCTGTAGCAGCTGGTCGAAGGACTATGTGTCGGAACTCCAACAACGCCACAAATGGCAAAATCAAACTGCATCGTCGGTTAAAGTCGGTGCACTAATTTGGATTAAGGAAGATTATCTTAGTTCAGTAAATGAAAACTTGGACAAATTGTAGAACTACACGCAGGCAATGATGGTGTAGTGCGCGTCGTTAGTGTAAAATATGTAATGGTGTCATTAGTAAAACAATCCGTTTTGCAGATACTAAACTATTGGATTTAAAAATAAATCAATGTCTATTTGTGGACTAAACCTTTTGAAAAAAATATAGGTATGTTAGATAAGTAATGTGTGTTTTAAATGTGATTCGATTATTACAATTCTATGTAAACGTTAAGCTCGTTTTTATGCAGTTGTTTCACTCTTATTCATATACGTTAAATTTGATTATTAATTTTAAAACCCACGACCTTTCAAGGTGAGCGACATGTTAATGCGCTATATAAAAGAAACAGAAGCTATAATATATTTATCCATCACCTGTTAAAATGAAAAAACATCCGAATATTGATTGTACAATTGGTGTATAACATTTGAATAAATAAGAGGTATAGAATTCTTGCAATTTTGTTACACAACAAGCAATCAATTGCCAACCAGAAGTTTATACTAATATTTGAAGCATTAACAATTAACCTGAGTAAAAGTGAGACAGTGACAAGTAAAAGAAAAATTAAATAATTTAATTAATCTAGTCAAACGAGTTTTTATTAACTAAAAATTTAATAAATAGCGATTGAATACAAAATTAATAATAATTTAAACAAATTATTATATAGTAACGTGTTAGTTGACACAGATATTATCTGCACCATAAACAACTCGTAATCTTTTATCTCATCAAATTTAAATTGAAAGAATTTTGATACAGTTTGCAATCGAAAAAATGTACAACATTTGTGGTTTAAATTTTTGAGTGTTTGAAATAGAGTAATAATAATTTTTAGGGAATAACAAGCAAAAAAAATTCGACGCATTGCGGTGCTGACGATTTCCTTCACAGCGGGAGACGATTGCGGTCGAACTGTTAATCTTATTCCTGGGGTGCGAAAAATACAAGATGAGATACACTACTTAACGACATTTCAAATTTTAACACTTGTGTGTTACCCCTCATTTTTCAAAAAGGCATTTATCTCGGAATCCCGCATATTGGAAAATTTTGTTCGAATCACAAATAAAGAAAACTCGGGGAAACGAAACGCAAAAACATAAATGACTAAAACGAAAAATCTTTAAGATTTTTATACATACCGAAAGGAATCATAACTCATATTTTCGCCGAGTGTTAGTTTATCTAAGGGAGATGTGACTTGACGGATGGATCAAAGCGATGAACTTTCCCCGAAGCTAAATTATGTATTATCCTTTACGTTTGCATGATGAATTTGAAATCGAACTTGTGAATTTTATCGATTTTATAGAATTTATTCTGCTCAACCTATCATTCGATTTATTCCTTATTACATCAATCATTATGATTTGAACTTCAACTTGACTCCTCACTTGATATATGATTCCCGACTTATAAAAATACAATAGTTAATATTTATGTAGAATTTAATTAATAATCCTTTGCACAAATAAAGTTTTTAAAATTTAATTGTATTGTATTTGATGTTAAAATCGCATTATTTTGCTAGATGCATTGTTCTAATTACAGAAGAAAAGAAAACTTTATTATCTAATTAGAGCTACACAGATAAGAAATTTTCGCTTCGCAAAATAGTGTTTTACTTTAATTTTTATTTACTTTATTAATCTTATATTTAGTTATAACAATTATCTACATATAATTGGTGCAATTATTTCATATTCGATATCACATTACTATAACCAATACCAGACGTGCAAATCAGAGCTTTATTTCAGTTTACAAGAAAAACTTCATAACAGGATAAAGGTAAAATAGAAATGATAATATTATGGAAGGTTACCGGATTTCTTTAGCACTAGATTTTTTATGATAATGTTATTCTCGGTTTCACGTTTATGTGAAGCGTATGGAATATATCTTAAATCCCACTGCTCGCATTCGCTTTTTTTAGAAATCGATCGTGAATATTTTTTATTTGTTAAAATCAAAAAAAATCTTGTAAAAAGCAACTTTTTTACAAGATTAATTGCAGGTATTTAAACTTGTTGACAACCTGAAAAAGCTTTATTGTAGTTTTGTAGAAAGGACACTGATATTTACTTATTTTAATGCCTGGAAATAAAATACACAGAGTACGTTGCTGAAATGAAAAATTTATTTAGTTTATACAAGTACAAAAAGCGCATCTCGGTAAACACTGACTCTTGTATAACAAATTTTAAAGTTTAATTTTCCGCAGTAACATCTACAGTAAAAAATATTTTAATATATGTTTAAATTTAGCACATAAAGATTTTAAGTGAATTTTGTTGTTCCATATTTTTTTTCAGAAAATCTATAACGGCAATGTAGAAATAAATAAAACAGACGTTTTACATTTACCAAAATTTACCAAAAAAAATTGTTCAAAACCTTTTCAACGATATTATTGTTATGAGAAGTAAGTGAAGGATATTAATTACAAAATATTATGTACTTACTTCTTAATAGAATTTATTTTTATTTAAAAAGTACGAAAGGAGAACTGGAATGATGTACAATGAACGAATGATCTCATAGAATGAATAGGTACCGTTTGAACGATGAGTGGTGTCAAAACTTTCGAAAACAATGATCTATTAATCGTTTTAAAAAAATCAATTAATCGAAAAAATGATTAACCGGTTACTTCTCGAAAATGGTATATTTAAATCGATTTTAAATTGGGATTTAAAATCGGTTTTTAAAACCGTTATAATAATCGATTTTTGCAACCGGTTTTAAAATCAATTTTAAAAAGTTTTTTATTTTGGGTCGCCTACAGAGCTATAAAAGCGCCCAAATGATTTTTTAATAGAAAATTGAGTTTTTATAGAAATAGAACAATTTTATTTCGAACAGTGGTAACACTGATTTGATATTAATCGTTAAAGCTGTCGTTATGTTCGGCGTGCGTTAATTTAAATCGTAAATTATGTTCAGTAGATTTATTTATTTACTTATTTTTATTTTCATTAATTTGTTTAAATTAAATGTATGATAAATGTTCTAGCATTTAAACCAAAATTTTATGAAAATATTGCCACCTTAGCAATTATACTTTAAAATTCCCTAAATTTAAAAACTCGCAAAATTTTATTTTAAAATCAATCTGAAAAACCCAAAATAGAAAAAATAGTATAAAGAATAAAATGCCTCTTCTGAAACTAGTTCTTTAATATACTATTTTAAAATCGTTTTAAAAAGAATTAATATATAATTGTTTATCAAAATTTACAGTAATAATTATCAAGAACTTTTATACACATACCTAACAAAATATGGATTTTTTATTACAACATTAATTAATTTGTCATATATCCGGTAATACCGGAAGTAACAGTTCTTAACAGAAACTCCTATTTTATATTTGATTCTAATAACTTTTAATCAGGTTTGTTAAGATCTTTGTGAATTTTATCTACTTAAATCATCACTATCCTTACACGATTATAATCAATTTAAATATTTCCGAACATTAACAAAATTTAAAATAAAAAATGCTTATAAGCAGTACTTGGATTTGCTTGAGCAATCAATTTATATTGATTGTAAAAAGCTTTAGTCATACATACAAAATAAAAGAAAAGGTAGTAGAATACCAGGAAAACTGTTCAAAGATGATATCTGTTATGACCAACCACGAGATATCGTTAATATATTAATGGCCAAACACTTTCAATCCACATATACAGGGTAATTCATTACTATTTGGAAATAATTTAACACTAGCATCCCGATCTCAAATTATGAAGATTTAACCCAAAACACATAGATAAAATGTCGCTCATTACTAAGTTACAGGGCGTTTTGTTTAAAAATTTAAAAACGATTTGTGCTCAGTATTTTAAAACTAATTGACGTATCCATTTTATATTTGGCAGGAAGTGTAGACAGTGTACACCCTTCTAAATTACTTTAAACAAATATTTCTGTCTACTACCAGAGGCATACGACAGGGGTAAGTGACCGGTCCAATCGTGCCCAAATTCTACGCTACTGGTGGAATAGAAATTTTAGTACAATTTTCGATTTTTAATATTTGTCAAGTAAATAATGTACTCCTTCCTCATAACAATTAAGTCAATATTTGTCGAGATATTTTAAGTTAAACATGAAACTGCCCAATTTTTATAAATTTTGATAATAACTAATATCGACGTTTTGAGTCAGTGGATTGCAGTTAATACACAAATAAAACTTTAATCCGTATTAACAATAAAGATATTGAAATTTATTGACAAAAATAGATAAATAAAATATATCTTGAAAGGTAAATATTTCCTCCTATAAATGATCAACTAATTGGATTGTTCTTCCTTGAGGAGGGGCATTCATGTTTGTTCGTTTCTACGTATAGAGTGTGTGTTTTATTAGAGATATTTATTTACATTTAATTGTTAATTTATTTTGTGTTTGTTTAATATCTATGTGTTTTTTACACTTATTCAAGTAGCGGACCATTTATTTGTTTTAAAGGCCTGAAGAAGTGCACATTTGACTGCACGAAACGTTGCTTTGAAAAAACGTCTTAATATTTTTTGGTGCCCCTCCTCAAGGAAAAAAAAATCCAATTAGTTCAAAATATATCTTCTAACTTTAAAATAATTTCAAAGTGATTTTAAAATATTATTAAAGCAAATAACCTGATCTCTATTTAAAATAAAATCAAATAAGTCACATTTGATGGATAATTTATCCATATTATTTGTTTCGTGTAGTTGGCTCTAAACTCAATTAATTCTTTTGATCTAGTGGGGGTGCTTTCATTGATGTCATAGCCGTTAGTTGTTGGTACTGTCACTTAAAAAATTTTACCTACAGCTTCATTTTTAACTTAAAATATCTTGAGAAATATTGACTTAATTGTTATGAGGAAAGAGTACATTATTTATTTAAAAATATTGGAGAATCGAAAATTATACTAAAATTTCTATAACGCCAGTAGCGTAGAATTTGGACGCGATTAACCAGTCACTTACCCTTGTCGTACGCCTCTGGTAGTAGACAGAAATGTTTGTTTAAAGTAATTTAGAAAGGTGTACAGTGTCTACACTTCTTGCCAAATATAAAATGGATACGTCAATTAGTTTTAAAATACTGAGCACAAATCGTTTTAAATTTTTAAACAAAACACCCTGTAACTTAGTAATGAGCGACATTTTATCTAGGTGTTTTGGTTAAATCTTCATAATTTGAGGTCAAGATTTTTAGTGTTAAATTATTTCCAAATAATAATGAATCACCCTGTATACATGCAGATAACTCGACTAGTGTGAATTCATACACAATTAATAAAGACTTTATTTATTTTCCTTACATAACTATGAATACTGTCACAGACAATAATATCTTATCAGCTATAAAGAAAATGAAAGACAAAGTCACAGCTGGTTTCGATCAAATTCCTAGTTTTATTATTAAAGTTTGTTCTACTGTTTTTCTATATCCCTTGTCAATCATATTCAATTTAAGTATTAAAACTTCTACCATTCCCAGTAAATAGAAATTAGCAAGAATTGTCCCAGTTCTTAGAAGCGGTGATCCGACTAATGTCACTAATTATAGACCAATTGCCATTCCTTCAAACTTCTCAAAAATATTTGAAATAATACTGTTTAAAGATATTTATTCTAAAACCAAATGTTTGATTTCGCCATACCAACACGGTTTTGTGGAAAAACGTTCAACAATAACAAACTTAACTTTTTTTACAGAATTAATTGCGGAAACATTAAATATTCAAGGTCAAGTTGATGTTGCTTACACAGACTTCTCTAAAGCTTTTGATCGACTTCATCGCGGTGTTGTGGTAGAAAAATTATTTAATTACGGTTTTAGCAACAGTTATCTAAAATAATTAATGTCGTACTTACAAAATAGTGGATGCACTTTTTGGTCGCATTTCGTTGAGCCCACAAATGAGATATCTTTTATAGTTCAGCACTTGCAACTGCACAATAGGTGCAGTACTGTTTTTCGGGAGCTCTTCCACATTTCCGGAGGTATTTTTGGCGACCATGTGACCGTTAGGAGCCCTTAAGTGGTCTTTAACTGTGCCCGACTTAACGTTAGTAGTTTAGCCGTTTTCTGTAATCATACACTTACTGTGTATCAGGTCTGGTCTTGATGTTGAGTAAGTCTTATGTTCTTTGCGAGCCCATTCAACTTTTTTGTTATGCCAAAGGCTGGTTTAAGCCCAACGTAAGATGTTGAGGCTCTCTGCCTAGCTAGCTTGTCAGCTTTGATGTTTCCTACAATGCCCGAATGGCTAAGCGCCCAGACAAGAATTACCTTGTTTTGGCCTGACAAGGTATTGATTGTGCTAAAACATTCAAAAACCAATCTAGATAAGGTCTTTTGGTTTAAAAGAGTTTTCAGTATTGTTTAACTGTCAGACATAATATAGATACGACTACAGGGGTAGTTATTCTTTACTATATTAGTTTTTGCATATTCAATGATGACAAAAACTTTCCCTGAAAGACAGTCTCTAGGCTGCCCAGGGGGTGGGGCAGAACTTAAATTCTCTGTTTCATTATATATTCCCAATCTATCCGCTGTCTTTGATTTAAAGCCATCCGTGTACTAGATTATACCATCTTTTGGAATTTTCTCTTTGAAGTCTGTCCACTCATTCCGGTGTAGAATGACCACTTGGAAAAGTGAGTTGGCAATGCGGGCAGACCCCATTTAAAATAATAGTTCTCGAATGTCTGCCAAACGTCTTATATGAGAAGAGCCAGCTTTGATACTAGCTGAGGATAACTTAAGTCAGTATGCCGCCAGCTTAGCTTCTTCTATAATAAATATCTGCAAAAGGGTAAGGCTTAGCATTGCTTCCAGTGCTACAGTGAGCGTTGTTTTTAGAGCCCCAGTTATGCTTAGACAGGCAAATCTTTGGACATTGCTTAGTCTAAGAACTGTAGTTTCCTGTATGATCTTTGGCCACCATACACTAGCCGCGTTGGTGATGGCGGGCCTAACTGCGCTTGTATACAACCAGTATACCATACCTGGTCTAAGCCCCATTGTCTGTCATATATGCGTCGTTACCGCTAAGGTAATCTTCGATTTTTAAATGATTTTTGCTATATGTTGGTTTTAGGTAAGCTTGGAGTCAAGAATTAGCCCCAAGTATTTTATCTCCCCAGATATAGCTAGTACACGCCAATTTAGGAAAAGATGTCCTAAATGGTAGTTTACAAAAACTAAGAAATAGAATGTTTTCTTTACTGGCATTGAATTACAAAGCTTTCAAAATCAGTGAAAAGGAAACTGTTAATGAAGAACTTTCTAATACTCCTCCTTGTGTTAAAGAGGTAGCAGATTACTTGGTTCTGGATTTGTTATTGCTAAATCCAGAAAAATATAAAAAACACACGATTATTTTTTAAAATAGTGTCAACTTAAAAAGCAACAAACTACACAGAAAATGTGCTTTTAGTGTATTTTTTTTTTACAGGTTTTCTACACTTTGGTCATTTTATTCTGTACTGAAAACAACATTATGTGTAAAAACAACATAGATATTAGCAAGTTTGTAATTATTGTAATCAGTTAATTGAATTGAACAAATAACCTTTTACAATTATAGGTTAGGTAAGATTTTACTCCTGATAATTAGCTATATCTTCTGAAATACTCTGAACAATACATTGACAAGCTATATTTTTTTAAAGCACTTCATGATATCTATTTAAAAGCTATATATTTTTCCAACGATGTTATCTTTCAATACCGGAAGTTTTGAAATTATGTGTCAATTCTAAAATTTTAAATCAAATTAAACAAATAAAAATGTAATTTCAAAATTTGTTAAAATTGCAGCACATTGAAAATAAGTTAAATTTTATAAAATTAAACAGAAATAGTTACCTACAATCTTCTCCTAAAGCATGCGTACGATTTAAACTTTGGAATAAATTATTTTCGAAAATAAAGATTTTAACAAATAAAATACATTGAGCTGAGGTCAATCAGTTAAATTGTTAAAAAACACTAATTTTTAATTTAAAAAATTCTTCTAAAGCGAAATTTTTATTGGATTGAAACTTTGGAGAACTCTATTTGTTAGAACCTACTTGTATATAAAAAATCAAAGAATCAAATCGCTGACTTATGTGCATACCCTTAAATAATGACAAAATATTAACCTGATATTTGTTCAAAAATAACTTGTTTTGAGTTAACCGTGTCTTATGGGGAAAAATACATAATGTGTTTTTGCGCTTTTACTTCGGCTAACTCAGAACGTGTAATTACAATACTCATTACTTTCAAACATTTGATAACGTAACGAAAGTTATAAACTTATGATTGCTAACATCACGCCTATTCAGGCGTCTTCTTTTTGAGGAATAAATTTCGAAGTTCGTGTGTTATTTATCCTCAAAAAGCTTATTTCAAAAGATTTTGTTAAAAACCACTAATTTTTTTATTTTAAAATTTCTCCTAAAGCAGAAACTTTGATTGGATTGAAACTTTAGAGAATTCTATTTCTTAGGACCTACTTTTATATAAAAAATCAAGAACCAAATCACTGTATACCTTTAAATAAACAATATTATTTTATTTTTTTTAATAAATTTATTTTTTTATTTTTTGTTTTTTTTTTTTTTAAAAAAAAAATTTTTTTTTAGTTTTAATTATTTATTAAATAATATTTTTTTTATTAAAATAATTATTTTTTTAATTTTTGTTTATTTAATTAATTTTAATATTTTTTTTTTTTTTAAATTGTTTTTTTTTTTTTTTTTTTTTTTTTTTTTTTTAAATTTTATTTTTTTTTTTTTTTTTATTTTTTTTAATTATTTTTTTAATTTTTTTTAAATTTTTTATTTTTTTTTTTTTTATTTATTTTTAAATTATTTTTAATTTTTGTTAAATTTTTTTTTTTTTTTTTTTTGTAACGACAAAATATTAACCTTAAATTTTTTAAAAAAAATTTTTTTTAAATTTTTAATTTAATAAAAAAAAAAAAAAATTTTTTGTAAAAAAAAAAAAAAAAAATTAAATATAAAAAAAATAATAATAATAAAAAATATTAAAAAAAAAAAAATATTAAAATTAATTAAATAAAAATTATATAAATATGTTTTTTTTTTTATAAAAAAAAATTAAAAAAAAAATAAATTATTAAAAAAAAAAAAAAAAATAAAAAAAATATTTAATAATAAAAAAATAATTATAATTTAAAAAAATTAAAAAAAAATTAAAAAAAATAAAATAAAAAAAAAAAAAAATAATAATAATAATAATAATAATAATATATTTATTGATACTATACAATTACAAAAATTGTTTGTATACGTCAAATGGCGAAGCAATCGATACACGAAGTTTATTACTTCAACTAACAAACATCACATGTGACTAGCAAATTTATAACAAAAAAATTCATCAATTTCATAAAATGCATTTTGGAACAAAATAGATTTAATTATTTCTTTATATTTCTGTAAAGGCATATTTTGGATATGTATCGGTAAGAAATTGAACAGCTTTGGTCCAAAATAATTAAATCCACATCTGTTTGTTGAGAGTCTAGAATAAGTAATTCTAATGTTAGACGCATTTCTAGTCAAATGTTGGTGAATATCACTACTCAACTTATAATTTCCTAGGTTCTTTTTGACATAAACAAGACATTGATAAATATACAAACATGGAAACGTAAGTAATTTTAAATCGATGAATTTATGTTTTACATCGGCTCTATAGCTCAAATTTGTCATAATCCTAACTACTTTTCTTTGCAGCCCAAATATGCGAGATGAATTTGATGCGTGACCCCAGCCTATCAAACCGTACAAAATAGGAGATATAAAAAGTGAGTGGTAGGCAGTTACTAGGACATCAGTGGGTACTAATTTCACTAAATTTCTAATAACAAATATGTTTTTGGACAGTTTCGTTGCTAAAATGTCAATGTGTTTGTTCCATTGCAATTTGGAGTCAAGATGAATGCCCAGGTACTTAACCTGACATGCATAATTGCCGACAACAGGTTTATGACTAAAAATCACATTTACAGTTTTGGCATCATTTAATTTCAGTTTATTATTTTCAAACCATTTTTGAGCTTCCTCTTGAGCAACCAACATTTCATCATGTACCACGTTAAGATCAGCATTAGTCGTTAGTATAGTCGTGTCATCAGCAAATAATATTAAATCATTTACTGATAAGTGATTAGCAATATCGTTGATGTACAACAAAAATAAAGTTGGACCGAGAACTGACCCTTGAGGAATACCCAGATTTACGTTTTCCACATTGGAAGATTTGCCATTTGATACTGTATATTGAGATCTATTAGTTAAGTAACTAGCAATTAAATTACAACTAACAGTATTAAACTTGTAAAATTGTAGCTTTTGGATAATCACCGAATGGGAAACGCAATCGAAGGCCTTTTGTAGGTCACAAAACGTTGCACCGACGTATTCTTTATTATCTGTTTTTTCTGTTATAACACTAAGAAGTTGGAGAATTGCATCGTTTGTGGATTTTTTTGCCCTGAAGCCGAATTGACGGTTGCAGAATAAATCAAATTGTTCAAAATGTTGGTGGATTTGTTTATTTATTACGGTTTCTACGATTTTGGACATTACTGGAACAAGAGAGATTGGCCGAAAACTATTGGGTTCGATTAGCCCTCCTTTATGAATAGGAATTACTTTAGAAATTTTTAGCGAATCTGGAAAAATTCCTTCAATTATACATAAGTTTATTAATTTCGTTAAGGGAATGAGTATTATGTTCATAATACTCTTAATTAAAAACGTAGACATGCCAAAGTGATCTTGGCTTTTACTATTTCTCATGTTATTAATAACATTTCTAACATAATTAAAACTAACTAATTCGAATGCAAAATGAGGAAAATCTATTTTTGGTTGCATTGCAGTATTAGTGAAATTTGAACTATTATTAAATTCACTCACAATTTTAACAGGAACATTAATGAAATGCCGATTTAACTTGTCTGCATCAAAATAAATTGGATTAGACATTTTTTATTTTTTCTATTTGAGTTAATAATACTCCAGGCAGATTCAGTTTTATTGTTGGCTTTTTTTATAATTGTACTATAGTAAAGTCTTTTAGCTTTGATCAAATCGCTTTTATATTTGGATTTTAATGTATTAAATTGAAATTTCAAATGTGGATCATTAAATTCATCACTTACTTCTCTTAAAAAACACAAATTTTCACGAGTTTGGCTTAAGTTTAAATCGAACCAACAATTTTTAGTTTTATTAATTCTAGTACTGACAATTGGAAATGCCAAGACTATGAAATGTTTTATAGAATTAACAAACAAAGAAAATTTTACATTGATTTTCATATCTTTTACATCTACAAAAGGTCCAATCAGCCGATTCAAGTTTGCGATAAAAAGTCAGCAAATTCATGGGTTTATACTGTCGCTTATATATTTTTCGTTACTATTTATTTTGTGTTTACAATCAATACCAATCGCTAGAGCTTTATAATCCGATAGGCTGGGATCGTACACGTTAGTTGTATAATTTCCTTCAAAGTTTATTAGAATGTTGTCGATACAATTATTTTGTCTTGTTCTGATTTGAACAGTCAATTTAAATGAATGCAAGTTTATTAAATCGTTAAATTTAGAAAACTTTAGAGAAGATTTGTCAAAAATTTTATGTTAAAATCACTATTAATAATGACCCTACTTTCAAAATTACTACATTGAACTAATACGTTATTAAATACATTTAAGCTTATTTCAAAAGATTTTTTGTTAAAAACCACTAATTTTTAATTTTAAAAATTTCTCCTAAAGCGAAATTTTCATTGGATTGAAACTTTAGAGAACTCTATTTCTTAGGACCTACTTTCCATAAAAATCAAGAACCAAATCACTGACTTATGTGGATACCCATAAATAATGACAAAATATTAACCTAAAATTTGTTCAAAAATGTTTTGAGTTAACCGTGTCTTATGGGGAAAAATACATAATGTGTTTTCGCGCTATGACTTGGCTAACTCAGAACGTGGTAGTTGCAATACTCATTACTTTCAGACATTTGCTGACGTAACGAAAGTTATAAACTTATGATTGCTAACATCACGCCTATTCAGGCGTCTTCTTTTGGAGGAATAAATTTCGAAGTTCGTGTGTTATTTATCCTCAAAAAGGTTATTTCAAAAGATTTTTGTTAAAAACCACTAATTTTTTAATTTTAAAAATTTCTCCTAAAGCGAAATTTTGATTGGATTGAAACTTTAGAGAATTCTATTTCTTAGGACCTACTTTCATATAAAAAAATCAAGAACCAAATCACTGACTTATGTGCATACCCTTAAATAATGACAAAATATTAAATAATAATGAAATATTGAATAATAACATTTGTTCAAAAAAATAACTCGTTTTCAGTTGGCCGTGTCTTATGGGGATAAATACATAATGTGTTTTCGCGCTATGACATGGCTAACTGGGAACGTGGTAGTTGTAACACTCATTACTTAAACATTTGCTGACGTAACGAATGTTATAAACTTATGATTGCTAAAAAACTATTCAAACGTTTTGTATTTTTTATTTCCCTTCATATTTATAACGCTTGTTTCTAAACATGGACATCCAGCAGTCCAAGTTTTCCCCAATCAAAACTTTATGGCACTCCAATGGAATACTAACTTAGTTGAAACAATGTCCTTACGTACCACGCCGTAACAAGCCGAAAAGGCGACGTTAACGCAATGGTAATACTTGCTTCGAGTTTTTGTATTTTCTTTAAGTTGTTAATAATATTAATTGTAATTTCGCTGATAAAAGGATTTTTCCTTTACGTTTGGTGAACGTCTACCGTATCTCTAACTACCGGTGTTCAATTTCAGCTTTCTGATTTAATTACTTCTACTCCGAACCTACATGCTCACCGATAACTGAACTTTATCCGTTTTAATCTCAATTGTTCTCTTTCTTTATGCGCTTTAATTATTGCTAAAATAAATTAATTGACTATTGGGAATATTGTTGCCAAAACACAATAAGTATGTAAGTTTTATGTAATTCATATCATGTCATCGGCATAAAAGAAAAATATTTTGATAACTGAGTATTACACTCATCACAGCAGTAAAATAAATAATTGTTTTTAACCTGTCACTGAATCACAATTACATTTTCAGATTTTATTAATGTGGTCATCTATATATTTATTTTACAGTGTTGATTGATGATGAAATTGTTAAAATAATGCAGTTTTTTTTAATTAGACTTCTTGTGTTAGTTAGTAATTACTAGTATTACTGACAGTTTAATTCTGCCGAATACATTTTTCGTGCCGAATTTGTTCGTAAGAACTTTTCTGTACAGGTATAAACAATTCTTAGGGGTTGCTTCTCAAAAATTTCAAAATTCGCTGAAATACAACGTATTGTTGTTTGCTTTCAAACAAAATCAAACGTTAAGGATGTTGCCGAACATCAAATCCGGTTGAGGAAACCATTCACCTTACGCACAAAGTAAACCCAGAGATAACTCACACAAAAGCTAAGATATCAAATACGAAAACTGAATGTGGAGTCTAAGTGTGAAACAAATCAGTTCATTCTTATGTTTAAAAAGTTTAATTTCAGCCGATGTAATTAAATGACTACTGTACTAATGAATTCGCGTATAATGAATAAATGTGGTGAGAAAGACTGACAAGAAAAATTTAAAGTGAAATTACATTAAAATGCATTGAAATACTACGACCTTTTTTCAATTAATAGATCTTCAAGAGTGACGCTTTTACGCTTTACGAGCTTTGAAACATTTAATTCACTTGATCTTTCTACGGTTGCAATTTATGAAGATGGATAATTATTAAGACGTTTTATGGATATTACATAAAGTTTCTTTAAGAATTTTAGGTGCAAAAATTTTACTATTATTTGTTTTGCAAAACGCAATGCAATTTCAACGTTTGATGTCTTATGTGTTGGGTCATAAATATTTTCCACTTTCCATGCATAGGTTTCCATAAATTTTGTATGTACGTCAGTTAACTTCAAAAGAAGTTCTATGGTTAATAGATAAGAACTTCAGAAGGAATATATGATGTTGTTGTATTCGTACACAGGCGACAAGTACTCGAATAACAACACCTATGCATTCCAGAAAAGATAACGTTCACTCCATATTATGCCATTAACAAGGCAACCTAATATAATTGGGCGAAATTTAATATTTCTTGACAGTTTCTATTAAAATTTGTATTGATTTGCATATTATACATATGAAACAACTGGCAACTCAGATTCAAATTATGCAAATGAAGGGAAATATTAATAATTAAAAATAAGTACATAATTTTAAAATTAATGTAAAATAGTTACGCACCGTATTGTTTAGATTTTGTTACAACAAATGTTATAAAAATTGCTATTTGGAATTCTGTGTTAGTGTACCTCCTAACTGAAACTGAATTTTACCGGCACGCGTAATATGTATGTATGTGTGTAATGCCAAATAGTTTCTGACACCAAAATTGATGTTTGACAATAAAGCATTTTCGATCTACTAGTAAAGCTGATGAATATCTTAGTAATTTATTATTATGCTTCTATCTTGGCTTTTGTTTAATAAAATTAGCGTTTGCTTCTCAATACTAAAAAAATAACATTTTGTTTTTATCTATACAGAGTGTCCACCGAACGCCATCGATAGATTATAGAAAAACTGTACATGGGAAAAATTTGAAAATTTGGAAGTATACTAACATTGACGGGGGCAGTTCCGTTAAAATATTTTTCTAGATGGTGACACTTCCGTTTATACCGGAAGTAGGTATCAAGTTGCTTGTTTTAAATGGAACATCCTATATATTATTCTATTTTTTGGATTTTGCACAAAATGTAGACACATTTTGTGTATAATGTCCTATACCTAAATCTAACTGTTTTGGACTTATTTAAAATTGTATGACGAAATGACGTTTTCAGGCTAAACAAAATTGAAAAATTTTTCTATACTAATGCCTTTATTATTTAATTGGAATAGGTTTTCTTGAAACAGGGGACCTATTTTAGTGGGCTATGTTGATATTTTAATAATAAATTAATACAGGGCGATAAAAAAAAAAGGATTAAAATTAAATTCAAAAACACGTCAAAAGTCATTTTTTTAAATGCAAGCACCATGTTTTTATAATTTTATCTTATTTAGCATCAAAAATAAGGTTGACTTTGTACAAAGATTGTCTATTCAAAAAAATTCACGGTTTTTCGAAATATTGGCAATTTAACATTTTTTTTGTTGCACAAATGCTATTGATTTCTTTTAATATGAATGGTTATTCCTAGTTGGCCATGATGGCGTTAGAAAACAATCATCTGCAAGGATATGTCAAACTGTGTGTATCAAATTAAGAAATGCCAACAGTTAACTGTAAAAAAAGTTAAATTGCCAATATTTCGAAAACCATGAATTTTTTGAATAGACAACTTTGTACAAAGTCAACCTTATTTTTGATGCCTAATAAAATAAAGCTATAAAAACATGGTGCTTGCATTTAAAAAAAATGCCTTTGACGTGTTTTTGAATTTAATTTTAATTCTTTTTTTATTGCCCTGTATTAATTTATTATCAAAATATCGACATAGCCCACTAAAATAGGTCCCCTGCTACAAGGAAACCTATTTGAATTAAATAATAAAGGCATTAGTATAGGAAAATTTTATAATTTTGTTTAGGCCTGAAAACGTAATTTTTGACATAAAATTTAAATTAACTCCAAAACAGTTAGACTTAGGTATAGGACATTATACACAAAATGTGTCTAGAATTTTGAGCAAAATTGAAAAATAGAATAATATATAGGGTATTTTATTTACAATAAGCAAGTTGACACATACTTCCGGTATAACCTGAAGTGTCACCATCTTGAAAATATTTTAGCGGAACTTCCCCCGCCGATGTTAGTATACTACCAAATTTTCAAATTTTTCCCATGTACAGTTTTTCTATAATCTATCGATGGCTTTCCGGTGGGACACCCTGTACAATTTTTTTTTTTAACTTACCCCTGCTGAGTTGAAATCTATCAAAGGGAGGGAGTTTAATAAATTTTTTTTCTGAAAAACGGGTTAAAAACGTTAAATTTTATATGGCATACACTCACAAAAGTCTGTTTTTTAAATATGTTTATTAATTCCCTTCAGTTTTCTAGGGGAATAAAATTAACAATTCTTCTTAATAATAGAACAAACAAAAAACACCAAAACTGCACCAAAAATTTTACTCGGACACATGTTTCAATAGCTAAGGTATCATCATCAGCGAATCGATAGCAAAATTAAAAACAATAGGAAGCTTATATATACTATCTACGTGTCACGCATCGTTACTTAATTGATTCTTATATAAGCTTGAATAATTCCGAAGATCCTAATGGACCGTTATCATCATAATTCATAAGCAAATTTCTGTTTTAAAAGTTCTAAACTTTTACAAGAATCAAGTTTGTTTTATTATCTACCCTCTTAATTAATTCAATGTCGCCTACTCTATGGCATTTTTAAGCTAAAGTGCTCTTTAAAACGAGTTTTAATAGGTCTCTTGGTTTGTCCTAGATTTTACAGTCTTTACAATTAATTTTATATATTCCCGATTTATCACACATTTCTATTGTGTCTTTTGGATTGCTTAAAAGATATTGCAAGTTGTTTATGGCTAACCTGTTTATGGGTAAATTTGAAACTGATTTAAAAAATAATTTAAAATACTTTCCTAGAATTTGGTGTAGATATGTAGATGATGTATTTGCAGTCATCGACACTAAAGTTTACAGCCCTCAGCAATTTGTAAAATTTTAATTTAAAATTTGAGACGATCAAGTTTACCTATGAAACCGAAGCAATCCTTAAGTTACCTTTCTTAGACACTTTAGTGACAAGAATTGGCAACAAACTAGATATAGATATTTATCGTAAAGACACTTACACTATGAGGTTTATAACAAATGATTCCAACCATAGTATGCAACATAAACTTGCATCTTTCAACTTTTGATTTACAGATTATTACATTTCTCATTGTCAAAACAAAACTTTTATAAAGAACTGCGAAATATTAAGCAGATCGCATCATACAATGGTTTTCAAGAATCAATTGTCACAAACATAATTAGAAAATATAAACATAAGTTAAACATTTGAAACATTACAACGTTAGGAACTAGTAATAGCAAAATAGATAAGAAATATGTCAAATTACCAAATTATCCCACATACACAAAAGGTCTTCAAAAAATATTATTAAAATTTGATTATAAAACAGCAACTTCTAGTAGTAACAACTTGCAAAATCTTTTAGGCAATCCGAAAGACCTAATAGAAATGTGTGATAAATCGGGAATATATAAAATTAATTGTAAAGACTGTAACCAAGTATATATAGGGCAAACCAAGAGACCTATTAAAAACTCGTTTTAAAGAGCACGTAGCTCATATCAAATATCATCGCACAGATAGGTCCAGTGTTGCCATGCATATGCTTGAAAATGGCCATAGAGTAGGTGACATTGAATTAATTAAGAGGGTAGATAATAAAAAACGAACTTGATTCTTGTGAATGTTTGAAAAAATTCTAAAAACAGAAATTTTGGTTATGAATTATGATGATAACGGTCCATTAGGATTTTCGGAATTATTTAAGCTTATCTAAGAATCAATTAAATGTAACAATGCGAGACACGCAGATAGTATATATAAGCTTCCTATTGTTTTTAATTTTAGTAACGGTTTGCTGATAATGATAGCTTAGCTATTGAAACAGGTGTACGAGTACAGTTTTTTGGTGCAGTTTTTGGTGTTTTTCTGTTTGTTAAATAGACGCTGCAGTTTAGTGTTCCATTCCTTAATAGTAAGATTTTAAAATTTAAAAATATGTATTACATTATTCAGTACCTTACTTTTTTAAATCTTTAGTTGATGGTAATGACTTATGCATTAAAGACATTTACTGAGTGTTTTGTCTTTTAGTTTTTCCAGTAGCGTTTTTGCTACGCATGGTTTTTGGATAAAAAAATTAAAACTATTTATTTACCTAACGATGACATTAAATTAATTTATGATGTAAAAGTCTTCTTTAATTTTTATTCTATAAAGACTTCTGTATGCAAAAATCTTTTGAAATAAGGTTTTGAGTTTGAATAACACACGAACTTCGAAATTTATTCCTGCAAAAGAAGACGCCTGAATAGTTTTCTTGGCAATCATAAGTTTATAACTTTCATTACGTCAGCAAATATCTGATTTAAGTAATAATAATAATAATAATAATAATAAACTTATTCATCTAAAAAGGTTGCGTGTGGAATGATCATGTTTAGCTCTATTGTTTAAAGCGTATTTATTATCAAAAGCATGTAAAGCCAATTGAAGGATTAAAAGACACGGTAATGACAATATACGAAGATTTCTAAATATAGGTCTACATGACTCGAATCTACTTTTCTTTAACAAACTCCTCACTATCCGTTTCTGTACAATAAACACAGAATCTAAATATGAAGAAGTGCCCCATATTAAAATACCATACATACATAATTAAGTTATTGCAGTGTTCTTTAAAGCCAAAGTATCAGTTAGTTTGACTCCAAGAAAAGACACGTTATCAGTACAATGTATGGCACTCTGACCTATGCGTAACTGAGGCTTTGAATAAATTTGATTTTGTTTGGTGTGGAAAACTAAGGCACTTGTTTTTTCAGGATTCAGATACATACAATTCGATGAAAACCACCAATGTAGTTTTTGTAAAGCGGTGTTACATGATTGTTCAGCGGAAATCAGTGAATCTGAAGAACATAATAAAGAAGTATCGTCAGCGTACATTACAATAGTAGATTCAGATAAGAATTGCGTTATATCATTTAAATATAAAGAAAATAAGGTTGGACCTAAAATTGAGCCTTGAGGCACCCCCACTACTACAGGAAGACCGTTCGATCTAAAAATTTCAGTACGTGAATTATTATATTGCGTCAATTCTACAAAGCACGACCTATTACTAGATATGACAACAACAAGTTAGCTGCATTACCACGAATTCCCATAACTGTAGAGCTTATCTAAACGTTTGGCATGTTGACACAGTCGAAGGCCCTACTTAAATCACAGAATACACCTATAGCATAAAATTTATTATCGAGGTTATTTATTACTTGATTGTAAAAACTTATGAGAGCAGTTGATGTTGATTTATTTGATCTGAAACCATGCTGGGATTTGGAAAAAATTCTATATTTCGTAAGAAAACTAGTGAGTCTATCAAGAATAGCGTATTCAAAAACTTTTGCAAAAGAATTTATTAATGAAATAGGTCTATAGCTTTCTAATTCTAATTTATTCCCTTTCTTATAGACAGGTCTTATTGCCGAAGATTTCAGAAGTGTAGGAAAAACTCCTTCTTTAAATGATAGATTAATTAAATAAAATGAATGCAGGAGCTAGTGCTTCTCTGAACTCACGAATTACGTTGCAGTTAATACCATCTGGGCCATGACTATATTTTATTTTTAAGTTTAAGCATTAGTTTACTTAATTCGGTAGGGGAAAATTCACCGAGATACATACTGTTAGGAATTAAATAACTAATTGGTATATCTGGAAAGCTTTTATCTATACTAGCCATTATAGTTTTGGTACTTTATCAAAAAAAATCTGAGAATTTGTTTGCTATTTTGACAGGGTTTGTAATTGTTTCATTGTGATCTGATTTATTTTTATTTTTGAAGCGCAATGTGCTTTTATTTGATAGGTTGTTAATAATATTCCATGATGTTTTTTTTTTAAGTAATGAGTGTTACAACTACCGCGTTATGAGTTAGCCATGTCTTAGGGCGAAAACACATTATGTATTTTTCCCATAAAACACGGTCAACTCAAAACAAGTTATTTTTTGAACAAATGTCAGGTTATTATTTTGTAAACCCAAAAGTAGCTTAAACAAATCGTTATTCTGAAACGTACCTACCGATTTACGTTCTCAAAAAAAATAATAATAATTGGAATACATAAGAATTTATTATCAGCCTTTAATTCTATTATCAAAATAGATAGCAATAACGACTGTGCAAATGGAAATATATTGGAACCTGTGCGTTTTTAGAAACAAAAATTCCTGCAAATTGTGTCACCGTATCTCACCATATTTGCGCGTCTTTATCAAGAATTACAATAAACTGACTGCTAAAAAAAACAACGGGGTCAACAGGGATAGAACAACGCGAAATGCGAACACCGCAAATACAAAAATCCATTCTCATTGAAGAAAATCCAACCACTAACACACGTGGATGCTCATACTCTATAAGTAAGCCACAAAACATTTTGAAAATAACAGTTGCTATACACATTGTCTGAAACTTTAACATAATTTGTAAGTCTTTGATCAATCCACTGGCGAAGAACAACTCGGGGAAAATCTTGAGGAAAAGAGTTTGTACCCGATAAAAACCACACACCATAACTAAGGTTCACTATCAACATCAGTTTTTCTTAATGTTTGATCAGGTATTGAAGGTGACAATTTGATCGAGTCATATTTGTCTCTGTATGTCTTAATTTATGTAATACATCACAATTTTCTAGAAATGATTTTGCCTTTATTGCTACTCATTTTAAATGCGAAACGAAATGTAGTTTATGCACATCAGTACACTTGTGTATTTTAGTCTACTTGCTACTTAATTAGAAATAGTAAATAGGCAGATTAGGACCACAAGATTGGCCGCCGCGATCTCCCGATTTAAATCCTCTTGACTATTTTTTATGGGGTCATCTCAAGTATCTTGCCATTGTTCGAGAAACAAGTTCGATGGTGCAAAAAGCAGAGTCATATATACCGATCGGTTGAGGACATTTTGAACTTTTACTATGATTTCTGTATTAATTATTTGTTTAAAACTAATAATACTTGATGTATTTTATGTCTACTCTTAACTTAGATTTTTAAAAGTAGGATCATATCAACTGATCTAATAAAATTGTTTTATTTTTATCGAACTATAACACAAAATTAATTACAAACCTAACTTTAGTCAATCCATTGATAGACTGTAACTAAAGAAATAGTAAATTTTAAAAAAATTATAGAAAAGACCACACTTTATTTTCGATGGTGAATCATGAATGTCCTGAATTTTTTCGCATAAACAAGTACTTTCAAAATGCTGGTCTTCGTTTTATTCATGGCATCAGACGTCGTGAACACATCACTCATGAAACTAAAAGAAACAGGCTGGATAAATATGGAAAAGAGAGACGCTATCTGAATGCATGCGTGTTCTATCATAAACTCATGATCACAAACAAACCTCCATATTTTTCAAATAAAATTAAATATCGAACAGACGTGCATAACCTAAATATGAGGCACAGAGGACTCATAGACGTACCTTCCTTCAAAACGAATTTTTACAAACGCCGTTTCACTTACAATATTTACCTTATTTATAGTAGTATCCCAGTGTCTGTAAAAACTCTAAGCATTCCTACTTTTAAACCCAGATGACTCAGATTCTAATTAAATAAAACTAACTATTAAGTAATTTATTTCAGGTTAGTGATATGTAAATATTGTAATATAAAAACTTAAATCATACTCTAACATATGCTTACTTAAGTTATCTTTATTACTGCTTTATTATCTATACCTTTTCTAATATTAAACTTGAATATGCTTCCGTTCTCAAGATGATTGCCATCGCAGATCAACAATGCACCTTCGACCGCCTGTGATTTCTCCTGAAGGGCAAATTACTTCAGAAATTGTCTTCTAGCAAGTTTTATAGTAATAGCTACAAACAGAGAAGAAGAAAATAGTTCAATTCTAAAAATGACGTTTTTTTAGTTCTTGTCGAAACTAGTACCATAATGAAGTGTGGTCTAGACTTTAGAAAAAATTGATTTTATTTAATATATTACATAAAATATCAGTATATAAATTTTCACCATAGGTCCAATGTTTATCAATAACATTTTATATTTAATTTTCATGATGTCTTTACTATTAGCCTTGCCTTTGTTTTAATTGGAGGACAATTGTCTCCAGAACATGAACCGCCTCATGGTTTGCAAAAAAAGTCTTACAGCCACAAGTTGCACAGCATCTATTCTTTGCAAAATATCATTAGTAATTCATCTGGTACATTTGCGTTTTATTGGATTTGCAATGTAATGGTAGTAATTTGGTATTTATTGTTTCACTCCAACTCTCATCCGCATCTCCAAACGAGTTGTTTCTATTTCCTAGCCAAATTTGAGTTTTGTATATAAAGTGTTCATTATGGAATCCACCTTGTGGACTAAGGAAGAGTAATTTAATACCTGAATTTAATTTTGCCTTGCTTTAATAAATGACTCATAGTGCATATGCTTGAGATACACTGAAAAATTTTCTATTTTATTAATTTTATTGTAAATCTATCTTCTTAGCAAGATTATATAGTACTATCGTGGAGTATCTACCGTGTTCTAAAATATGTTCTGCTATTGGGCTATTGTGAAAAAATATCTATGTAAACGATCTCTCAAATCTTATCGCATTTTCTAAGAAATCAAACAATTTTTTTTCCTCTTATTGTGGAATGCTGATGTCCAGTGAAACAATGTGTAAATACAATTGAATTCACACTGTTTGAGTATTTTATTTTAAAACTTTTTGATGACTAAACAACAGAGGGAACATTTTTCTTTCTAATTAATATTAAAATTATGGGCAGCAGATCGGCCAGTCAAAATAACTAAAATTATCTACATCTTTTCTACAACTATTACTTTTTCTAATATAGGGTTATTTTGAATAGCTAATTGAGCTACAAATTCATTAGCTTTTCCTTCTATTTACAAGTTTTCATATAGTGTTTATCCAAATCTCATGTGATATTTTATGATCTTTTTTTTTTATTTTTGCCAAGTTTGATCAAATTTTCATGAGGCATATTATATTGTTTAAAACCTTGAGTGTAAATTGAAGAAATGGATAGTTTAACGTCAAACAAACTGTCATATAAATGGTAAACAAAGAAACATGCGCCTCTTGACCCATCTTGAGATGAAGATTTGACCAAGAAATTTCTTTTCAACTTTCATTGTCTTCTCACTTAGATTAAATCACTATACCTAAAGGTTGCGCTATATTAAGATAGGATTCTTTACTAGGCAGTAAATAACTGTGAATTACTTTCATGGTTTAATCAACTTTATCAGTATAAGCAATCCTAGGGTTTTGATTTTCTCCATCTAATACGGTTCTACCTTTAGCAATGCTAACCAGTTTTTAAAGGCAAAGTTAACGTAGTTAAAAGAAAAGGAAATACGCCGTTTTGTATGCATAATTAATTAAACTACTGTCCGGTGCCAAAAAGTGGCAGCCTGTAGCTTATATCCAATTAATTAATTATACAACTATGAACTCGTTTTCAGGGTATCTGCTCCTGATAGTCCCCAACTAGGAGTGAACTATATATGTAACGGATTCAGTTTATAAATAAACGAAGGTTTTTAGATAAAGCTAAAAAAATAAGATAAAAGAAAGTGCGGATCAGTGTAGCGTAATAGATTAGGTTGAAATAAGTTGTTTAGGTAGAACAGCACGGCTTCCCAGTGTTGTCGTAAAGTGAGAGGGTCTTTAAGGAGTTTGAAGTAATTAAACCACTGTCCTAACAAAGCGCCATCTGCTGGATAAGAAAGACAAATAAAACCAACCAAAAGGAGATCAAAAGGTTTTATTTAATCCCTAAAACAGAGATACACTAGATCAACAAATTGACACATGAATTAACCATAAAAGGAAGACAGACAATTTAAAATTTTTATAGTAATAGGAGAGTGAGAAAGAAAGCAGTAGTCACGCTTAATACTAAGTAATCTATACAAATAACGCCCCGGATTTACGGACAAGCTTTAGCACAGCAATTCGTAGTGTTAACGTTTCAATTGAGTATTAACTGATAGGAACACATATCATTTACACGGCAATTTATATATATTAAAATAATCTATCTAACGGGGTAAGTACCTCCCGCAAACCCAAAAGTCCTTTTGACTTCGCCACAACCGTTAAAATTACGCGCACATCCCCGTATTGGGCTGATTAAAATTTCTCGGTTATTGAGTGTACCACCGAATAAAGGTTTTACTTAAAACTAAAGATTAAAAGCCGTTTTATGTCGTATGTACATGAGCTTCACGCACACTAGAAATAAATAAGATACTTAAAGCTTACTAAAACTTTGCTGTATTATGTGAACGAAGTCCCGAGTAGGATTGCTCCAGTTAGCAGACAAGATTGACAGTTCCTTAGTTGCGTACACCAGAATTCTACTTAGGAAAGATGTTTTGAAGAGAACTGGAAAGCGTTAAGGCTCCCTCGTTTAAACCACAAAGCGTAGCCATCTGGTAGAGTTGGTACCCACCAATTGCGTGCAGGTGTCTGATGTCGCTAACCGTGGCGTGGTACTTCGTCGAAAAGGAAGGTCTTAATCAGCCACTCAAGCACCCCAGAAAAGTCATCCAGATACAAAACAAAACGCAGAGAATAGGTAATGTAACTTGTAACGTCTAAATATTCCATGTGGTATTTAAAATTTGTACAAAGAAAAAGAGAAAAGAACGAGTACTTACGGTAGGTTTAAACGAACATAACTTAACCAATTGTTATTGGAAATCTTTTAACACATTTAAACTATTTGTGTAATTTTAATTAACGATTTGCTAAACACGACCCGTTAACAGCAAGCAGGAACGTAAAGAGAAGATGTCCGCTTCAGTTTTCGGAAATCTAAATCGATATTTAGTTTCAACCAATCGACAATTTGCAAAATGCGCGCCAAATACGACTTTCGTCGCAACGTATTAATCGCTACATACGTTTTCTAGATTTGTATTCCGTGTAACATATTGCTCACGACACAGGTTTTACTCGGTTTATAAAATAAAACCATAACATATAGAGTAGTGTCGTTAGAGTTTTATAGTTGTAAAAATTACTATGGCGAAATTGTGATTTTAAATATGATGACAATGACGGTCATGTACAAGATATCAAATATAAAACCAACAATGCCTTTGAACGTGTTTTCGTGAAACACAGAGGTGGCAACACTTACTATCGTTCACTTATATTTACGGCTCACTAAATATTCGAACACTAGAGATGAATTCGTTCTACAGTATCTACCCCTGATGATACCCAACTAGAGTCAAATGCGTAGGGTAGTCTCAGCATTGAACAATCAATGTTTAAGTTTATAAACTCTAATTTAATCTTTGTTTTAAGAGTTATTAATCTAAGTTAGCAGTTTTATTTTAATTAAAAACTAAAACATTGTTGTGTTACTTTAGCTTAAAAGTATAAGTTTACTAAAAACTAAAGCGAGCTTACCCGATAATTATATTCTGATTTTAATTTAAATTTTAAAAGTTATATGTTTTTTCATTACTAAATTTAACAACACGCTTTTATTAATCTATATAAATTATGCATTAATTTTGTATAATACCATTTGGAGATTATTAAATATACTAGCCTAAAACAATACAAATCGCAAATATACATACAATTATTTAATAAACAATAACACCAATTACTAATATTTATCAAAATAAACTATAATAACAGGAACTATGCATTGGAATAATAAAAAATTATAATAATAATATAAATCAATTAATTTACACAGGATCTAAAATCAACTAACAGAAATATTCCAATAACTTCAATGCATGACTATTGTACAATGTGGTCCACGTAAGATGCCCTACTACCTTATCTCGAAAACCGCAGGGTTTAGAAAAAAGTTTTAAGTACAAAAGTTGTCGGGGATCACTTACATTTTTAAATATTTTAGTGTCCCGCATACAGGGTGGTCCACAAAAACGTGGCGGCAAAAAAACATTTTCTTAAATGGAACACCTATATTTTATTACAATTCCAGATTCTATGAAGAATTGTAAGACTTTTTGTTATTACATGTTTTTCGAAAAATATTATATTGTTTTAGTTATTGCCATTTAAAAAAAAAATTGAAAAATATGGATTTTTGAATTTATTTCGATCGCATTAAACTCGCTAATTCTTAATGAAACACCCAGTATTTCTTTTATGGTCGGATTCTCCATTTGATTCTCTATCAAATGGTATATGCATGTTATATACCTAAAACTAACAGATATTGCATAATCACGTTATTTCTAAATCAACAACATTTCACTGGCATTTCTTTATAATACCGTATCCATGTATTGTTTAATCTAGTAGGCCTTTTGTTTCCAAATAAACAATTGATTTTTAACTTGACAGCCAATATCACAGGCGACTATTTTAGTTTTGTTGTTGCATTTAGTTGTTCTTGCTTCGAAGTAATCAAGTAAATAAGTTTATTAAGTAAAGATTTTTGAATCTCTGAGTCAATAAGTATGAAATATTCTATTGAAGAACGCCTGAAGCTATACGAATGCTATATTCGTAACAACAATAACCCTGAACTAGCTTTTAGAGAATACAGAGGACTTTATCTAGGCAGACGTGTACCATGTAAAAAATATTTACAAAAAAAAATATCCATTATCTACAGAGCGGTTTCGTAATCAACAACAAAAGAGCTAGAGCAAAACCGGTTCTTAATGAGGAAAATCAGTTGCAAGTTCTCCTGTATTACGAAGAAAATAATGAAAATTTCAACGCCATGGAGAACGCGATATAGAAATTAGCAAAACCGGTATACAAAGAATATTATCTATTAATGAATACCATAGCTATAAATTTCTCCCCGTTCAGGAATTGTCTGAGAATGATTTCATAAACAGAAGTTTATTGCATGGAGCTGTTAGAAAGACATTTCGAAAATGGTATTTTGGAAAAAATTTATTCACCGATGAAGCTACCTTCTGCACAAGCAGAATGTTTAACAGAAAAAAATACACATTATTACTCCAGATTTAACGAACGTAAAATAAAACCTATCAAAAGCAGGGACATTAAAGTGTAAATGTGTGGTGCGGAATTCTAAAAGATAGAATTATTGGCCCAATATTCTATCAGCAAAATTTAAACGGCCAGAGGTACTTGGAGCTCATGATCAATAAAATTCAACCTCGTATTGCTAATTTACCAGAAAATCTGCGTGAAGGATTGGTGATTCAACAAGACAGCGCTCCTTACCACACTACCAGGGCTGTTTTGGTTAAATGCAAATTTCCCAATGCTCATTGGAAGAGGTGGAACAATAGATTTGCCTCCTCGAAGTCCTGACTTGACACCACTGGATTTCTTTGTATGGGGACATCTCAAGTCTATTGTATATAAGAATCGTTCCAATAAATTGAGGACCTAAAAATAAAATTCGAGAAGCGATTATTACTACGAATCAGACCAATGCTGTCTCAAACTCAGTTAAAAACCTTCAACAGATATACTATTTGTATTGCTAAAAGAGGGGGATATGTTGAAAATGAATTATAATTAAGTTAACACAATCATTGTTGTTCAAATATAATTAAGTTATTACAACGATTTTATTATAGAAATGCCAGTGAAATGTTGTTGATTTAGAAATAACGTGATTATGCAATATCTGTTAGATTTAGGTATATAACATGCATATAGAGAATCAAATGGAGAATCCGACCGTAAAAAGAAATACTGGGTGTTTCATTACAAATTAGCGAGTTTAATGCGATCGAAATGTGGAAATTTTGGACATTTTTTTTTCGCACTCTATAAAATTTCCGAAAAACGAAGCTGCATCGAAATAGAGTAGGTTACTATTAATAACCACCCAAATTTTCAAGAAATTTAATTAATGACAAGTTACTTTTTCAATAAATTCAAAAATCCAATTTTTTCAATTGTTTTTTCTTTAATTGGCAATAACTAAAAAAAATATAGTATTTTTCGAAAACATGTAATAACAAAAGTCTTACAATTCTTCATAGAATCAGGAATTGGAATAAAATATAAGGTGTTCCATTTAAAAAAAATGTTTTTTTGACGCCACGTTTTTATAGACCACCCTGTATGCGGGACACTAGAATACTTAAAAAAATTTACGTAATCCCCGACAACGTTTGTATTTAAAACTTTTATTTAAACCCTGCGGTTTTCGAAATAAGGTAGTAGGGCATTTTACGTGGACCACCTTGTACAATACACACACAAAATCTGCATAACAAAATAATGTTATATATGCTACCACACCTACAATTTCCACCTGGAGATGTCCATGTTCACTGACGATGACTGTACATGTATATGATACAATGTTCGTAACATAAAAACCACTCAATATTTATATGCGTAAAAAGTAATGGCAAAATAATTTCCAATAATCTAAATCAATTTCTTAAATAACGCTAGTCTAAAGACATGCAGTGATACAACTTCAATAACAAAAAAGGTTTTGTCAAATTCAAGATAAAAACTTAAACAACGAACTTAAACATGTACATGGCCAGAATTTTTGTCGTCTGATAATTCTTCTAAACTAAACTTCATGTAATTTAAATAAAATGACCGATGTACTAGCCAAGTACAAACTTCTAAATTGATCCACTCCCTTTTGAAACCAAAGTGAAATTGCATTTACCACGATTTCATTTATTTCTACGGAAGTGGAATCGATCAGTAGTGCTACTGAAAAAGCAAACATAATATTTTTCTTGTTTAAATCATAATTTCCCAGCAGATGGAAACAATAAAAATGATTGAAAAAACAATCCAAAGTCTTTAACAATTTCATTATTTACTCATTGAACGTTTCCTGTGATTAGCAAGAGATTTTGGATTTCAATTATAAATACAACGTAACGAACACTATCTGATATCGGATATTTCATTCTAGTTAGAAATTACTTCTATTATTCACTTAGTTAGGAAATAATATCAAAATAGTAAAGACAAGGAATCTAATGAACTCCTTCAATAATGGGCCTTGTGTCCATGTCTTTATTATTTCCTAAAATTTGTGCTCTTTCATACGTTTTAAAAAAAGAATTTTAATTACTTTAATATGTAGTAAGTGAGTTTGATATTGTGTAATTTTGTTTTAAGTGTTTTCTTGGTAAGTGATTGTCATTACTTAATTTCTTTAAATGTTAACGAAGTTACAGTTTCTTCTGAAGATGAAGAATTATAATTCAACTCGTCAGGAAACTAGTTAAGTTTCTTTAAATAATAAAATTAGTATTGGTTAATGGACTGAAAGCTCGTAATTATACAATATTGATTGTTATGTTGGAAAGGTCACAAAATAAACATACACAAAACATCCGATTGTTCATTAGGAGGGCGATTACTTAAGCATTTTAAGATTCGTCCGAACTTAGCTATTTACAAACGCTTACCTACATATTAACTTTTTACGATGATAACACAAGCGCTTTGGTCCTCCTTAATTTTTAATTTCTTAAACAACCAATCTAAAACTGTTAACTATTGAACAAAGAAAATAGAACTCAACAAAAGAAATATACCAAGAGAACGTGCGTTTAAAAGCGACCAGTCAAAACCAAGGCTTCAAGAAATAATCAGATTGCGTATTAAGCAACACGTAAAGATAAAAAAAAATAACGTAACTATAATAAAAATTTCGACTTTGAACAAAAACTCTGAGAAAGAAACCATAGATATTTCGGCAGCTGCAGGGAACTTAATTGAAACATTTTCAACTAAAAACAAGTAATAATAAGATTTTTGACTCAACTACGAATTTTTTTTATGTGAGACGGAAAATTACTAAACGAACTATCAATGTACAGGAATTTCAAAAAAATATCCACCAACCTACAAGTTCATAGTTATGGAAGAGGTAGTTAACACTATAATGATTAAGCTTAATTTTATTGTATATTGTTCATTGTACTAAACTCTCAAAATGTATGAAAAAACCAAATATTTTCAGTTCATGTGAACTTGAACTTATCAATCATGCTACTGCCTTACCTAATTTTGATGTACTTTTAGAAAAAAATAAAAATTTTATGTATGTCTACTCGTTGTAGAAAGATTTTGACCCCAACTATAGTATAAATTCATTTCAAAACCAAATGTCATTGTGTCTTTTTGCATCAGCTAGGGGACGCTATGTGACGTTATAATAATCATTGCGCATTTACATGAAAAAGGAATTTTAATGAGACTCTATATTTTTATTTACATAGTTCAGATAGACCAAAAACCTAGCACCAACCGCAAGTTTCTATCTTTTCTGTAACCGCCAATTAATAAAAAACATTCGATTAGTTTTGACAGTTGTGTCGTATTTTAGTGAAAATACTCGAGATGTAATGTCCAAAAATTACATTTGTGTCTCTGAAATGGCGACTAAAGTTGACGCAGTGACCATTCAAATGCAGAAAATTGTCAATTTCTTCCAAAGACTATTGAAATTATTTCTGATTAATTTTTTTGTAGTCGTGTTTTCTCAGGTTTTTAACATCATGTGGCGGGGGTGGTGGGTGGCGAGCGATTTCAGTTTCAAACGTGGTTTCTTTTTTCTGCTCAAGGGTGTCTTTTGAGAAAAAATGGCTGAAATAGATCTTATTAGGTACTCATTATCAAATACAATCATTTATACCATCATTTCCAGAAGAATTGAACCAGCTGTTCACTAATTCATTTCACTCAAACTCGGAGAAATTCATAGACGTGATGTAATAATGTTATATTGAAAAACATGATTAATTGTCACAATTGGTCTTGTTCCAAATACTATATCTTTCACGCGTCCCTACAAATAAAAATCTAGGCATGTTAAACCAGTGGAACTAGAAGACCATGCAAATATGCTGCTCCGTCTTATCCATCTGCCATGGTAAGTTCAACTCAATTTCCGCACAATTAGAAGTCAAGTGTGCTCGACAACTATCAAGCTGGAAAAATATTTTTTGTCAAATTCTATTAAAAAAATGCAGATAACTATTTCTATTTAAGGGATAAAAGAAAGGTCTTATAATACGCCCCCCTACAATTTCTACCCAAACATTTATAGACTAACGATCTTGATGTTGGACTCGTTGTCTACCAGTAATCCATGTTTATACAAATTCATGTCTTCATTACTGTGAAAACTAGCGTAATCTGTCCATAATATAATCGAAAGAATGTTTTCACCTTCTTCCATCATTTCCAAAAGCGACAATTGAGTCTTCGATCAAAATCTTCGGCGATCCATGTCTGATGCAGTGCCAAAGTCATATATACTTGAACAAGAAAAACATTGAAGAGTTCAATAATATTTTAAAATGCAATAATTCATATTGTTAGTTATTACTCTTGATTTGCAGGTGGTTATAAAATTAACAACGAGTGGTATTGAAAATTCAAGTGTAAGTAGATACAAAAAAAAATCGTAGTGGAGGCTTTTGCCTTCTACTCATAATTTGTAGAAATGGAAATTTTTATGACCGGACAGAAATTAGAGTATTTAAGCATCTCACGCTTGATGAAACGTGGCAGATAAGTCAGCTCACTTACTAGTACCTTATAGTATACGTCACAACCCATAAAGTCAATAGTAGATTTATTTCTTACAAACTTCTTGCTTCTTGTGAATGTTTTGGGCAGATGGTCCCAGGTCTCTCACCCAATAAGCTCTAGTACTGATGGGGATTATTGTATCGTAAAGCTATAAAAAAGGACTACTTTGAGATTTAAGATCAAGAAAAAGTTCGGATGGTTGAGTTTGAGAGTCAATTTCTGTAGCTAACTCACTATTTTATTTTTCCAACTATAAAGTGTGTTAGCTACAAGGAGGTGACTCTCTCCCTCGAATCTTTGTAAACATTAATAATGTTTATACGTGTCAATGTTTACACGAGATGTCGCAAGCGCACACATTTACTTATTAATAATGTTCAATAAGTGCTGCGACATATAGTTTCGTCTCGTGCTATTTAACACGTCCGAAAATACATTCCCATTAAGCGACTTTGTAATGCAACTTAATTATGTTCTCTTTAGTACGGCTCTCTGCATCTTCTGCTGTAAACAAAAAGATGAACATTTCCATTTGTTCGCAAACGCGCAGAAAAACTTTTTTACTTGGGTGACGTCTACCAGGATATTGCTGAGCAAGTATCTGTGCAGCAACTGCAGCATTTATTGTATTCAAAATAAACTGCTGCCATGTCAAATAACTCTTCAATTGTCTAAATCATTTTATATGACGAACACAAACAAAAAATAAGCAACACGAATCACAAAATTAAGAACCAACACAAAGAAAAAGTCTTCGAATGTTTTGATGGTTTGACTGACTTTTCATTTCCACAACCTACTAGTCTAATTAAAATTCAATATGTGGTTAGGTTTAATTTTATTCATCATTATAAAACCTGATCAGCCTAACTGAAAAAATGCAACGTGTATAAATTATATTGCTTGACACCGACATCTTCCTACCCCTGCCGCATGATGTTAAAGAATTGAGAAAACAAAAGATGAATTACAAGTAATTTCAATATGGTCTTAGAAAGAGATTGACAATTTTCTGTGAATGAACGGCTACTGCGTCACCTAATGGCCATTCCAGAGATTTGAAATGTAATTTTTTACATCTCGGATATTTTTACTGAAATATTATAATTTACGATTCTAAAGCTTTTTTTAATATAAGTCGTCAAGCTAATGGCTTTATAATATCTCCGGTTAGTAAAAAGATAGAAATCTGCGGTTTGCGGTAGCCTTTTGGACACCTATGATTTAGTAAAAAATATTTTCCAACGAGACTTTATGCGTTTAATTTCGGTGAGTCAAACAAGGGTTATTGGCATTTAAAAAAAAATGTTTCACTTTCCTCCACCACTTTATTTTATGAAACAGAGCAAAGATCTTTCAAAAAATGTTCTAACGATCAGAATAGCATTATTTGAATTATCTTTTAAAAAATCCGTCCTTTGATTGGCTATGAGAATTGTGCCACCTGACGGCATTTTTTGAACTCTAAAATAATTACTAGCAATTTACCAACAAAATTGTTTTGCTGCAAGTTGTAGGACCAATGGTTAGTTGCCACTCTGTACAGTTGCCACGAGCAAAATAAATCGATACTAGTACACGAGAACTACAGCGCATGAATTGATATGAAGGTAGCAACAACGCCACGATTTTGCAAAATGACAGATTAAAATAAAAGGTACATTCATATCATTAAATAAAATAAAAATACATTTTTAATACAAAACATAGATTTTTCCCATAATTTTTTAATATACAGGGTGATCTGCGTAGAGCGTGTATTAAAGTTTTTTAACTACAGAAAAATCAGAAACTTTAAATTTAATTTACAGGGCCATAATTGATCATTTATGTTCTACCTAAAATATTTTCAGACCTTTAGCTATATAGGGTGTGCTACCAACTTTCTTATTTCAAATACAAACCTATAATTCTTTTTAGATGGATCGATTGGCCATATAATTTTAAGTTTATATAATCTAAATTATGTTATCTTATCCTTGACCGTTTTTGATGTATGTCATTTTTCCCAAAAAAAATGTGCTTTGTGATAGTTAACAGAAAAAATTGTATCTCGCAAATCAGTTGAGATTATAAAATGAAATTTATGGAACACTTTTAAATATCACAATCAAAATGATCAAAAAGTCAATTTTTCAAATGGCACCTTATGCCAATATGGTACAAGATGGAATCACCAGTAGGACATCAGGAGTGCTCCATAAATTTAATTTTATAATCTCCAACTAATTTGCGAAATAAACTTTTTCATTAACTACCACTAAAACCATTTTTCGAAAAAAAGAGTGGCATATGTCAAAAAGCAACTTAAGAATAAGATAACATAACGTCAACTTAATCGGCATAATACGTAACTCCATACTCAAATACTTTTCAGGAGACACAAAAAGGACTTAGAAATGACTTTACCTTTAACTGTATTAAATTTTACTACAGTTATTGCTTTGAGTCGATTAGAAAATATCATAAAGGTGCTAAAAACTATACGCGTAGTTAATATTATAACATAAATAAATTATTTTAATTAAAAATGGAGATACGCAGTTTTGTCTTTTATATTTCACTTTAAAAAATTGGAGGTACGCATTTTTCTTACCAATGAAAGTAAACAGTAAACAATGAAAAATTCAACATTAAAGCATTTTTATTTATAAAAGTGGAAAAACCAGAACTTAGACTAAAAGGATTAATTAAACATGAGGTAGATTATTATAGAAGTCATGATAATCGCTTTCCATGCTTGACTTAAGTTGTTGAAGGTGCCCATATTTTCTGCTTTAATTTTTAGCCTCTGTTTATGCAATTTCGGTAAGTTATCTGTATTAGTTGCGCGAATGGTTTTATGTTCAGTCTTATTGGAAAGAGTTTGCCATTCTTGTTCTGAATGACGAAGTTTAAAAAAATACTCCATCATTTGAGTATTTCAATGCTTTTAGGTCATTTACCAATGGTGCTCCAGCGATTTTTCCTGGTCTAATAGATTTAAAATACCGGGTTCATCATATTTTTTTAAAGTTATGCATTAAATATTCAACTCTGTAAGGAGTTTTTGACATGCTGTTTTGCAAATAAATACGTAATCTGCGGGAATATTGATATTCTTGTTTCGAATCTTTCTTTCAATAACAGAGTGGACGCTGTCCACTTCCATTTGTGTGTGACCCTTATGTAAATATTTTTGTTCCACAAGTAACACCTTTTCCAATGCAAAATTGAATAGACCATTTGATAATGTGGTGTTTCTGTTTTGTATCCACACCCGTCACTCCATAATATAATTTTAATGTCACTTTGGTTTCTAACTGGTATTCTTCTACATGTCCCTTTAAAAATGAATTATTATACTTGTAAATTCGTTACTTGTTAATCCGCCTTCAGCCTCATTCCAAAGATAACAGTAGCCTTGTTTGCGCTTAAGGTCAAATAGCGTAAAATTATGAACGATCAATTTCGTCTTATAATAAAGCGAAGAAACATTAGATTTTGGAGAGAGCAAAACCGATTGAAGATCCATTGTAAAAATTTCATTTTGAGACTCCTTATCCGCACTCTTTTCATGTCTTGCTTCATTTTTAATGTCACGTGTTCGTTGTACTTGTCTTCTGTTAAATTGCCTGTTTCATAAGCGACACAACTGTCGCATTGATCTTTTTCGGTTTGAAAAGTGACAACCGTTTTTATCGAATTCTTTATGGAATGTGGCAATTGATACAGGTTTTACATTGTTTGTCTTGCAGTAATCGTTTTGATAGATTTTATATAAATGGGCTTTAGAATTCCAAATAGGTTCTAAATAGAGCTTAGCAGTGGAAGGCCGACAGTAATGTGACTCTAACTTTGGTAGAGCGTCGAAAAATTATGCAGCAAACGAACAGGAGTATTAATTTTATCAGGTACTTCAGTCTGGTCTAGATGGATTTTGTCACCTTTGTCGCTGTTTTCTAGACTATTTTTGCCCATTTTTATGACCCACTCTTTCACCCTAAAGTATTAAGAAACATTTTTTACACACTCTTAGTCTGGTCTTCCCTAAATAAAACTTATTGGAATATGATCTTCTGGAAACTTCCTATTTCCCTTTTTTCTGCTAGTGGTTTCTACAATCACGTGGTTTTTACGAACATCTTTTTCTGCCCAAGTGAACTTTTTCAGAATTGCTTAAAATTATTTCTCTCTCATTTTCCGCTATCTGTCTACATTTCAAAATAGATTTTTGATTTGCGCTTAATTTACAGTGACAGGCCTCTTTTAGCGATCTTGGTTCTTGAACAATATCATACCTCCATTTTCCATTTTCTTTTTTTTTTCCTACATAGATTCTCCTTTTTCTCTATTGACTCTGTTTTGTTTTCATGCCAATTATTTCTTTTTATTTCGTACTTTGTTGAACGTTTTCGTTTTGGAGTTTCATCTTCAATATGTTGTCCGGCAACTTAATTACAGCTGCAGTAGTGTCACTTTCTGAGTCAGAGCAGCTATCACACTCTTCTAAAATTGGGTTAAAGTCTGGATCGTTGATATCCAATTCTGTATAGATGTTCTCTTCAATCGGTGCCTGAATATCGAAAGTTACCTTAATTTCATTAGACTGGACTGATGAACAGGAAGGCATTTCATCAAATAACTGGTTAACTTCCATACTGAAGTTATTTGAAGCCATTGTTTCTTCTAAAAAAGAAATTGCATGGTCAGACGAGAATTTTAAAAATATTGTGCCTACCTCCTTTTTTCCATGACTTAAACTACTTGTTCTATTGGAGTTCAGCAACCACAATTTCGATACTTTGCACACCCTTAAATTGTCTATTACATGGCATAGCAATTTGCGTTCCTATTAGACTTGCATTGCCAATAACATCATTTATTTTATCTGAAAAGAAGAAGTAAGTAAGATACAAAAATACACTAGACTAAAGAAGAAAGAAGAAAAATTGTAAAATATTATATAGCTACCTACATAAAATTTTATTACTTACCACCATCGTTTAAAAACACGACTTCGGCTTCTTCTATAGATCTTAATAGATCTGAGTTAAAGCTGTCACAATGTTTAAAAGTTGGATTAAAGTCTGGATCGTCGCTAACTGATTTTTATAGACGCGCTTTTATTAACTGGGGTTTCGTTAATATCGTTTTACTAACTTCCAATAGTTCCAATGCTTTGAAGATCTTATCAATTCGTCTCGCCATGATCTAGAATTAAAAAAAAAACGTGGAGAAAAGTACGTATGTCTCCCTAGCAAATATAATTATTATTAAAAATATGACACGAAAACTGCGTAACTCCATTACGTACAATATTTCATCTTTACTTCCAGTATAATTATTATTAACTCTAAAAAAAGTATTTTCCCTAATAAATAAATAGTTACTCTTACCTTTTAACAACTAATTTAAATCCAGATATTATTATGACTGTAACTATGCTAATAATCACTACACACGTCGTCACCTTGAAATACCATACCAAACTAATGGATTTACGGATTTTGCCGACTGAAATTGGCGGTAAAGGAGATACGACGTTTTCTACTAGACATTTCAAAGAACCCCATTTAATTTTGGATATACGGATTTTTCTAGTCGGTGCGTTGTAATATTTTCTAACAGATGGCACCAAAAAGTCATTTTGTCAAAAATGTGGAGTTACGCACTTTGCCAATTAAGCCGACGATAATTTAGGTTATATAAACTCAAAATTATATGGACAATCGACCCATACAAAAATTATAGGTTTGTGTTTAAAATAAGAAAGTTGATAGCAACTTTTGGCACCCTGTATAGCTGCAGGACTGAAAATATTTTAGGTAGAACGAAAATGTTCAATTATTGGTGCGTATCAAATTTCAAGTTTTTGATTTATCTGCAAGTTAAAAAACTTTTAATGCACGCTGTACGCAGATCCCCCTGTATATATACGTTTATTCAATATTGCATTTTGTTGTATCAGTGATAAATACAATTTATCAAAATCATAACGAAATTAAGAAACCTACCGCTGCTGATATTGATATGATCTACAATTACTTAATATTACTGATGCCCAACAATACTTATTTTAGAAAAAAAAAGTAGTACAATCCTTACAATATTGGTTTTAATTTTTGGTAAAATTAACATTGGAGTAGCCACAACGACCATTAAGTGCTTTTGAAAGAACTAGTATTTTTTCTTTAAACCCAAAACCATATTTAACTGCAGAAAAATCTTTAGAGAATCCTAATTCAACATAACGATTTAATCTGGAAAATGAAAACCTTTTATGTTTCAATGCAACTCAGAAAGCCAAGGCTCTGAAAACGACTTAGTGTTTAATTTTAAATTTCCGTTTCTGATTTTCTTGAGAACAAAATAATGCTTTACTGATAAAATAATTTGTTTACTCTTAAATGTTACATAGATCTTACATAGGTACATAATTATTGAGCCTTCAAACAAAGGAATATATTTGTCATAAAAGCATAATTTAAGGCAAATGAGATCTCATTACGTTTGATGTGTCGCGCCTAAAGATAACGCCTTACTCCGACTCCAGAAAATGGATTTTTGTTTCATCTATAGGTTATTCGTGCACAATATTTTCTTTATTTAAGAGTTAATATTGCTTTTATCATTTCGCATTAGGCTGCGCCAACGAAAACAATAATTTAGGAACAGGAGATGCTTCCAGCTGTTTATTATGATTTTCTTTCTCTGTGGGCAGCGAAAAGTATGATTTAATTTTAGATTATAAGGTAGTGTTCTGTAGAAATGTATATTCATAAAGATAACACGGAAAAAGACACAATTGATCATTTATTATGCAGATTATTTTAGACATTTTAGAGGGCGAATAGATATTTAGTTAAGCCCCACGAAAATGCATTGTTTGTATCAGTTTTAAATGAAAAGGCGCCAAGTTCAGATATATGTTTGACTTATATCTAAAAGCGAAATCTATCTTTAAGACAATATAATGAAAGCTCATAATGTAGACAAACAAAATGTTTTCTAATTTAATTTTACACAAGTTTGTTTAAGAAATAGCATAAACATTTTTGAAAAAAATTAGGATTGTTGAGAATAATTAGTGACTGTGTATTTGTTACAGGTCCCATGCGGGTGCGGCAGGCTCGGCATGGGGGTGATAGGACCCTACCCATGTGGGTGCTGTTCACTTTGCTGCTGGCTCGTTCAACTTACGCTATATGTCCGTCACGTTGCCAATGTAACGACGAGGTCTTACGAGACATCTTGCGTCGACGCCGGCTTAAAATTTTCCAATTCAACTGAACCCAGAAGTGCGACATATGAACTTATCTCATAACAAAATAGATAACGTTCAATTTACTTTGAAAATTTACTACAGCTTAAGATCTCTAGACTTATCGTCTAATAAAATACAAACCTTAGGAAACTCAAACTTTGAATACCAAAGGCATTTGAAACATCTAAATCTAAGTAATAACGAAATAGAAAGTTTATCGAAAGATTCCTTTAAGGGATTACGCAATCTAACTGAACTCGATCTAAGTTACAATCGTTTAGAAGAATTACCGTCGATGACATTTCACGAGTTGTATTCGCTCCAGGTACTTCGATTAACGAGTAATCTGTTGGTATTCTAGAAGAGGGTTTACTGACGCATGCCAAACAATTGAGAGAACTAATTCTAGACGATAATCAAATACTGGAAATGCCAGGAAGCGCTATAGGTGACGCTGTAAATCTTGAGATTTTATCTATTTCGAGAAATCTTTTAGCTTCTATCGACGAAGGCGATATGCCAACTCTTTCCGAACTGCGTGTATTCTTACTAGATACCAACGTAATTAATGATATCCATCCGGGTGCTTTAGCGGGACTCGTTAGTTTAGAGGAACTGAATTTAAACAATAACAATTTTACATCGGTTCCCACTGGGTCACTTTCAAAACTATCTAACTTAACGACGTTTCATTTAGCGGAAACTTTATCCGCTCCGTCCCGCCCGTGGCATTCCGCGGCCTTTTCAATTGCGTTATTTACAGTTGAACAGATTAGACCTACTCACTCGCATAGACTCAAGGGCTTTCGTAGACAACATTTATTTGGAGAAAGTCTGGATGGACGATAATATAGGATTATACAATCTTCCGACAAGACTATTTTATGGAAATCCACGTGTAACCCACATTTCTATTCGAAACAACCAACTAGTAACTCTAGAAGTTTCGAATTTTCCACTTGATCAGTTAAAATCTCTCAAATTAGGCGGAAATCCTTTTCAATGTAATTGTTCTCTACTATGGCTTTGGCGACTTCAGCATGAACAAGCTAACAGAAAATTACAAAATAATGAAACAACGGGAAATGATTTAATTATCGATACGGAACATATTAAATGCGCCGGTCAGAAGCTTTAACGAATGTTTTACTTGTAGATGCTTCCTGAATCACAAGTGGATTGCTCGCTCGGATGGATTGCGGCAGTCTCGGCAGCTCTTTTTGCTTGTCTATTGTTGGCAACAGCATCTACTTTGCTATATTTAGGTCCTATGAGACGCCGTTTAAATAAGCGGGAGCTACCTCCCAGAGAAACCGCGCAATGTCCCGACGGCGCTACTCTAACCCTCACGTACGACGATCCCCGTGTCGATAAGTACATTATAGGGCCACCATTGATTCACGAATACCGCACGTTGCCCCTTGGGACACCTTTGCTAAGAACAATGATATGGAAATTTACAGACAGTATGATGCAAACGTCAAGACAAGACCTCACATCGTGTACGTTTAGAGTGATATAATTTATATAAAATTTCGATGTGAGCTTGTCCAGTGTTCTTCCGAATAACCTAAAGTGCAGTGAGTAAAATTAATCTAAATTCTGAATTATATAAGATATAGTCATCGATACTTTTGTATAACAAAATTAACTGTAATTAAACAATATGAGAAAATTTGTCTATCACAACAACGTATTTAATTATATTAAAATGATGCGTCAGTCTCTATTTTATTCTTCTACATGTTCTTTATACTTTTGACGTTGAAATTATAATTTTTAATACCATTAACCGGGGGCTAATTTTCTCATAATATTAACATTTCCTTGTAATTATATTTTAAATATAGTTGCAAAGACTGAACATTTTCTAGTTTTTAAATATTTATTTACTACATAAATATGTATATATACATTATGATCTATGTGTCAAATATTATATATTACATTTAGATTGTATCAATAAGAAAATCCAATAACAAAAACAAAACGATCATCCCATACTCTTAATGTACTTAGTTATTGATTTGTACTATACTATTCAATACAGTATTAATGTTTAATTCTTTGCTGTTTCTAATTCATCTTTTTTAAATAGTTGGTTTTTTAAATTGCAGTGTATAATTAAATCAGAGCGTAGTCAAAATTATTTTAAATATATTGCAAACGTCAGTAGACTTTTTTCTGATAGATTGATCAAAACTGTGGAAAATACTAAAAAATGATTATGTACATGTATATTAACAATTTGTCATCTCTGTGCTATAATAAACATTATACAGTACCGTATCTTTGTTAAAAGAGTTAAAAATAAATACTATGCAGTGGTATATAAAAGAGTTTATTAACACAATTTCAAGAATATTATTCTGAAAGGTGACACGACATATCATAACGCGACAGTTCGTATCCACACAAATGGTAACGTACAAATCGTATCATCGACAGTTCGTAACGGCGAATCCTTCGTTTATTCTACTGTAAGTAAATTTGAATTTTAAAGTAAAAACACGGAAACATAACAAAGCCATCAAAATGGTTAATTGATTATTGTTTAAATTTATATTACTCCAGAATTTGGGGTCTATTCCGTTAAAATTGAGTGAACGTTAAAATTTAGAAACCTCTAATTTAATTTTGGTACTCAGTAACTTACATTTTGGTTAAAATTTTAGAGGATCCCTTTAAAATTAGCCATTATAAAATTTAATTTAGCGACATGTTTAGAGTACCTTCTAATTTTAGTGGATGACGAAATGGCAGTTTTGACGTCGTCGGTAAAATTATTTTTCAAGTTATAAAAGGCAAATTAAAAAGAAAAGCAAGTATTAATAATTTATTTTTTTCTTCAAGCGACAATAAAACGTCATATTATTGAACTACTGGCAGACGCTAAAACTCTTTTTACTGTCTAGACATTAAAAAGCAAAACAGTTATTTTGTTTCCACAACTATTTAGAGGTTGGTACCTCGGTTATGTCATATTATGCATGTAACAGTGAAGTACCAACTTGATTCGTCGAGAATAAAAGTCACTATAAGACTCGAGAATCTCGAAAATTTGAAAATAACACATGAAAACTAGCAATAAACGCTTGAAGAAAAAATAATATATTTCACTTGGGTTAAAAAATATAATTGTTTCGCTTAATTTGCTGTCTCGGCTAACACCTCGCCAGCAAACTTTTAAGCTCAACAATTATATTGTTTAACTCTAGTAAAATAATCTACTATTATCTAGTTTTAACAAAAGTATAGGGCTACATTTCGACTACATCAAAGGCAAATCTAAGATACGAGTGATTCCTTTCAGGATTTTGTCTTAATAAAGACACTGCATTTGAGACATCCGCATAGAGCTACTGGACTACCACCTCATATTAAGATTTTTACGACATTACATTTTGATGTTACCTGTAGCTATCAATTAGCCGCAGCTTAGAGATATCGCTTTGTGACGAGTCAACAGAGCATGAGTCGGTGTAGTCGTCAGAAACAAAATTAAAGAAGATTTTTCAGAAACTTTAAATTTTTCACAGTGTTTAGGGTGCAGATTGCACCCAAATAGCAATTATTTCCCTCCTTTGAGGATTATCCAGTTTTTCCGTATTATTGCAAAAAGGGTTTATAGTATTAACTGCCAAATTATTGTAAGCAGTAATTTAAAAATATTAAATATTAGATTTTGTTGTCTTCTAAAGCTTGAATTATAATAATAATAATAATAATAAACGTCTTTATTCATCTCAAGGCGAAGTTCAGCTTAGTGGCAAAAATAACCACTATCTGATCTACCACTTAAGCCTTGTTTAAAAGAGATAATGAACAAATTAACATTACATTCTACTTATACATATTATACTACAAAAAAATTGATTTCAGTTTGCAATAATAAAAAAAGGAATGTTACATTATGACGGAAGAAAAAAATTTGTGACACATATTTTGCCCAAAATTAAAATTCACTTCTCAGCTGACTGAAGTAAATAATTTTTATTTGCCGTTTAAAACTAGACGAACTTAAATCCTTAAAGTGTTTAGGAACAGTATTATATAATTTATATATATTGTAACTAAATCCTCTCTCAAATAGAACAGTGTAATGGACCGGTGGTGTAAGAAGTCCTCTATTTCGAATATTTAAATTGTGTACGTCTGTTCGAAATGATAGTCGTTTAAATAAATACGAAGGTTTTTTATTTTGGAGGACATTGTGAAACAGACAAATGCTTTGAAGTAAGTAACGATTTTTCATATTTAACCAATTTACTTCAGATAGTTTGTGCGAGATACGATTATATTTGCGGATGCTAAAAATGTATTTAAGATAGGCATTTTGAACTCTTTGTATTCTATTTTGGTCAGAAACATCAATACACGGCCCATAAACTGGTTGACAATACGTAAATTGAGACAGCACAATCGAGTTACACAGTAGGATCTTTAATCTTTTAGATAATACATGTCGATGTGAATACAGCAACTTTAGGTTAGCGTATGCTGTTTTAATATATTTTGAAACCTGTTCTTTGTACCTAAAAGTATTATCCATGATTAATCCTACATTTTTTGCTTTATCCATTATCGGAAGCAGAGACCCGTTTAAATATAATTGTACAGAATCTTTGATAGCAGCTAAGTTTTTCTTGTTTCCGAATAAAAGAACCGAGGATTTTGATGGATTTAAAACCAGGCAGTGTTTCTCAGCAAAGGAAGAAATTGTTTTTAAATCACTATTAATAGATTTCATTGCAGATTGTAGATTATTTTCTGTAAACGAGTAAAACAGTTGTGTATCATCGGTATATATATAAACTTTACAATATTTAACGTGCAGATAAAAACTTGAAGTGTAAATTGTATATAAAGAGGACAAGCACAGACCCTTGAGGTACTCCAGACCGTATTATTGTGCATTGCGAAGTTTGCTCTCCCAAGCTAACACGTTGAGTACGATTATTTAAGTAACTCGCTAAAAGTAGTATAGCTTCTGGTTTTAATCCAAGATAATGTAAAATTGAAAGTAAAATGGAGTGATTAATTGTATCGAACGCTTTGCTAAAATCTAATAAAATTAAAATAGAAAGGTTACTAGAATCTCTCGATTGAAGCACATCATCTGGAGACACTCAGCAAGGAAGTTGTTGTACTGTACCCAGGGCGAAATCCTGACTGACAATCTGGTAGTAAGTTGTTCGTTAGGAGATAACTTGTTGTAACTTAAGTATCTTTTCAAGAATTTTAGAGAACGTAGGTAAGATTAAAATTGGTCTGAGATCATTAAATGATTTGGGACTGGAGCACTTTGGTATTGGAATTATTAAAGAATCTTTCCAAGCATTAGGAAATATATTTTCTATTATGCAACTATTAATTATATGAGTTATATATTTTAGGAGAAAGGGACAGCATAATTTTATCATTACAATATTAATTCTATCAAGTCCATGAGATGTAGATTTAATCTTATTTATAATTTCAGTTATAATCTCAACCGTAACAGTCTTAAAATAAAATAGATTGTTAATATTGTTTGCAGTGTGATTATTATAATAGTTAATTAAGTCAAGATTTGGTTCAAGCTGAAAAGGATTGTTGCTAAAAAAGTTGTTTAATTCATCAACATTTTGAAGATGACTAGGAACGGCGTTATTACGTGATTTAGAAATCTGCAAATGTCTTAAGTGTTCCCAAGGAGATGTAGAGCAACGTAAAGTGTAGTCAAAATAAGATTTTTTTTCTTTTTGAAATGTCAAGTTAGTTAAGTTTCTTAAAAACTTATAGTAAGTCCAATGTTCAGGTTTTTAGTTTTTTAAATTTTGATTTAGCTTTGTTACGCAAACTCATCATCAGCTTTAAGTTCTCTGTGACCCACGGTAGATAAGGTTTTGACAGCCGATGATCAAATAAAGCATTTAACATTTCACTAAAATATATAACTTTATTGTTGACGTCGTGAATCGAGAATAATCTGTGCCATTCCATTTTTTCTAAGTCATGCTGGAATTCAGTATGATTAAAATACTTAAAACTACGAAATGTGTGAAATTTTGGATCATGTTTACTATTAATTTTTAAACGTAAACGGCAAAACACAAGATCGTGATCCGATATGTCAACCTCTATTACACCTGATTGTTCGACAAGTGATCTATCTGAAATAAAATTAAATCGATAAGAGAAAGTGGTATCTGTTATTCTTGTCGGTTGTTCAATTAATTGGTGCAGGTTAAGTTGCTTCCGTCATACAATTAAAGTACTGTACCGATTGATCTGTTGATTTTAATAGATCAATATTAAAATCTCCTAGACATAGTACGTTGTTCGATATAGACATAGCATACGTAATAGAAGTTTCAAATTCATCAATAAAATATTTACAATTAGTTGATGGAGGTTTATAAACTACACCTACAACCTAAAAAAAAATGTGAATTTGTAATTGGAATATTTTAAATAAAAGTTCATACCTTGTTTTGAAAGGTCTTCTTTTACCACAATTTTTCGTTCCAGAGAATTTTTCTTATTATTAAATAGATTTTCGCGATGTCGAAAATTATTAAACTTGATTAATACGGGACGTATTTTTTCCTCTTTTACCAATACGGTGACAGCGATCTATGGAGCTTGGTCGAAGAATAATATCCAACTTATCTTTACATACTGAGATTATTTTCTCTTCTAAATTTTCGTTGTTTTCTTCTGTCAATCCGAAAATACGAGATTGTTACGTCTACCGTATTGCTCTAAGCTATCGAGTTTTTCATCGTACATGCTTCTGATTTTATTAATTTTTCTTCACATTCTTTTTCAAGAGATTCAAACTTAGAGTTGAATTTGTTTAATCACATTTTCAGTTATTTTAAAACATGAACTGCTCGTCACTTAGTAGAGACATAATGGATTCTTTAATGATTTCTTTAATTTCGGCCTTATTTTCACGAGTTAAACCCATCGTGTTAAACTCTTTTTAATTATCACAACACTTTTTAAATGTCCGATAGATTTATTAGAGAAACTCAAGATATATATTTAAATTAATTCGTCACAGCAGCAACGCGTTCACTCGTATGCACGCATTACTTGCGAATTATAAGACTGTAACTGCCGGAAAAATTATCTACAGTTGTGGTGTTCTTCCCAATATTGCCAGACATTTTAACCACAATTTACTTGAAAATAAAATAATAAAAGACGTTGAAGACAATAATGCTAATGAAATTGTTATAAGAGATCGGAATTGACACAAAAGAGGGGAAAAGGTACGGAATCAAATAGTTCAGCCATCAGTGGTTCAGTATTTTCTACATTAAGCAATATTTCTTAAAATTTTGTTTATTAATTCAAGAAATTTATTAGCACATAATTAAATAAACACTTAAATTTTTAATTTGTTAGCAATTTTATTCAATGCAGTAGCTAAAGCATAAATAGATTCCGCCAATCAGTTATTCGATCTTGCCACTTGACGAAGAGTTTTATCATGCTCCTCAAGGAGTTCATTTTTATGCTTAAGTAGCATTTTCCTAGAATCCAAGCGTTTTGGTTTCTTGTTTCTTGTTTAATTGCTATGGACTGAACGTTTAAAACCAAGCATGAATTATTATAAACCGTTATTAAAAAATAACACAATAGTTTGTATAGGCATTGCCACGATTTTAAGAGCATTCATTACTAGCCTCAAGGACTACATCACTGAAGCTGCCACCAAAGTTATGTTAAAAGAATAATAACAATAATAATGAAACTATTTGAAGGTAATTTTATTTTCTGCGAAGTATCTTTAAAATATAGGGTTTTCAAACTTAAGTCGGCACTATTGATAACTTTGTTATTATTAGAGCCACAGGGTCAGTTAAATAAGCAAACTAGTAGCATTTGTTTCTCTCATCACTATGGTGAAAACAGAATTAAAATCGAACGTCGCGTTCGCGAGTTATGTCAAATTGTTCCATTTTTTCAAATAGGACACCTTGTATAAAATATTCTCAATCGACAGGAAATTGAATACTGAACCAAAAAGTCTCCCATTATTTATTATTATTAATTATTATATTATTCTAAAGTCAAAATGACAAAGTTATTAATGGTTTTTCAAATTGGTTAAGGTGGCTGTGTTTTGCCTTACCATAAAGTAGAAAGTAGGAAGAATATCAGACTCGCGGTGGTCGAGTAGTAATGCCAAAAAGTTTACTAGTCGGAAAACCGTTGGTAGAGGCGGTTTGAATCTTGTTCACGGCAGACACTTAAAAAAATTATATCGTGATGGGGATAGATTAACATACAAAATTCACGGTGGCTATATACAGCGGAAGTGGTAAATGAAATGAAAAAAGAGGAATATCCATAAAGCAAAAAGATACGGTTTATTTTAATTTATTCTTTAAACATTAAAGAAAAATTCAAATTAGATGTTCAAAAACGTCACCGTCTTGGTCCAAGCATTTTGAGCCCGCCTGTAAACGCTTTTAGTGGCTGTAAATTGTTTAACAGTGAAACTTCAATTTGACATTTTAATCCTGATGACATTTATATAACAAACGAGTGTTGTTTATAAAATCACAACTACTTTAAACTTATTTGAAAAATGATTAATAGCTCTGTCATTTTGGACTTTAGGATAAAAAATAATACCACACTTTTTTATTCAGTATTCAATTTCCTATCGATTAAGTATATTGTATACAGAGTGTCAATTTGAAAAAATGGAACAATTTGACAAAACTCGCAAACGCGATGCTCGATTTTTATTGTTTTTTACCATAGTGATGAGAGAAACAAATGCTACTAATTTGCTTATTTAACCGACCATATAGCTCTAATAATAACAAAGTTACCAATAGTGCCGACTGCGCCCTGTATATTGGTATATTTTCAATGTCCAAATCTTGGTTAGCAGCAACTTCCGCTTCTGGCAAATTTTCTCCTTGGACCGTCAAATGTGACAGAAGGGCTAGGGTGACGCGTTCTTCTAAATCTAAGGTTTTCCGGCAGTCTCCACCAGTGCCCCGCGTACCGTAACGGACGTTCCTAGCCCTTTGTGAACATTTGTCTTAATTTCGCTGATACTCAGTAATTGACATTAACTTATCAATAACCACTAATACCTTAATATAAAGCTGTACCTCTTTCCATTGCTTTGTGGTTTGGCAAGTTCATTCGCAGTATTTGTTAAGTTGCCCAATGCCTATTTATTCTTACACCTCTGATGAGCTCATAATAAAAACGAAATACTGCATCAAGGTGTTCTTTTGTTGCGTGTTATGCTTCTGTACAAGTTTTACTTAGCTTTATCCGACACACGTGTGTTTCAAACATTAAAGCTATCGCTAGATAGCGCTATTACACTTTAAACGCACACATGTCGTTGACAATCAAGTGTTGGTATTTTTCTTATTAAGAGTTAACTTATTACATTCTAGCCAATGGTATACATATTTTAAACCATTTGAAGCAATATTAAAAGTTGTTAGCCAAAGACTCCGAGGAGAACAAGAGAATAGAATCATCAGCAAACATATAAATTTTCAACAGTAGGCAAATCATTTATAAATATAGAGAACAAAATTGGCCCCAATACTGTACCCTGTGGTATTCCGTAGGGCGAACCATTTAAAACGTGACTTGATACATTACCAAACTTTACCCGCTGTAGCCTATCTATTAAATAATTAACGAACCATGCAAGTTCAAGACCTTTTACACCAATACGTTCTAACTTTTTTGGCAACAAACAATGGGAGACGGTGTCAAAGGCTTTAGCCAGGTCTAGAAAAATGCTTACCGGTTTCTTCCCTATATCTAATTGACTCTGGATTTCAGAATTTACAACATCCAATGCATCTTGTGTACCCATACCTTCGCAAAAACCAAACTGTCTAGATGATAATAAACCATTATTATCTAGGAAATCCACTAATTGCTTTTTGACAAGTTTTTCCATTACTTTAGCCACATTAGAAAGCATGGAAATAGGTCTGTAATTAGTTACCTGTGCCATATCCCCATTTTTATACAAAGGTATAATTATTGATTCCTTGAGGCAAGAGGGAAATGCACCAGAGCTTAGACTAAGGTTAATTATAAAACGGGTGGCTTAGCTATGAGATTCTTAATTAATTTTAAAATATTAACTGTAATTCTGTCATATCCTGGCCTGCCGCTCCCCTCAAACTATCTATTGTTTTATGATATCTGCCTCATGTACCTCAGCAAAGTGAAATTCTCTTGTTTCATTCGACTCTACTTCAAAACCACTCTCATTTCTATCTGGTATAGTTCTAGCCATATTTTCACCCACCTTACAGAAATGAGAATTAAAATATTCAGCGCAGGATTGAGGATCAGAACTTACCATCACCTCTTTACTATTAACACAAAGATTAGTTGTTTCAATATGTTTTTCATTTTACCTAACACATCCGAAATTGTATTCCACAGTTTTTTGAATCATTTCCCGCTTCAGAGATTTTTTACTATAATATGATTCCTTTGCTGCTCTAATAAGGTTTCGAAATTTGTTCCTGTATCTGTGAAAATAGATCTTAAGGCTTAAATTAAACGGTTCTTTACTTAACTGCTTATATAGCTTTTTTACGCAAGGATATCATCAGACCATAAGTCATCCATGGCTTCAAACTTTTATATTTTGCAGATCTTTCCTAATAATTTCGCTTGTGGTAGCCGATTCCATATTCGAATTAATTACATGTATAAATCTTTTTGTAGCTTTTACCACACTGTTACAGGAACAAATTTCAGACCAGTCAACTGCCATTATATTATTCACAAATTTCACATAATCAACTTTCTTCTTTACATAAGAATATTGATTTGCACTGGATTGTGGACCTACAGAAGTTGGGCCTATTAAAAATGATACCGGTCTATGGTCAGTAATATTCCAATCCAGAGCAAATGCATTAAGATTGTTAATATTGGTACATATATGATCAAGACATGACTCACGGATTACGAAGACAGGTTGACCACTGGGGTCAGTGACTCCTCTCAACTGAACATTTACCACTCTAGTGGGGCACGAGATTTTACTTAAAAAACCACGACTCAATATTAGACCTAAATAATCATTTCCTACCGTGGATAATTGATTCTCTAATATATCAATATTCGTGTCCCCAATCAAAATTGTGTTAGGTAATAGATATTGTTCAACTTCTGTGAGAAATAAATCTATACTTCCAGATGGCGATCTATACAGGCCTAGTACTGTATACAGTTCGTTATCACTTACTTTGACTGAGATTGAAAAACAGTTGCATCCCGTTAAAATAATCTCAGTAATGCTAACAATTGGCAGTAAAGCCTTTTTAACTAACACCACCAAACCACTATTTTGATTAAAATTATTTTGAGTGGAAAAAGAGGTATGATCAGGTAAATTAAAAAAAAATTTTGAGGGCCCCCCTCCCTTACCACCAAGCCAACACTCTCTTAATATAATTAAATCAAAACTAAATTCTAAATTTGACAGAAATACTAAAAATTTATCATAGTTTTTTGATATGCTCCTTATATTTAAATGTATACAAGATAACTTAAAATTATTATTACCAACGGAACTCATAAATTCAGCACTACTCCATATAGGACTTTTATCTACAAAATTAACATCAAATTTCTCAAATAAATCCATCGAATGAAGAAATTAAAAAATTAAAGACGCAACTACTCGCGATTTGCAAAAAAGTCACTCAAATTTATCCCCAATGGGACAATGATCAATGCAGATCCCTCATTTTTCGTCACTAACACCTTTCCGTCTCTGACCCAAGTGTACTTATACCCTACACTAGAAGCTGCGGTTTTGACTTCCTTTAGCCACATATTCGTCGCCATAGTTATATGTTCAAAGCAAGTGAATCTGCCTTCAGTGAAGGACCTGGATATGGTCCCAAGGGGAAGACCACTGCCCGAGTTTAGTTTCTTTACCTTATTTTAAAACATCTAAAGAACTGATTGCGTTTATCACGTGTAGATAACTTAATAATAATTTGTTTTGGCAATTTTGTATTACTGGATGGAAGACGGTGTGATACACTTAAATTCTTTTCTTCTAACTGGACACCAATAATATTAGCAACTGCAACAACTATACCATTAGTATTTTCATTTTTTGTCTCAGGCACTCCGTTTATTATCAAATTATCCTTCCTAGAATATGCCTGCAGTGACTCAAGCTCCAATTTCAGCTTTTTACTATCATCTTTATTGATGCCATTTTCATCGGATACTGTAGATAATCTGGTATTTAACTCACCCATTTATATGCTTTAACTGTTTTTAAACTGTCGAACTCTTGTTTTTAAACTGCCTAAATCAGTTTTATATTTCTCCACCTCAGCTTTATAGATTTCAACCTCAGTTTTATAGGCCTCTACCTCAGCTTTATAATTCTTTATATCCTCTCTAACAGAGTTCAAATTGGTGGAAACATCTTTAACTTCACCCCTTAGTGTACGAAATCATCTGACAAAGCAACTTTTACCATATCACAAAGTGATTTTAAATCCATTTGAGTTAAAGTTGCAGTTGGTTGGATACTTGGGGGCTGCAATGTATATGGCAAGGAAACAGTGGGAGCTTTAGTGGTGACGGGGAAGTAATTGCAGCCTGATCTTCAGACTGAGTCGTAACTGCGGCTCCGCATGCAGTCCCATCGATGACAACCGATGTGTGCGGGCTCAAGATAACATATTCAAGAAAGGATTTTTTTAATAAGGGAGCATTTTAAATAATTATTCTGAATTAAATTTCAATCACTTGAATCATAAACCAGAGCTGGATTAAGTTTTTACGTAAATTGAATAAGTAGTGGAAAGTACAATAGAAGTGCAGAATATAGGGAGCACGTTGTGATAGGTAATTGCTAATGAATGATAAAAGTGAAAGTAGGGAGAGAGCAAATAGTGTAGGGCAGTTAGATAAATATTTTAAAAGAAAGAGATTCTAACGCAAAGAAGCAAAAGGCTTTATAAAAAGTAAAGAAACGCAGAAATCACCGAAGGCAGACAAAAAGTAGCGTAAGGGACAACACAGAAATAGAAAGTAAAAAAGAAACCACGCCAGTAGAAATGGAGGAAATTCTAAAAACGGAAGAAATAAAAAGCGAACTCAAGATGGAAATAGCAAAAATCACGAAGAAATGAAAAAGAGTTCAGGCGGCTTAAGAAAAATGGCAAGAAAAGGGAGGGTATGGAAAGAAGAAAAGAAATAATGGAATGCAGAATCAATAGAATGGAAGAAAAATTAGAGAAACAAGAAGAAGAGAGAAAAAATTGAACATAGTGATAAAAGGTCTGGAGGAAGTAAATAGGGAAGATAAGGAAAAGGTAGAGAAATGAATAGAAAAAATTACAAATACAGACAAAAATAGAACAAGTGTACATAGTAGGAAGGAAAAAAACAAACAAGTAGTGATTGCAAAAATGCCAAATTGGGAAGCGAAAGAAATTTGCAACAAAAGAAAAAACTATATAAATCAAGAGTAGTAATAGAGCATGATTTAACATGGAACGAAAGAAGAGCACAAATGAAGTTAAGGAAAATGGCAGATAAACTAAAATAAGAAGGAAAGGCAGACAAAATGGGTTACAAAAACTTATTATCAATAATGTAGTACATATATGGGATGAAGAGAAAGAGAGTGTAAAATAATAAATCCAAAAAACGGGTAGAAGAAAAGAAACCGGATGGAAAACTATCAGCAACAATGGGTATGAACAGGAAAATGAGACTGAAAAAAGAATAGACCAGGTAAAAAAGGAGCATGGAAAAAAGGACAAAGTAAAATGGACGGAAGAGGAGAAGGAGGAATATGGAATGAAAACAAGGAACAAAAGATTTTATTCTGGAATGTGGCTGGGATAAAGAATAAAAGGAGGGATTTTGGGAATATATAAAGGAGTTCGGGATGGTGGGACTGGTAGAAACCTGGATAGAGGAGAGGGAGTAGAAGAAATGCAAAGATAAGATGCCAGAGGAGTATGATTGGAAGGTACAGTTTGCGGAGAGAAAGAGAAAAAGGAAGAGCAAGTGACGGGATAATAACAAGGGTGAGGATATAATGGGGCTGCAAAGAAGAAGGGAGGGAAACAAAAGCAAGGTGTAGTGAAACGATACACAAAGACGGGTCAAGGAGAAAGGTACACGATAATAACGATATATGGGAAGGCGATGGGGAAACAAGGAAAATGTAGAGAAAGAATTAGAAGAAGGGGGAAAAGGAAATTAATAATTGAAGGGATTTTAATGCGCGGATAGGGAGAGAAAGGGAGAATGAATGAGGGTAAAAGGAGAAGAGATAAAAGGATATCAATGGACCAAAAGATAAACGGACAGGGTAAAATTTAATTGATATGTGCGAAGACAGAGGGTTGAGAATTTTAAATGGAAACATGGAAGAAAGGGGTAGAAGGTATTATACGTTTGTGAGTGAAAGGGGGAATCGATAATAGACTATGTGCTGGTGAATGAAGGAAGTATGGGGGTATAGAAAAAATGAGAGTAGGAAATTAAGTGGAATTGGATTACCAACCTTTAGAGGTGTTCCTAAATGAGAAGAAGAAAAAAAGAGAGGAGAAAGGAAGAATGGAGAGTTAAGAAAATATGGACAGATGAAATATAGAGAAATATAGGAGGATGGAGGAAGACATTGAAACGGGCAGAATGAAGTGGAAGAAGTAATAGAAGAAATAGTAAAAAATATGGAGATGGAGGTAGAAAGAGAAGATACACAAAATAAAGAAAAGGGAGGGTGGGAGAAGAAAAGAATGATGGAATAAAGAATGTGAGGAGGCAAAAGAAATGTAAGAAGAGGAAGGAGAAGTTGGAAAAAAGGCATATAGACATAGAAGAGTTTAAGAGAATAAAGATAGCTGTAAAAAAGAAAAGAGGAATATAAAACGGAAGTAGAGGAGGAAATAAAAATTAAAAACAAAGGGGTCATTCAAGACTTCTTATGACTCACTGAAGTCCGCATAAGTTGTTTTCTCGATGTAAGTGCATTGTACATCACCATTACAGTTGTTACATAAGTCTGTACACTTCAGACTATGTTTACGACCTTCACATTTTCTACTAGTGCAGCCGGTTTCGCAGCTGCAACAATTAGTTTTAAGTAGTATTTTAGGGATTAGTTCTTTGTCAGTAAATGCAGGAATTATTCCATGTTCGCCTCGTTTCCATCCCTAATTCGTAGCTGACAGTTCATTGTTACCGAGTCAAGTTTGTAGCTGATAGTATGCTCTGCAACAATGTTGCTTCGCTGCACCTTCTGTTGGAGGAAGTTTCTCTAACTTAAAAGCTGATTCTACTGTTGCAGATTGGTAATGCTGAAATCTTAATTTATTTAAAGTGACATTTTCTTTTCTACACTTGTGAATTGACCATACTCAGCTATAATTTCTTAATTTGCATCTTTTTGTAGAAAATGCTGGCCTATCGTGATAAATTGTTATCGGAGAGTAATGCTTTAACAATAGCTTTTTTCCTTTTTCTGAGAATCCAGATGTTGTATCGCTACCCGAAAAGCAATGCAGAAACGTTACTATTGTTTTGGAACAGTCGTGCTTGAAACTGTCTAAGGTGTAGAATGAATCTTTTACATTACAAGAACCTGGTTTGTGAAAATAAATGTTGTAGTTGTTGGTATTCAACTGATTCAAAAGTACCAACAATTATAATAACCTTGTCATTGTTTTTGCCAATTTCAAAAGTTGTTTTATTATGTCAGCATCAGCATCTTCTTTGGTGTTTTAACAAAGAATCCTTCAGCCAGTAAGATTTCCGACAAAGTCTTTATTAGTTTATCCTTATTTTTCTCGTTGGATAAAAATTTTAGTTCTGTAATTCTTTCCGATAGTTTTCTTCGATGACGCTTAGATTTTTTTGTGAAATTACTGGATGTTGCTGCTAGTGTGCCAGTGACAGTGTTTTCTATGTCTGGGTTCTATCAAAGACTATCCAACTGTTTGATGCGTAATTGTTGCGTGTGTACTGCACATACTTGTGATGATGTCTTCCACTGTGTCATTTTTTCTGCCAAACCACCTTATGCAGTAAAATCCACTGTCCACGACATGCACTATACAGTTCGAGTGTGCTGGTGCATCAACAGTGGTAAATTCGTCGTACATTTGCGACTTGACATTTATCCTCAGTACATTCTCCGTAAAAGTGATAGAAGAAACGGGGCAAGTTTGTATTGCAAATACGTTTCCATGTCTTCTTTGCTGCTGATGTTTAATGATATCCGTTGGAATAACAATAATGGATCTATTGCTATTGTATTTACTGACCGTCTTGAAATGCTGAGTCAATGTTTTTGATGGAAATTATTCATGTAACATTAAATATTACATGTTTTTATGAATTAGAATGTAAATTGTAATGAAGACTAGGAAATTGTATGAGGTTATTTAAAAATAACTTTTCGCAAACGCGTTTTTCACTTTTCGATTTTTGGGGCAGGTTTTACAGTAAAGTTAATGTTTTCCTAAACCATATAAAAGTAGACTAGTAGAAATCCGACGCCATTTGTTCAAAAATCTTAAATTTTGACGTGTTTCGGTTCAAAATGGGGAATTTTTTTTTAATTTTTCGCCAAATGACCTCGAAAAGATAAATTTTTTTTGCAAAAATTACAGTTCGATTAGATTATACAAAGAAACGTTGTCACCAAATTTGGTGAAAAGAAAAGTTTGGCGCGCGAGAAAAAATAAAACAGAAAAATTTAGTTTTTCGATTTTCCCGAAGTAATTTTGAGGTTATGTGAAGTACAATATCTAAAAAAGTTTTAGATATTTTTAATGTCTACAACTTTGTCATGAAACATTTTTCGATAAGAAATCAAACTTCGCCGGAAATCGACAGAAACCGCATTCCCCATTAAAAAGCCCCCCCAACCCCTTTCTCCACTCCAAAAGTGTTTAAATTTTAGTATGTCGTTTGTCTTTCTATTATCTACCACTTCCACATAGTGGCGTGTTGTTATTAATTTTTTTCTGTTTTGGGCGGTTTTATAACTAACTGCACTGGTCTATAAGGTAGTACGCTTATTATATGACTCGGCCGAATTATTAGTCATGATGAGGAAATGACTAGATTTGGTCGATAAAATGTTATACCTTAACAATTCTTCGCCCTGTCTGCAAATTTTTGTTAGATGATCTATTGGAAAATGAGATTGGTCATTAAATTCAAACGATTCCTTACTGTGACATGGTAGAATCGTCTTATTCAAGGAACTGAAGGGCTTGTCAAATACCTCCGTACTAGTTGAGGGTTCATTTATATTGTATTCTCTTTGTAAACTGCACTTCTCCTCTCGCGACTTACTCCATCGCAGTTTAAAGCTAACTTATTCTTTGCAAGTCTAAAAATGAAACGAAAATGTTAAGTGTAAATTAAACTGATAATTGAAAAAACATCTAACAGTATGAAAGGAAGTCTATAAGAAAGTTGGTTTTCCACATTATTACATCTTTTGAGTAAATTTGTTTGGACAAAAATTAAATCATTTTTAGTTTTGTGGCAGTATCTACGCTAGGTTTTTTCTTATAAGTATCATTCTTTGAAAATTGAAAAGTTTTAATTAAAATAGTATATTATAGTACTAGTATGTATTATACGATATTTTTTATTATATCTGCCAAACTATGTCCAAATTATCTGTGACATCTCGTAATAACAAATATTTTATCTTGGCTTTTTGAAGCACGTAAAACGCGAGTGAATATTATATCTATTGTACTAAACAACAAAACATGGGCAACTACTAAAATGCAAAATTCCTGAATTGCCTACCTTAGCAGCTTAAAAAAAGGATTACTTTTATCATAAAGTTTGTGGTAAAATAAGGTAAAACTTTTTGTGACATTGATACTGAAGAAGGAGGTAGAGATGAAACTGGGTCAAAAGTATAAGGTTAAAAAAGTGAATAAATTAAAACCAAGGTTGAAAGTGGTTGGAATTAAAAATGAATTATCTTAAGAGGGACTGAAACGGTGCATAATTGAGCAAAAAACTCATATATAGGCAGTGATAGTGATTTGGATATTAAAGTAATTCAAAAGGTAAAAATTGAATTTGTGGCTGTACTTGAGTTAGATGCTGAACTGTTTCAGAGGATAATGAACAGGGGAAACTTGAAAATAGGGTAGAACATTTGTACAGGTTTTGACAGCGTTGATGTTTTACGTTGTTTTAAATGTTTGAAATATAATCAAAGCAGCCGATTGTAGAAATGTGAGCGGAAATAAACAGGTATGCTAAAATTGTGGAAGAGACGATCATAGAGAGAATGATTGCAGAAATGAGGTGAGGAAGTGCATAAACTGTGTTCTGACCAATGAATCTCTAAATTTTAAATTAAATGTGTTAAATCGACAACCAGAGCGAAGAAGAGAAATAATACAATATGAAAACTAACTAGGAGTAAAACAGAGGAACCAGAAAGGATATATTTGTGTATTTAATACACAGAGTGTAACAGCACATTATGGTGAGATTTCATATTTTGTAGAGACATATAAACCATCAGTCTTAGTGCTAAATGAGACACATTTAACAAAGGATATTCAAGACAGTGAAATTAAAACAAAGAACTATAATGAGATTAGAGTAGATTCGAATAGCAGATTCACAGGAGGAGTGCTAGTTTATATTTGTTCTTATTTGAGGTGGCAGGTTGTGGAAACACATGCAGTGAATGGAAATTACTAGATAGGTGTGTTGAAACTGAGTGGTATGGGAGAGTATTTTTGCTGGTTGCAGTGTACTGTTCGCTTCAAGGGCTTAGTTTTGGAGTTCTTTGGGGAGCTTGGTGAGAGGTTGATCATGTCAGGTTTAAAGCTGGTGATTACGGAGATTATAATATAGATTGGAAATCTAGCCAGGACACGTATACAAATAAACTGAAACAGTGAATTGCTGAGTTGAGTATGATACAGAAGGTCACAGACTATACTCACATTACAAAAAATAGCAGAACAATGATAGATTTGGTTGTGACCAATGTTAGAGAACTATCAGTTAGCATAATACATGGTGAAATTTGATGGAGTTGTGTATGATGATGCTGCAGTGATTGCAGATAAATTTAATAGATATTTTATAGGCAGTATTGAAGAAATTGTAGGTTCGATAAGACAGACAGGAGGACAGACTGTATTACCCTTCTGAGGTTATAAATTAGAGGAGTTCAGAATAATATAAGAGGAAGAATTGGAAAAAAATAATACTCTGTGAGGAGTTTAGACCTGTGAATACACTGCCAGCTATTGAGAAGATTTTAGAAAAAGTGATTTATGCTCAATTTGAAGAATTTATTAGAGAAATTAATATCTTAATCAGTTTTCAATCGAGTTTAGAGAAAAGTATAGCTGTGAAACTGCACTGCAGTGTGTTATTGCAGAATGGAAAGAATGCAGGGACAAGGGGCTGCAGTTGTGGTTGTGTTTCTGGACCTGAAAAAGCATTTGAAACAGTGGATAGATACAGATTAATCAATAAACTAAATGCATATGGCGTACAAAAAAATTGTCTAAAATGGTTTAGGAATTATATTGAACATAGGAAACAAAGAGTTAGAGTTGGAAGTCAAGAATCAACAGTAATGGAAGTCAATAGAGAAGTTCCACAAGGAACTGTGTTAGGGCCCTTATTGTTCGCTCTTTACATAAATGATTTAGGCCAGCAATTGAAAAAATGTAGATATCATTGTTTTGCTGATGATATATTATTTATTTGGAAGGTAACAACGTGGAAGAGCTAATCGATACTGTAAATGGGGAAATGGCGACCTTGGGCAAGTGGTTTGCTGTGGATAAGTTAAAATTAAATGTTGGTAAGACAAAGGCTATGTGCATCAGTAGTGAAAGTGATTACAAATATATAGTAGATAGACAACGATTTGTTAACATTGAGGTGCAGATGTTCCATTTGTAGAGGTGCTGAAGTATCTAGGAGTGATGGTTGACAATAAACTAAATTTTAACGATCATATTGACTACATTACCGGAAAGATAGGAAGAGGTTGGGTGTGATTTATAGATTAAAAGATGTGTTGTCAAGATATTCACGATATATGCTGTATAATGCACTGATTTTGCCAATGTATTATTGTTGTGGTACAGTGCTCTACTTAGGAAATAGTGGTGGAATAGACAAGCTTCAAAAATTGCAGAATAGAGGTATGAGAATGATATTGAACTGTGATAGATATGCTAGAGTTGGAGACATGTTAAAGTGTTTGGACTGGATGAATGTTAGACAACTATTAGAATACCAAACCTTGGTGTTTATACATAAGATTCATTTGGGCACTATGCCATCCTACTTTGGGAGATATAAGGTATATTGTAGGGATCTGCATGGATATGAAACACGAGAAAAAACAATTTTTATATTAAACCTGCATTTAAGGGAATGGGTTACAATTCTGTTTTTGTGAAGGGATTAGTTAGGTATAATGAATTGAATGATAGCATTGGTAATGCAAGTGATATTAGAATATTCAAGATTAGATTAAGGGACATATACAGGTGTGAAACTTAGATAAATAGGTACAGATGCTAAAATTTCTTATGTTTTCACACTATAAAGAAGTAAATATTAAAATAGAGATGTGGATGTAGGTAGCAAATTATGCTAAATAAAGTACTCTCTTATTATTTACAATTACCATTTTCCTATACCTAAGTGTTCAAAAAAATAATTGCTATAAATTTACATAACTTAGTCTTTGTCGCTAGTACTTGGCATCAAGTAATTGTTTGTGGTAATATCATTGTAATAGTTACAGTTAGGCACGTTCAAAATCTTTCGGCTTTTTTGAATGGATAAGTGGTGCAAAAGTTTACAACTCTAAACTCAGGCTCAGGCAGTTATTTAATAATCTTCCAAGACGCGACAGCTTAATATCATGATTATAAAGAATAATATTATGTTTATAAGGCAAAAACTTACCTTCGTTTTGTCATCAATCGTCTATTTTTCGATGTTGAGTGATTCCCAATTTCTTATTTTTAGTTCTTCCCATTTCACCACTTAAAATACCGAAATAAAATTAAATAAACAAACTTCAATCTCTATACTATTCAGTCACAGAGTAAATACCCACGGATTCAATTACCAAAACTGTTCTTGGAAAACCGCGCTGTCACCGAATAACATTTAGATCGTATCTCCAACGTGTGACGAGTTCCAGAGGGCAAAAGAAATTTCCCATGTAAAATAAAAGAGCTACTTTCATCCATTTTATAAACTCTTCTTCTATTTTGCAGAATTAATTTGATGGTAATAAAATAAAAATATATAAAATGACGCTTGCTTCGCTTTTTTTTTTACTTGGCACCTAGTGCCTTTGTTAAACTTACCACCCCAGCAGTTACGCCACTGAACTAAATCTTTCTAAAGCGAGGTTTAGATGAAAATTCGCAATACTTTTTTTTTCTATTATTAAGAAAGTAAGCTTTTTTCTATTTTTAATTACCGACTTCTGTTTCTCTACTGATGCACAAGCGAATGCAGTAATGTCGCACTGTTTCTTAACTTTTTCTAGCAATACATTTTTATATGTGTTATGCTAAAATTAAAGCATATTCCAATAGTGAAAATAATTATAATATAACCTAAATATTAAAAAAAATTTTAAATTACTTTTCCCTACTAAAATAAAAAAATCTATAGTTATTATTTTAATCTGAAAAAGCATGAAGTTAGTTCCTAACAGGATTATTTATTAAAATTATTCAAACATTCCCATAAAGTTGTCACTGCTATTCTAAATTTATGAAACTTACATTAGTATTTTTTGAGAACGATATTTAATTTATGTGCAATTAATTCTAAAAGCTTTCGTTGTATATACTCTAGTATATCAATATGCATAGCGTATAGAGCGCACAAGTGCAAGATATAAACTTCTGAAATGAGGTACCTAAATCACAAAAATTTGATAAATTTCTTTTTATAAATCTGAATAACTTAAAGGGCGAACGCGAAAACTTAAATTGCAGCTTCTTTAGTTTGCATATTTACACTTTTAAATTATATTTGTTATAAAATTATTAATATCTAAATTCTACGGTTTTTCAACATTTAAAACTTTCTTTGATGTACGCAAATTTCAAACATTTTTATTTGTGTATAAAGAAATTACTTTAAGAAAATAATTTATTCATCAGATTAAAGTTCAAAATGTTACAAAATATATTCAAGTTCCTAAATTAATAAACATAATTATAGGTTACTACAGTAATGTTTCAAACCTAATACATCTACAGTGTGTCCCCGGATAGGTGAAACGACTTTGTCAAAGATAAAAATTTTCGAAATAAAATTTTATTGATTGGGGTTGAGCCCTACTTAGTTAAAGACTAATTTCTAGCATAATTTTAGTATGAATATTAAAAGATAACATTAAAATTATTAGCTATTACATGTTACTGGCTTAACATTGATAAGTTATAATGAAATAGTCAGTTAATACTCAGATTAAAAATAAGCCCCTACTAAGCCTCCTCCTAAATTTGCGCAGTTTTCAATACGATTCCGAATTCTCCAAAAGCTGCCTGTATTTGTTCTATAGGAATTGATCGAACTGCAACTGTTATTCTGCGTTTTAAAATTTTAGTGTCATTCGGAATGTGATCTTGGTAAACTATTTGTTTTACCCATCCCCATACAAAAAAATCCATTATCGAAAGGTCTAGAGATCTAGCCGGCCAAGATGTCATGCTCATTCTCCCGAACCATCTTTCAACAAACTGGTTATTAAGCCAATCAGTAATGATTTGTGCGGAATGGGCAAGGCAGCCATCTTGTTGAAAGTAATGCGAACGTCGAATATTTAATGGAAGTTCGTCAACAAACCTTTGCAGAATTTGTAAGTAAGTTTGCTGATTTAATCTTCCTTCAATAACAAAAGGTCCAATAATTCCTAACTCATTATGAGACGGCACACCAAACATTTAGTTTTCCAAAATACTGCCTTCTTGAGTTAACTACGTAATGGGGATTACCTCTGCTCCAATATCGACAGTTTTGCGGAGATGGAACACCATTTGTTGTGAAAGTACATTCGTCAGAAAAAATTATTAGTTTATGGAAATTTCTGTTTTCTAAAATTAGCTCCCCTAAAGACAAACAGAACTGCAATCGCCTTGCTTCATCACCTTCTTCCAAAGTGTGACAAAATTTGGCTTTATACGGATAAATTTTGTTAGCTTTATAAATTCTCTGTAAATGTGTTTTACTTATGTTTGTATTTACGCTTCGATTTTTAAGAGACATTTTAGGATATGCATCTACGAAATTTAAAGCAACTAAAATACCTGCATCAGTTTCATCGTAAGCTTTTTTCTCTCTCATCTTATAGTGAACGCTTCCTGTTGTGAGAAATCTTTTAATTAAACGCCAAGCAGTAGAGCTTTGCAGTATTTTGATATTTTTTATTAAATAAAGCAATAACTATATTTATCGATCTTTCACCGATTCCGTAACATTGAATCAAGTAAACTTTTTCATCTAATGTTAACACCCAGTAAACATGAATGTAAAATATACTTACGATTTATATAGAAAATTGATAATTTTATTTACATAAATATTTTACATAAATTATACATAAAATATATTTATTTTTTTACGTACTTTACAAGTAAAAATTAAAATGTAGTTTGTACGTATAAAAAAGGTAAAAATTTGGAATTTATGTGTACACAAGTTTATTCTACATATTTAATACAGATAAATAATGATTTTTTTGTGGCAACCTTGTCTATCAGCAGCAATCTTAAAGCAACCAGGGACCACATTGCCAAACAAAAGCGGATTTATTTTTTAGGTTATGTGTTTATTTTGCTCGTAGAGTTCCCGGTTTTTTCAGTTCTTTCTTTGTGATCAGTGTACCCAGAGTTGTATTGATCGACGTTTATTTTTGAGGTTTGTATAAAATGTATATATTTGTAGTTTTCATTTTATATAGATCTTACAGTGTATTAATATCTATTATTGACTTATTTTTATCGGTACTTCTTTATTTTTGGGCAATCATGAATAGTAATAACCGTAAACGCAGAGATATGACTTGTGCAATCTTAGTGAACGACAAGAAGACGTATAATTAAGATTGAATATGATAAGAGATTGGTTGATGATAAAGTTTGTAGTATTCATACTAATTCAGAAGTTATTAATTTAACATCAGAAGAACAATGAATAGAAATTGAGCGAACTGATAATAGTGAATTTTCTACCACAAATATTGATCATTTTCCTTTCACATCTGTTCATCATGATACACCTAATTTTGCGGAGAGCTTAAGATTGTTAATTTTGAAACATAATGTAAGTCATAGTTTTACAAATGAATTACTGATTCTATTTAAAAATAATGGTTATAATGATTTACCTAAAGATGCACGAACACTTATGCAAACGCCAACATCTACTGATCAAGTTCTTATTAACGTTAACTTTGATGGCCTGCCCATTTCTTCGAGTTCGTATGGTCAATTGGCCAATTTTAGGAGCTTTAGTAATGGTTGAAACATATACAGCACCATTTATAAATGGTATATACTATGGATTGAATAAACCATCAAATCTAAATGATTATGTAAGGCATTTTGTAGAAGAATCAGTTTTTTAATTAAAAATGGATTTCTATATAATAATTTAAAAATAGTTTTTAACATTAATGCAATCATATGATGCTCCTGCTAGAGCTTTTGTGTTAGGAATAAAAATACCATTCAAGTTATTTTGGATGTGGGAAATGCTTTACAGAAGGTGACTTTAAAGAAAATCGTATAACATTTCCAGAATTAAATTCAAGACTTCGCACAGATAAAACTTTTAAACAGCGGATACGGGAAGAACACCATAGAGAAGACTCATTATTTGAAAACCTTAATATTGGTATGGTATCCAAATTTCTACTGGACTATATGCATCTTGTCTGTCTTGGAGTTACTAAAAAATTAATTTGTTTTGGGTAAAAGGTAAGAAAAACCTTAGATTAAATGATACTGTGTTGCAAACTTTATCTGTTACTTATCCGAATATGAAAAAATGTATACCATGTGAATTTGCTAGAACACCAAGAAGTCTTCTAGAAGTTGAAAGGTGGAAAGCCACTGAATTTTGACTTTTCTTTTATACACAGGTCCAATCCTAATGTTTAAAGTTTTACCTAAAAACCACTACTACCATTTCTTAAGTTTGAGTGTTGCTATAGGCATATTATCAAGCAAGAAGTTGTTACACGATTATATGCAGTACATTCCTAGTTTACTTTTGTACTTTGTTGAGAAAGTCAGTTCATTATATGGAGCTTAATACATAAGCTATAATTTTTATAATTTAATTCATTTGATTGATGATGTACAAACATTTGGAGTAACTTGATAATTTTAGTTCATTTAAGTTTGAAAATTATATGTTCCAAATCAAGAAACGCATTAAAAATAGCAGTAATCCTTTACAGCAAGTATATAATAGAGTTATGGAGAATTTAAAATTAGAAATCAACCAAGAGGACGTTGAATACCCTGTGATCTAAACTAAAGACGATCAAATTACATTAATTAAATTTAAAGAATTTACGATTACCTCTAAAAAAGCAAACAACTGTTGTGTGCTTAAAAACGATGATACTGGTACAGTTCAGAGAATATTTAAAGAAGATGGAGTTGTATTCTTGGATATTTACATATTTCAGCAGGTAGAAGATTTCTTCACAAGACTTGGCAGTTCAAAAATTTTAAATATTTACCTTGTGAATCAAATAAACACTTTGAAAAGGAAAGTACCACTAAATTATATAAAGAGTAAAATGATGATGTTGAGATTAAATGAAATTAACAATGTTATTGTACCATTAATTCATCACACTTAAATGTCCATTTTTAATTTTCTTAATTTTAATTAAATACTAGTGTAGTCACCAGAATGTCACACTCATATGCAGTCGTTTGTTTTATTGACGAGGAAGAATCTTTTTCTGAAATTCCTACCATCTGGTTATCAGAATCAAAAAAGAATGCTTCTGGCCAAGCCACATGAAAAATGCAACCCAATTAATGGTTAAGTATGTGTATCCAACGTCTACATGGAGTAGCCACAACGTTCGTGTAGAAGTATATTATAGTAAGTTTTTCCTATTTAATATTATTTACATTCATTGATTACAAATATTTTTATGTTGATGTTATCGAACAACCTCAATTTAGTAGTAATCAGTTTACATAAATTGAATGACCTTTAGTTTCTACTAGCATTGCATATTCTTTTTATATTTCAGACAGATTCGAAAAGCTAGAAAAGTAGCAGAGTCACAAGACTATACAAGCAATGAAGAATTATCTGAACAAGACCAAATCAAAAAAAAATTATTTATTCTGAAGGGACATCTTCAGATAACGGTGGTGAGTTATTTTACAGTTTCTAAATACTGTTTGTTATGTAATGCTTATGAATAATATAGTAAACCGTAAAATCGTGGGCACTTAGATTGTATAAAATTATTTAAAACTAATAAATGTATGCCGAACAACTAGCCGTACATATCTTTGTTCCATAGTTTAATCATTGATTTACGAATTTTATTATCAATGATTTAATTCACCTACAGATAATTTATATCATTTTTAATTTTTCAGACAGCGATAAAATGACACCACCACCTACTCCTAGATGCAGTAATGCTAGAAAATAAAATTTACAAGAAGCTTTGGAACAGGAAATAATTTTTTTGAACCCTGACATTCAAAATGATACTCCTACGCCTACTGAGGATAACCACGATGCACAATATTTCAATTTAAATTCTGAAGAAACTATTGTAGTAGGTAGGGAAATAATCAACTTAATTTGAATCTTAGCTATTCTGATACCTATGCTTTAGGGAACAACGAATTTGAAGAAACAAGGAACACTAAAATCAAATTGGGTAAGAAATAAATATTCAACAAATTATTGTAGGATCACTTTTTACATTTTAGATAAAGTTTACAAGTTACAAATTGAAAACAATACCTTAATAACAATGTTTTAGTACAAATTCTTGAAAGGTATAGGAGGTAATTCAGCAAAAGGAATTTATTCATCGTTGCTTGAAAGCAGTCTATAGCAATGAGTTAGATGTTCTTGGTTAGGATTACGAGGAAATCACTAAATAGATTCTACACAGTCTATATACTGGATCAAGGGTATGTCTTATTATGTAGTTTGTTTTTGAGTAATGTATCCTTTGTAGCTACATTTAAAGAAGCATTTGTCACTACTACTGACAAAGAATTTGAGAAAATAGTCAGCGAGTGGTTTCGTTTAGCAAAACTACGCTTAAAACCCTACAATAACTAGAATTAGATTTAATTATCAGTGTTTTATAATATTACATAGAAATGTAGGTTTGAATTTTTTTCTTTTGAATAAAACTGTTCTTTTATATTTTTACATTATTGATTATATTATGCATTGATGATTGCGATTTTGTATGTATAAAAAACAAAAATTTAAAACAATTTTTTTTCGAAATATTTAGATATATGAGCTAACTGAGTTATTTTGGTCGTTGCAATTAATTATAGCAATAAAAGTGACTTGTGATGTCGAACTTAAAAATTAGTTCACGAATGATTAATGAAAAAATATACAGAGTGTAAAAAGCCAAATGGAATAAATTCAATATTTCGGTTACTGAACATATTTATTTATAGAAAAACCCAAAACAAGCCAAATTTAAATTATAAATTGACATTTTTCAAGGTAAAATGTGATTCCTAAAGTCATTCCCCTTTGAATGACAGGTACAACCCCAAAATTTTAAATGGGATGTATAGGTTTCTGATATATCGTTTGAAAGAATTCTCTATTTAAAAATGTTATTGTTTTCAATTGTTTTGCGAAAATTAAAATACAATAACATAAAATCATGTGTTTACCGAAGTACGCTACAATACACTCAAAAACTAAAATGTAATAAAATGTAAAAACAAAAAAACAAACTAGAATATCAGTGAAGTAGATTTTCAACATATTCACCATAAATCTTAGTCAACGAAACTTATTACCCATTTAATAATAGTTTTAATTTATAATATTACTCATTTCTAAGACGTTTTAAACAAACTAACATTGCCGCGAAAACGGTTTAATGTATTTTTAATGGATCGTCTAAAAAGCACACTGTTATGGTTTTTCTTATTATCAAAACCTAAATAGGAAATAAGTTTCGTTGACCAAAACGTTTACGGTGAACATTTTGAATATCTTCGTCATTAATATTCACAGTTTGGTTTTGTTTTTACATTGTATTACATTTGGTTTTTAGTGTATTGATAGCGTAATTTGTACAAACTTAAAAACAACAACATTTTTGAATTGAGGATGAAGAGACCTTTCAAACGACACATCAGAAGCCTACACTTCCAATTTAAAAATTTGGGGTTCTATCTGCCATTCAAAGGGTGTGGATGGTAGGGATCATATTTTACGTTGAAGAATGTCAGTTTGTAGTTTAAATTTGACGTGTTTCGGGATTTTTATAAATATGTTTAGTAACCAAAATAATGAATTTATTCCATTTGGCTTTTACACACTGTATATTAAAATATGTGTATGGGCTATTTAAATCTTATCTTAATTGTAGAACCCAACGCTGGCTGGGCGTTCGGAGTATATTATTTCATTTACAACTCCTGTTCTTTTCTTACTGTTGTTGTGAATGAAATAAAACCCTCTCGATCGCTTCTCGTGAAAAGCCCAACCGGCGTTGGGGCAATTGAAGCATCATTATAGGAGGTCTAATTTTAATTAAATGTATATTTAACATAATATAAGATTGCTCCATATAGATAAAATACGTATATTTTACATACAATTCAAGCTTAGATCTATATAAATTTTATATATATTTCTTATAATACTACAACATATGTTATACGTAAATTATACAAGCAAATGTGCGGACATTTATCTCTATTATTTATATATTTCATGAACAAAATTTATGTATAAAATATGTACTAAGTATGTGTTTCTGTTTACTGGGCATTGTCTTTAAAAATATGTTTCAATTTAATACAGAAGTGTATGCTTGATAATATTGACAGATAAGTATTGTTATGGAAACAATTTGTTTATCCATAGCAATCTTTGTAGAATGAGCGTCACATCTAATCTTAGTATTAACTGACTATTTCATTATAACTTATCAGTGTTAAAGTCAGTAACTTGTAATAGCTAATAATTTAAGTGTTATCTTTTAATATTCATAGTAATAAACTGTGTTAAAGAAATTCTTTTATTTACTTTGTTTATTTAAAATTTTATCGCTTTTACAAGAGTCATATCACTTATCCGGGGACAAACTATCAGATAAAAATTATTGTAAATTGCCAAAACATCAACGTTGGCCTAGGTGCTTGAAATTCTAGAAGTAGGACTCTTTCATGATTCTAAACAACTTTTGTTAATCAAATTTTCTTATATCTTTACTAAGAAAGGTAGTTCGCTAGAACCAAAATCAGATTTTTGAAAAGATCCAAGGCATACATGATTTTAGAAAACTAAAATTATGCCAGAAATTAGTCTTTAACTAAGCAGGGCTGAACCCCAAACAATGACATTTTATTTCGAAAATTTTTATCTTTCACAAGAGTCGTTTAACCTATCTGGGGACACACTGTATGTCTTCTTAAAAAAAAATAATAAGTACATTAAAGAAAGAAGAATATATATGTAATATCCGAACATTTATTTTTATCTGTTAAACAACACTTTCTCGAAAACGACAATTTTTTTCTGAAACATAAATTACTTTAACTTGTAGAACTTCTATGCACTATTTAGACATTTTGATCTTTTACAAGTAATACACTAAAATCGTTCAGAAACCATTCTAAAAACAAGAAACTAAAACAAATGCTATTAACAGCGGATTTTGAAAAACAAATAATCACTAGAATTCTGACACGAAACGTTATATGGCGTTTCTGGGTCTGACGCTGCTTTAGTGAGTTATTAATTATTTACAGTAGCCGATCGGAGACATTTTTGAAACTTGTAGAGGTAGCGTTAATGGATACTGCGGGCTAATTCGTGATAAAATGTATTCACATTTCTTATTGAACAAATAAAGGCAGATTTTTGAATTGTGGATAAAAAAATGATTTTAAGTTTGTTAAAAAAAGTACACTATAACGTCTCTACAAGCTGTGAATTGTTCTACTTCAACCTTATAACCTGACTATTATCAATAATAGCTAAATATACTATATATTATTCATTACGAAACAAACAACAACAAAAACAACGTAAACTTGAACTTCTTTCAATATAAAGGGTGATTCCATATTCAGGTAACAGTTCAATACTAATATTTTACTAAAAACTTGTGCATTCCATTTTGGTTATAAAATATAAACACATAAATTAATGAATAAATCTATTAAATAAATGCACAAATTTAATAATCCAATAAAACAAAACAATTTTAGAACATAAACAATTTATCAGATATGTACAGGGTTATTCACTATAAATGACTCACTTTTTTTTCTACAAGCAATAATAACGATAATAAAAGGTGGGAAATTTATAGTGAATAACCCTGTACCTTAAATCTAATAATGCGATAAAAACAAAATGTTTATCGTTTCAATGAAAACAAAAAAAACTAATAATTCTTAACCTAAATTGAAATTAAGATCAGATCTGCCTTTCTCCATCTTATGAACTAATCTATTTAAGTAACATTAACAATTTAAATTCAACAATCAAAGCAAATTTTATTGGTGTTTTCAATTTTCACAAAGAAACCATTTAATTTAACAAAAAAGCTAATTAGCGATAAATCGCGATTTATGAATGAAACCGAGTTACGTTTCACAAAACGATAAAGCAAGGCAATCAAACGTGAATTGAGAGTCTAACTAAAATTTATTACGTTCTACAAAACGCCAATGAAACAACGAAAACTCGATTTTTTGATTTTTCAAGTCAATCAACGACCAAACAAGGGTGAAGAATACGATATCTTCGAACTTATGCTAATTGTTGTAGACAAATCACTATCGACAAAAGACTTGGCTTAGAAATGAGTTTTCATTGCCTGTCCTAAGCTTTCTACCAAAATTTTAAAATGCAGGAGAATACTTTGTAGATTCCTGGACTGACGACAAGTTGTATGTCACTCAAATTTCTATCCCAATGTTGATGTTTATCTCCAAGGTAACTTATGATTAACTGTTTAATGTTACGATTACTATGCTCTGTAGGGTTTGCTTGTTAATGATAATATGGTGTATTCTGTAACTCTATATTACAATCACGTGCTAAATCTTTTACAAATGAACTAACAAAGTTTTTAGCATTATCAGATAACAAAACTCTAGGACAACCAAAGCAGAAACAAATACAAAAATTTTTCTACAATAACAGATGAAGTTGCTTTACGAATGGGAACAATTTCAATCTATTTCGTAAAAACATTCTGAAATGCTAATAGGCACACAATTCCATTACTACTACGTGGAAATGGACCTATTAAACCAGTTGATATAATATCAAACAGTTTAACTAAATAACGTGGATACATTTTACCCGTACGACGACTGATTAGAGAGTTTGACTCTCTGACAAGTATCATAATGTTTGACATAGCGCTGTACATCCGAGTACATGCTAGGCCAAAAAATAATGTCTACCTATTCTCCAATGTGTTTTATCCACTTTTAAGGTACCTGACTTAATATTGCCATGACAACTTTTTAACAATTAAAGTCTAATTGAATAGGATACTACCAATTTCCAATCCTCACTAGGATCTTCTAATCTACCTTTTAAAAAGCATTTTCTAAAATACTACCAACGATTCGATTCTATTCTCCAGTCGGGATGCAATTCTGGTGAAGTACTGACTTTATAAAACTTCCTATTGTACCAAAAATCTTCGGCTATACAATTCAATGAGCCTTTTTCGATAGAAAAAATTCTAAATCAAATGTTTGCAAGCGCAATGACCATCTGGCTAGATGACCAGTAGGGTTTTTGAATTAAGCCACCATTTCAAACTAACGTGATGAGAAATCACATTAAATTTGAAACCTTCAAATAATCACGATTACGTTCGATTCCAAACAAAACAGCCAAACACTCTTTTTCGGTCATAGAATAGTTCTGTTTCGATTTGGACAAAGTGCAAAATGATTACTCGGGTCTTACTAATATAGGAGAAGGTAAAAAGAATAGTTTTAATTGTTCAAAGGCACAATTTTGTTCCACACTCCAATTCCATATTGATTTTTTTTAATAACTTAGAGAGGAGAACAACGAAACAACTGAACTGATCTTATCAGGATCAACTGTAAGACCATTTAATTTACACGATAACTATTTGACTTCCTTGCAACCAAATTCGCATTTCTTCAAATTCATTTTGAGACCTGCCGAAAGCAATCTGTTAAAAAACTTCTTAAAGCATTTCAAAATGAGTGTCGCAATCAGGTGTATAAATTAAAATGTCGTCCAAAAATATGAATACATATAAATATAATTTAGGACAACAAACAAATACACACGTTAAATAAGGTAGAGATAGCCCCATAAGATAACGTCAAGATAATCCAAAGGTAATTCTTAGATAGATGCTGTGATCCATTATCGCATAAAGAGTTATATCATCAGTCATTATTTTTTTCTATAAAAAGCAAAACGCAAAAATTGTCTGCACAAAAACCTTACTATTGGGTAAATTCAACTTAAAAAAGTGTAATTTTCTCCGTCTATATAATGAGATAAGTATGATAAGTCGGAATCACTTATACACAATAACTGACGTAAATGCAGCTGTTGAATTATTTTACAATAAAATTAATGCCGTGTTTGAAAGAAGTGTTCCAAAATAAAGAAGTCCCAAAAACAAATATCCTGTGTGATTCAATCCGAAATAATCAGTTGCTTAAAGTGTAAAAATTATTACAGAAAGCATAATATGGAAGACTTGTATAAAGTCGAAAGAAGAAGATTAAAACGGTTAGTCAGGCTAGCTTATGATACTTATATCGCAAATGTTGAGGCAAGTGTGGAGCAAGAATGTCAAAAATTTTGGAATTATATAAGTAATAAAAAAAAATCTCATCAAAAATGTCAAATTTCATTTACGAAAACAAACGACAGGATTATGACGTCGTGTTAAAAAAATTAAAACCAAAAAAAGCAGCTGGACTTGATAATATACCTGCTTACGTATTAAAAGATACGATTTTTTACTCAGAGATTTCTTACTTAATATTTTCAACCTAGCTGTTACTACTGAGGAATTTCCGATATTATGGAAAAAAAGTCGACGTTACTCCAATATTTAAACAAGGAGACAAACTACAAATAACTAACTATAGACCAATATCTGTTCTGTCAGCACCAGTTAAAATATTTGAACATATTCTGCATTCAAAAATATTTTCGAATGTTAAGAATATATGCGATAATCAACACGGATTTATGCCAAATCGTTCTACAGAGACAAACTTATTTATTTTTACTAACGATATTCATGCTGCTTTTGAGAAAAGATCTCAGGTTAACGCGATCTACAGTGAGGACGAAAAGTCAGGACCCCCTTCCCTTAACTTTTGTCCATTTTTATTTAAAAAGCTCAAATTAACACAGTGTACACAAAAAATTGAGTTCTTTCATATGGTACTCATTACAAATGTGACAGCTCAAAATTGTTTGAGTAGGTTTCATAACCTCAAAAATCTTAAATTAGAGTAAGGGTCGAGTGGGGTCTCAAACGAAAGCTTATTTAAATTTGCATACAACTGTGAAGTTTTGGAGTAAAATCTTAAAACGCTTTAAAATAAAATGAAAAAACGCCATGCCGGTAAAAGCATTAGTGTCAAGTAATATTATTGTTGTTTCTATGGAAACTACTTTAAACAGAACAAAAAAGTAAGGTTGACATCAGAAAACTAACTAAAACTATTATTAAAGCAGATGCTCGAAGCGACCGCCTGCGACTCTAAGACAATGATACAACCTTTCTTCAGTTTCTCTACGTACATTCCTTAAAACTTCATCATTAATTTGTCTGCATTGATCAGTTATTCTAATACGCAACTCTTCTATTGTTTGCACTTCAGTTTTGTAAATTTTTGACTTTAAATAACCCCATAAAAAATCTAATGGGGTTAAATCGGGTGATCGGGCAGGCCACTCTAAAAAACCTCTTCGACCAATCCACCGGTTTGGGAAATTATTATCGAGATAGTCTCTTACATTTAAATAATAATGAGCGGGAGCTCCATCCTGTTGAAAGATAATATCCTAAAAAATAATGATAAATTGAGAATTAACCATGTTGATAGCTAGTTACTCTATGGAATTCTGGATTTTCTTGAGCGATTTCTTGTATTCTTGGAAATATTTGCCTTTCTAATAATTGGAGATAAATTTCCCCAGTCAAATTTCCTTCCAGAAAATACGGACCAATGATATGTCCCCCATTATCCCACACCAAACATTCACCTTTTGAGGGTACTGAGTGCTAGTAACCCTAAACTGATGAGGATTAGTGTCCGACCAGTACCTCACATTTTGCCTGTTAACTTCTCCATTTAGAAAAATGTACATTCAATCAGAAAAACATATGCGGCCCAAATAATCAGGTTCTTCTCTTATGTTATTTATTATCTGTTCGCAAAACTCCATTCGTCTGTCAGGATCATCTTCATTAATTTCATGTACAAATTTAAGTTTGTACGCATGAAACTTGTTTTTTTTAAATACTTTTTAACTGTACTCTTACAACTACCTTGCTGCTCCGCAATAAAATTTGTGGTAGCAGTGGGATTTTCAACAGCACTCGCCAAAATATTCAATTGCAATTCTTCGAAAATAGAAGGACGACCTGAACGTTTTTATGCGAAACGCTACCAGATTCCATGAATTTTGACAATAGTTTCCTGTAATATCTGCGATCGATTTGACGGTCAGGAAACCTAGCATTATACAAGCGGACTGCCTGATGAAAATTTCGATTTGCTTCTCCGAAGATCATAATGGCTTCAACTTTTTCTATTAATTCTCTTTGCATAGTTAAGAATTCTAATAACAAGATACGAATGATACTTGTTTGACGTTTTAAACTACGTTTAAATATGTACTTCTCTTAAATATTGACCGTTCATATGGTTACCAATGTTGCCATGGATATGGAATAGGAGCAAGCCTGCTTATTTAATTTACTAAGCCGAAAACTCTTTAAAGTTTTCTTGTTGCCAGCTAGCGATAAGTTAATTATTTTGCTTTTAAACCCCATAGCTGTATGCAAATTTAAATAAGCTTTCGTTTGAGACCCCACTCGACCCCTACTCTAATTTAAGATTTTTGAGGTTATGAAACCTACTCAAACAATTTTGAGCTGTCACATTTGTAATGAGTACCATATGAAAGAACTCAATTTTTGTGTACACTGTGTTAATTTGAGCTTTTTAAATTCAAATGGACAAAAGTTAAGGGGGGGCTGACTTTTCGTCCTCACTGTATACTGATTTCCAAAAACTTTTGATAAAGTTGACCATCATTTATTATTAAACAAACTAGCAGAACTGGGGTTTCTAAAATCTGAGTTTAGCACTCGTCGCATCATATTTAAAAAAAATTTCACGTGAGATATAACTGGTTTGTCAAACTATAAAAACGCAAACTCTGGAATCCCTCAGAATAGTAACCTTGGACCGTTGCTTTTTTGTCATTCATCAACAATCTTCCTTAGGTAGTAATACATTCGAAATGCTTTTTATTTGCAGATGACTTGAAATTGTACAATAAAATCGACTCGTACGCCGATACAAAAAACCTTCAGAAACAGTACGATAATGAGGTAAATACGCAGGAAATGAGGTAAGACAAAAAGAGGAAAGAAGGCGAAAAAGAAGGTCATAGATCCAAATAAACACTATTATGTAAAGAAATATCAGCAAGATATGCTTTCCAAAATTACTTTTAGGTCTTTTAGTGAAGATAAGAAAAAAAGACAGAAAAGTGAAAAAGTGTACCAAATGGAATAAAAACAAACCAAGAAAAGAGTAGAACAGCGTTGCAAAGGACGATAATAAAAGTATTGAAGATTGTTGGTGATGAATTGAAAATTAAGGACATGAATAGAAATCAAATTTGATTGGATGGATGACGATATCGATTTGATAATAAATAGTGTGACAAGTGTACAAAGTTGGATTGACTAGATCAGATTAAGGTACTGAACAATTTAATTTTAATATAGATTAATTTGTTGATTTATTGGGTTTATGAACGTATGTTGAGTAGGAATTTATGATTATAAAATTTAAAACTGATTTTAAATTTGTTATTTTGTTTATAAGTTAGAAGATTTGTTAATTTGTCATGTGGTGCAGCTTGGGCCGGTAAAGTAAAAATGTAATTAAACGGGTGAATACAGAGAAGAACTAAACCACGAAATAGAGATTTTTTTACTAACAATAACACCGCAATATATAAAGTTTCCACTAGAAAATACATACATTAAATTTGTTTAATGTAATAGGGATAATTAACAAAAGTTGCAACATAAACAAGATACTAAATTTAAGTCTTGACTACCACACCGGTTAACACTAAATGTTGGAGGGATTTTTTATTTATTTATTTATTTATTTTATTTATTTTATTTTATTTCCCAACAGAAATTTCCTTTTACAGGGAAAAATTATACAACAAATTATACAGATAGTATGGTTACAGCAGTACATACAAATTATAAATATTTTCGCTAAATAAATCAAAAAACTTATGACACTCGTTGCTGTTCCTACTGATGTTGTGAATTGGCGAGTTGTAGTGCAGATTTGTCCTAGCAGGTTTAACGTGAATGATATCTTGCGAACGAGATGACAGTCTAGGAATATTAAAGAAAAACTGTAATGTAAGGTTACTGTCGTCGATAGAACCGTGAATTAAATCATAAAAATTTAACTGAATGAAATGTACGTCTAGTCTCTAAACTTTAAAGGTAAACATTGACAGCAGAGTGGTGTAATCAATTTCATGTCCGTATGTATGAAACTCTTTGAAAGATCATCTTTAAAAATTTTCGCTGAATATTTTCAAGTAGTAAGATGCTTTTCTGGTAATACGGTGACCAAACCAAAGAGCAATACTCAAGCTTTGATCTTATAAGCATAAGCTACAGAGTAAGAAGAGTCTTGTTATTTGTAAAATCCTCGCATGTTCGATGTATAAAACCTAATTTTTTAAAGAATCGTTGTAAATTGATTTGATATGATTATTAAACGTTAAATGCTTTTCAAATATTACTCCAAGATTCTTTATATTCAAGTAACTCTACGTAGTAACAGTATTGTTTAATTTGTATTCATAACAAAATACATTCTTCTTCTTGAATACGTTAAAGTGACACACTTTGTTTTATATTAAAAAAAAGATCATTTTTTACGCACCAGTTTTGAATTTTGATTAGATCATTTGTAATGAGTTACAATCATCAAAGTTACTTATAGTTCTGAAAATTTTAATATCGTCCGCAAATAGAAGTAAATGGCCATTAATTCCTACTGTAATATCGTTGATAAATATTAAAAAAGTAATGGACCAAGATTAGACCACTGGGGAATACCCAAAAAGTAGCAGTATATTGTTTGGATTTGTAACCATTATATTCAACAAATAATGTTCTATCAGTTAGATATGAATGTAGTAATGTTGTGAGTTTTGGATGAAAACCATAAGAGTCAAGCTTTTTAATAAGATGGAATGATTTACAGTGTCAAACGCTTTATTAAAATCCGTATAAATTGTGTCTACTTGTAGTTTAGAATTCAAAGCTTCAGATACGTACTGAGTGAAAGTAATAAGATTAGTTTGCGTAGATCGTTTATTTATAAACCCATGTTGTTTCTCAGAAATCATAGGTCGGATGTGTCTGCTTATGTTGGTATATAAAATGGTTTCAAGTAGTTTTGAAAAGTTATTTAGGATTGCTATAGGTCGATAATTTATTATTTCATTTACTGGACCTTTCTTATGAATAGGGCAGATTCGGGTAAGTTTCCACAAAGTAGGGAAGATGCTGTTTCGTAGACATAAATTAAAAATATGTAAAAGTGGGTCAATCAGACAAGTGATACAGTCTCTGACAAAGAAGGAGGGGATATTATCGGGGCCAGCAATTGAAGTTGCTTTAAGTTTTTTGGCAGCTGTAACAATATCATCCTGAGTAATGCTATTGATTACTAAGCTGTTAACGTAGTTATTACATGGAAGAGTCCACTTCGGTGGCAATAGGTGCTCTATAAGTATTACGAAAAAATCCGCAAAACCGTTAACACAATCTAATGGTGATGTTAATTGATTATCATTAAGGGTCAAATTAGATGGTATCCTACTACGACATTTACGATTGTTAACATACGACCAGAACTGTTTCACGTTATTTTGAATAGTTGATTCAGTGTAATTTATAAACTTTCTGTATTCATTATGAATTATTTTTTTTAACAACTTACGAGTGTTATTAAATAAAATTTTATAACTTAAATTATTGGTTAGGCGATATAGTTTATGATAGTGACGTTTCTTCCTAAGGTTCCTTTTAATTTCTTCTGTAATCCATGGTGGAAACTTGATAGTATTAACTTTATTAATTTTGTATGGTACATAGTTGTTAAAAATTGAGTAGATTTTTCATATAGTATGCTACACGCTGTATTAGGATTGTTACTTTGCAACACATCATTCCAATTACAATTCATCATGGCTAAATACAAGTTCTGGAGGTCTGCTTTTCTAAAGTTATAACTAGTTGATGTAACGTTAGGATGAAAAATTGCATGTTTGTGGTTTATGAATTCGATTTCATTGAGAAGAGCGGGATGATGAGAATCAATTTTTACCAAGGGGTAATCGCATCTAGTGACATCCGTGTTAATATCATGAGAAGTTAGAAACACATCAAGCAGTTTTCGTTCGCATTTAATATACAATTGTGCTGAGTAAGTTTGTTGAAGTTAATAAAATCAACAAATGATTGGAGTTGGGCCGAAGAACAATTTTCATCAATTGAATGTTGGTATAAGTTAGGCAAGTTAAAATCACCAGATATACAAGTACTACTAGATAAATTATGAACCTGTTCAAGTGTAGTAAATAAGTTATTGTAATCAGACGTTGGAGTGTTGGGAGGTATATATGCGCAAGCAATAAAAATCGACTTTCCACGAATTATCACTTGTAAGGTAACAACATCTATCAGGTCACTAAGAGCCGAACATTGAATTTGTCTGCTTTCAAATTTACTTGAGACTGCAATAAGTGCACCTCCGCCTTTTCTCCCAGGTCGATCAGCACGATAAACATTGTAGTGGTTAGGAAATAACTCATTGCTTAGTACATCATCTCGTAACCAGGTTTCAGTAAGCATGATAATGTCAAAGTTGTTACAATAAACATTGTTAAGAAAATGTGTGGTTTTAGACAATAAGCTACGAACGTTTTGATAGTAGAACATTAAAGGAAATTTATGTTGGGAATATTTTAGTTTTTTCATTTCGGACAATTTTAGGTGTGCCTTTTATGTACTTGATTGTTAGATTTGTTTCTCCTGCTTGCGTTCTTTTATTGAGCTCAGACTTGAGAGAGGAAAAATGTTGGAGTTGCATTGGTGTTAAATCGTTTTTGAAGAAGATGTTTGAGTTTTAGAATTAGCTGAAGAACGAATTCTACTGTTGCATCTAAGAACTTGTATAGCTTGATGTTCATTATTCAGAACAAGTTTTATTGGGCGTGGTTTATTACCAGTATTGAATTTACCCAAGCGAAAGACTTTTGTAGGAATTATTTCAGGTAATTCAACACTTTTAAGTAATTCAATAATAGAGTTAAAGTCTTCTGAGCTATTTGTAGATTCATTTTCAGGTAAATTAAAGATAATAACGTTTGAGTTTCTTTTTATACGTTCGTAAGATTCCGAAATGATCGCTTCATTGCCTAGATTATTTTTAAATAATTAACTTCACTTTTAGAGATGTATTTTCGGCTTCAAGTTTAACAACCTTATCTTCGACAACAATGAGTTTGCTTGTTAATTCATGAATAGCTGCAGTTAACTCATGTGCAAGTGACTCAAACTGTTTCTTAAGTACGCAAGATATTGTATTTTCTAGCGTAGAAAAGTCAAATTTATTCATTGAACTAACATTTGGACTTAATTGGTCTAAATTTTTACAACAATTTATTTCCTCATCATTAATTACTTCATGATTTTTTTTGCGACTAGAGCAACTATAATGATATTGTCTTTTACAGTTTACACAGGAAACGTAGGATTTAGCTGTTGGTTTGTTACAAATACCACAAATTTTATCCATTGTAAGTAATATAGTAATAATAGAAATTGAGGAACTTAAGATAGGATTTACACAAGGGTTACAGTGCTTCACACCACAGTGGCTATTGTGGTGACTTAAGAAAAACGTAACATAGGTAGCCAACGGATGGAGAACACAAAATAAACACGGAAAATTATTGCTAATACATGTAAATAAACTGCACAATATTTATGCTATGAAATAAATGTGATAGGTTATAATCACCGGCCTTGTATTGCCGTACTTTGTGTATTTGATATGAATGCGATCGTTCAAAAATTTGAGAAAAAAAGTACTTACTTTAAAAATGCAATAAGAGATTTCCTGAAGTAAATATCACTTAAAGTAGTTACAACAAACTACATAAGTGAGTTACAATCATTAATTTTAATTTACACACCTTCAAAATTAGTATTATTCAAGAGCACAAACTGCACGTACGCACGTACACATTTTTATTGATTAATATTTTTAAAAGAATAAAAGAATAATTTAAAAAAAATCGAAAGAAACTAAAACTAAGTTTCAGAGAAAGCAAGGCGAATCGCAAAACACGAAAAATGTAATTTATATTATGTCTTTTAGAAAACCTCATTATTATACACTGTATAATAAATGTGTCATCAATAGACGCATGTATACAACAACTTTATATTTTATTGACTTGGTTGAGTAACGTGTTAGAACATTGCAAAATGCTAAGCAAATGACCCTAATTGAAACTTAAAGTTACAAAATTATTCAATATAACGGAACTCAAAGGTATTTAATTATTTATTTGTATGGTACAATTTTATTATTGTATTGAGACGTAAGTGTTACGTATAGTACCCCAGAATCAGAATAAACCTGTACAGTGTGGTGACGAAACCGCGTGCAATTGTGATAGCATTTGCTAAAACCTAAACATGCCAAGCCTACCACTTTAGTATTTATATGTAATAATAATAATACTCAAAGGTATACCAAACAATTACTATAGATGAAATCCTTTATAAGAAGATTTTAAAAGAAGTTAATAAAACTATATTAACAAAGCCCACAGTTTCTGTATCACAAGCGTAATAAGAGTTACAAATACTTACTGCAAAGTAGTTAGCAGTCGCATCAAGAATTACCGTGTACTCGTTTTTCATTTATTACACCACTTTAAGTAAAGAATAAATTTAAATACAATTACATTATTTAGATTTCAAATACTGAGGAAAAACGTCATTTTCTATAAAAATGGAAGTCACGATTTATTTTATGTCAATATTTTGTAAAAAGCAAAAATGTTTATATACTTCTTTTGGCCGAAAGTGTGTTTACGAGTGTGAGAAATTTCGATTATAATTTTTATATAAAAGTAGCTCCTAAAATTTAAATTAAATCTAAGCAAATGAATTCAATGTTTTCAAAAAATATACGAAAACACTTTTATAAAGTTTAACCTATTTTTAAAAATTGCTATCATTAGAAATCGTTAGAAATATTGAAATTAAATCATTATTCTGCCCTGGTTTTATTTTATAACGGAGCTTTCTTATCAGAGAGAATTAAAACTCCATGTACTTTAATCCATCTACCACCCTTACGATAAGGAAACCCTGGGAAAACTAAAATTAACTTAAACTCAATTAGGACAATTAACTCAAGTAAGTACTTAGTTATGAAGTATTGAATCCAACAAAAAAATTAAGTCATGCTTTCATAATCGTAAAAAAAATTTTAAAAAAATGTTTTGATATTAGATTTTTAAAACCTTATTTTTTAGGAGCAAGGAAAAAAGTTTATTTTATCTTAAAATTGACTTAACACAAGTCATTTTTTTAATTATTATTTAAAAATTGACAAATTAAAGTTTGTGGGTGTCTATCAAAATTGTTAAAAAAAAAGAAATACAGATTTTAAAAAAATTGTGACATGCGACGTTGCAACTCATATAAGCAGCCGTTGCCGTCGTACTGTTCCTATAATTTAGAACATTATCACAAGTAATTTACATTATCAAAAGTTCCACAGGTTCATGAACCCAAATCTAGGTGGTTTAATGCCGAAGTATGTTTTTCTGTTGAGAGTAAGTTTCTTGCATTAAAATTAATCTAGTTTTGTGTTCAAATACATTTTCCTTTGTAGTTTGAAAAGATATAGAAAATGACATGACAATGAAGGACAGCATGATGGGAGACAATATTTTCTTAAAACTAGATGTAGTTCCCTATTTGATTGTCAGAAAGAACTGCCAGTAATCCATGACACAAGTCGTTACCTACAAAACGACAAAGAAAAAACTCATTGACGAAGTTTATCTGCAACTGTAGTTGATGGTCAGTCAGAAGATGTTGACTCTATGATACTGAATTAGAGGAAAAATCTTGTTACAGTAAAACCTCTATTTTCGACCACTTTTTAAAAGCAGCCACCTCTAAAACCGGCCAAGTTTTCCAAGTCAAAAACTAATAATACGGAAATATCCATATTAATGACCCTCCTAATAACGACCACCTTTCAATAACGGCCACTTATTTGTAAACTTTCTTGAAAAAATACATGTAATTCTACCTCTCATTTCCAACCATTCCTAAGTAAGGTCATTAGAAGATAACAGCTTAGCGTTCAAGTTGTGCATAATATATAATTGTTTCATTGTGTGAGGCTCAAGTAACCACCGGTATTTAAGAACGGATTTAAAGAATGCAATTAAAAGGCTCATTAAGTTCACACCAAAATTTCTATTTTGCGTACATAGTTTGAGTTAGTATGTTCAACAATTCTGTTACATATAGACGTACAGAAAAATTACAATGTCGCTAAAAAGAAAACGTTTGTCTCTTAAATGAAAAATGGATATAATTGTGGAAAGTAAAAAGTTCAATACCAGTGCTAGAAAGTTGGCTAAAAATTTAGTGTTGGAAGAACACAAGTTAACGATATTTTAAAAAACAAATGTGATTTTAAAAAGCTATTTGAAGAAGGTTCCAATACAGAGCAGAAAAGAAAATTTCCTAGAACTGAAGGTTTAAAATTGACCGAGTAGTTTACAATTGGTTTTGTAAAGCTAGGAATAAAAATATCCCTATATCTGGACCTTTAAAAGAGAAAGCATTGGAAGTTGCGGAAAATTTAAAAATGACGAATTTTAAAGTTTCTTTTAAAACAATTTGCGGGAGTCAGCTGATATTAACCTGGACACTGTTGAAGCTTGGAAAGCAAAGCTGTCAGTAATATTGAAGGAGTATTCACCCAAAAATGTGTACAATGCTGACGAGACCGGACTTTTTACCTTGCGATGCCAAACAAAACGTTCTCTTTAAAAAACGATAAATGTAATGGTAAAAAAGCTGCAAAACAAAGATTGACAATTTTATTTTGTACAAATATGGAAGGTGATAAGGAAAATCCGTTAATCATTGGAAAAAGTAAACACCCAAGATGCTTTAAAGGCTCTCATATCAACAAATTGCCTTTAGAATGGGTATCTAATAAAAAAGCTTGGATGACGGTAGAGATTATGACTTCTTGGCTAAAAAAATTTGATGGAAAAAAAAAAAAAAAGAAAAGTTTTATTATTTCTGGATAATGCCACGTCTCATCCCAAAGTAACTCTTGAAAATGTGAACATTGTTTTTCTACCCCCAAACACCATATTCCATTGCCAGCCACTAGATCTAGGAATTATCCAAAACTTTAAGATGGCCTACAGGAAGTTTTTAATCAAAAAGCTGCTAACATACACAAATACCAAACGTCCTTTTGAAGATGCGGAAAAAAGTATCAATTTAACCCGCCCTTTAGTTTGGATATCAGTAGCCTGGAGAAACGTTTCGCCTATTACAATTGCTAAATGTTTTGCGAAAGCAGGATTTTCGGAAAAGGTCCTGCAAGAAGATTTAGATAAAAAAGACAAAATTTCACTAGCTCAGCTTTTTCTGTATTACTAGAAGGTAATCAACGTGTAAGCCTTGAAAATTATACATCTATTGAATGTAATATTTTGACCGAAAGCTCTAATTTAATGTATTCAAGAATATAATCAGTGAATTAGACTATAGTGAAGGCTGTGATTCGAACAAAAGTGGTGCAGAAGATTCCGAAATTTTTACGTCAAACATTAAAGGTATGGGTGAAGTGTGTGAAAAACTAAGAGATGTGCAAAGTTTTCTATTTTCTAATGGTAAGAGTGAACTAGCAGTAGAAGTACTTCAAATTTTATCAAAATGTGAATCTTCTGTTTTACAAACTAAACTTAAAAATGTAAAACAAACCTCAATACAAAAATATTTCACAAAAATGTAATTTAATGGTATGTATATGTATGTAATTAATTATTGTAATAGGTATAACGAGCAATTAGAAAATAGGTAAATATTATGTAAATGTATGTATTATGTATTCAATATGTATAACTCTTCCATTATTATATCGTCTAATTATTTAATATTGCATCAGCACATTTATAGTTATTTTTAATGCAGATATATAGTACCCTATAGCGAACCGTATTATGTTCCATACTTAAAAGATTTGAATAAACAACGCATAGAAATAAATTTTTTTCCTCTCAATAACGGCCACTTTCATATACCGGTCAGTTTTGCAGCAAATTTTAGTGACCACTATTTAGAGGTTTTACTGTATATATGAGTTCTGACGCTACAACCAATTGCGTAGCGCTTTGATAATTCACCAGCTACATAAAAATTATCTTAATTGTAAGAACTTTTTTCGATGTAAATAATACAGTTTTTAATTTTTTAATATCACGCACAAACTATTATAATGATTAAAATACTGTGACGGTAACTTTTATTCATTATTTCTTTTTGAGTAAACGATTTTTATATCTGGGTAATTAATTCTCGTCTATGGACTTTCTCGTCCCTATGGTTAGGCAACTCAAAAGTTCGAGCGGTATATATCAAAAAATTCTTGTCACAATCTACACTGCTTTCTTCCACTTTTGAAATTGGTCGTGCCGGTTAATATTACAACAGGTGAAGTAGATCCATTAATTACCCAAAGTTGTTACACCGAGATTTTACATTGAAGTGAGTAAATTTTTGTGTTATCTACGTAAGCGCCTTTTTTTCGTTCCTTTCAGAATTTATACAGAATTTATATTGCCAATGTATACCTGGGATTTAGAATAAAGAAACGAATGGATTCTTTTCTTATGTTTTGGTTGTAGCTGGCACCGTGATAACTAGCCGACATCTACGATACCGTCACCTTTGATACTTTCACCTTCGATAACTTCATCGAGTTCAAAATCAACCAGCAGTCACCAAACTATCTCCAAGTATTTCAACAATCTACCGCAGTTCTCAGACATATAATTACACCAGTTGAAGGATAAGTACGTAGTCAATAAGAAATGCATGTTTTAATGCAATTTGAATTGTAACTCCCTTTGATGTATTTTTGAGCTAACCTTTTAATTTACTATAAGCATTAAACGTCGCACTTTTGTGATAACTATGTAAATTTGTTGATGCTTTATTTTCAAATAAAAACAGTCGGCAAGTATAATTGAAAAGTCCTAAACGTTTTCCTTTTGGTCTTTAATGGTTTTAAAAATGTTGTGAACTTTAAGTTAGTATGCTGTCGGATAACAATATAATATAACTAGTCAGATTACATTACAGTTCACGACCCTCCCGCCTGCAGCTAATGGGTAATGGTTCAAAGCGATTATACATTTTAGTTAGAATTACTTTTCCATTAGAACAAACTATAACACACAAATGTAATAAATCTAAACCAATAGAAAACACCCAATTCACTTAATTCTGTCTCAAGTTTTTTGCTAAAGAATTCCAATTTGTTCAGAAAAATCTTTCTCCAAACAACAGCTCAGGAACCAAACACCGAGGTTATTATATTTTTTTAATTCTGCAATTCTGCAATGATTTAAGTTTCGTTAACAAATAAAATAGTCGCGTCTTATTAACAACACTCAAAAACTAAAAGTCCGAAGATTTTTCATGCCTAATTCTAGTAAGATTTTACTATCAACCTAAAACGGTTACCTGCATTAACTAATTAATTACAGTTCTCTGAATACCAGATTTTTATGTAACCACATCAGAAAACTTTAAATAACGAACAAACCATTAGTAACCGAGTATAGTGTACGTAGTAAATTTGTTTCTGCTTTTTTAAGCTATATGATCTTTAATAAACGGTAAAATAATTACTTCCTCCTAACCAGATACTTAACCTTATAGCAAAAGAAGTTACATATAGACATCATCTACTCTAAAAAGTACACAATGCGCAGAAACGAGTTTTCGTCAACAAGTGTATGATAAGCATTTTAGGGAGGTTTACAGGTATTTAGTAGCTTCCGTTTATAGAGTGGATTTTTTGGTTTATTTCACCACGCTCCTGCTCAGAAGGAGGTATATGCGCGTGAGTCAGATATCTATGAATCATTGTGTACTTCTTAGGATTAACGATCTTTACTTTCGGTTACATTTAATTAATGCAAACGTACGTATTACTTTTTAGCATCAAAGGTTACTTAATAATGTTTTTGTCTACGAACACTATTTGAACCTGCACCTTCCAGTTTCGAACCGGATGTGCCAACGAACTACATCACCGAGAATGCGGACCCATACCATAACTGCGGTACTGAAAGCCACAGATTCAAATCCTGTTCGTGAACGAAAACATTTAAGCTCTGTCGTCTTAATGTTTGCACATGAAAGATAACAGATGGCACAGCCTATCACAATTTTGCGAAACTGTAGCACATCTTACGTTGTTATTAAGGCTTGAATTTAGGGAGGGGGGCTAAGGCGGCCTCGGCCCCTTCACAAAAATAATTACAACTTTGGTCAATGCTAGCACACCTTCAACAACAGAGTTATCAAGGGTTAAGTCTAGAAAGTCAACCCCCCCTCAACAAATATTCTAACTTTTGACTCTTGAACATCAAAAAGCTGAGAAATCACAACTAAAAATAACGTTTGCACACTTTTAATAACGGAGTTATTTAGATTTGGATCTGGAGAGTCTATGTCGACCTTAGTCCTCCCACAAAAAAAATATCAAATTTTTCATGTTTGCACAGAAAGAAAATAGCTAGCACAAACTACCACAACTTTACTCAACGCAAGCGCAGGTTAAATAAAAGAGTTAATGAGGGTTGAATCTAGGAAGCCAGTCCCCCTCCCACAACAAAATTTTAAACTTTTGATTTTTAAACATTAAAGTGCTAAGCTAGCACAGGTTACCACAACTAAAATTAACTCTAGCAAACCTATAGTAATGGAGTTATTGAGGTTTCGATCCCACAAAGCATATCCAATGCTTGATATGTGCGCATTAATGAGAATGGGTAGAACATACTAGCACAACTTTGCTTAACTTTACCCAGTTTTATCTGTGAGTAACTTTAGATACATTTTTAAGTTACAAACATCAATTAAAAAAGTCAGACAAAAAAATGAAAACAAGAAATAACGTTATTCAAAAATTAGCTAGAACAACTTTGGAAACAGATGCAAAGACACTTCGTACAGCTGTTTATTCTACAACAAAATATTGTGCCCCTGTCTGGTTAAACAGTTATTATACAAAAAAAAAATAGATGCACAGTTGAATTGCACTATGCGTAGTGGAACCATTAAATTTACTCCTCTCGATTGACTTCCTGTTTTTTGTAATATTACCCTATCAAAAATTTGACGTTAAAACCAGAATGGGATAAATGCCAACTTAACAAAAACTTTCCAATTTGGAATAATATTGTCAACTATTCAGCTAAAAAACGTAAATCTCGAAGTCTTGTATGGTTGCAAGACTACTTAACTACGGCCTTTTCTGAAGCTGAAGAGTGAAAAAAATTATGGTCTAGAGTTGATGTTTTCAATAAACATCTCATTGATGATCCAACAAAAGAAGTCCCGGGCTTTGATCAAAAAGAAAAATTTGGTCAAAAGTAAATCGCATCAGAACACCTCATTCAAAAATGCAACTCCATGTTGTTTAAATGAGTGCAATTTCTAATCAAAATTGTGAGTGTGAAAACGAACCAGAGACCGTTGCACCTATTGTGGAGGATTGTCAATTAACAAAGTTTAAAGTAGGGTTTGTGAACTTAACGAACAAAGCTGTATTATGGCTTACTAATTTAAAGGATATCTGAAATTAAGTTTTGTACTCTTTATCCTGATTATCTGTTTTTCATTATTTTGTTTGCTATTTCTTTATCAGTTTCCCGTAGTTGGTATGAGTGGCGCTTAGAGCGGTCCATTATATGTCGCCATGCAATGGCTGTGCTGTTATTTTATGTGTGTATTTTACTTTCTATAATGATTACACACCTAATTAACATTTTACATATAAATACTAAGGTGGGTAAGGATTGGAATGTTTAGGTTTTAGCGATTTTCTAAACCATAAAGCAGATGCTTTGCCAAGACGAACCAATCCACAATTGCACACAGTCTCGTCACTATACTATACAGGTTTATACTGATCTTCTGGGACAACATATATAACAATTACATCACAATACATTAATGAAAATGTACCATACGATAAATAAATATAAATTTCAAAATTTTAACATTTGAACATTAAAGAGCTGAGCTAGTACTAAAATTGACGCTAGCGCATTTTTGATAACGGGGTTATTGAGGTTTAAATCTGGAGGGGTTAAAGAAACCTCCGTCTTTTTACAAAAATATCGATTTTTTGATATTATTTGCACGAACGAGAATAGCTAGCACAGGCTAGTACAACTTTACTCAATCTTAGCCCCTCAACCTCAATAACTCTGCTATTAAAAGTGAGCTAGCGTTAGCAAAGTAACCTTTGCAAGCTATTCTGTTTCGTGTCCAAACATCAAAAATTTAATATATTTTGTGGGAGGGCTGACGTCGTCCTTAACCCTTCCAGATTTAACCCTCAAAAATTCGATATTTTTGGTGGGAGGGCTGAGGTCGCCTTAGCCCCTCTAGATTCAAACCTTAATAACTCTGTTATTAAAGGTGTATTAACATTATTTTAGTTGTGCTAGCCTGTCCTATCTCAGCTCTTTAATATTCAAACGTCAAAACTTTGAAATTTAAATATGGAAGGAGGAGCTGGCTTCCTAAACTTAACCCTCAATAACTCCGTTATTAAAGATGTACTAGCATTGAGCAAAGTTGTGACATCAAGCTATTTAATTTCCATCAATAATAGTTTGCAAATTACAAATTATTATAATCACCTTACGAGTTTACTTACAATAAAACAAAATTCACCACAGATAAACAAAAATCACCGTCCACGTCTGTCACGGCCGGCATTTTTAAAAAGTTGGGTTAATCGGTAATTTGGTGGGATACTTGAAGTATTGAAGATGAACAATTACGTAGAATGGGTCTAAGCTAAACTTGGAAATAAAGTGGGTAGATTGTTGTGTTACGGTTTATTTGTAACCAATAAAATAAAAGTATCGCAGTGCTAAATGACCCCCCGCGGCAGCTCTTAATTAGTCAGAAGTGGTCGTGGGTAGATTGAATATCGTTCACAAAGAAGGCCTCTACACTGCTAGGAAAATTTACACGGCGCCACTTAGGATTCTACAAGAAATATCTAGAGCCACTCTCAAATACTAATCATTCACGAGAGCGAGTTAACAAAATGGGTATAAATTCGAGGCATAAACGTCCCCAAGTAGGTTAGCTGATTAGACAGTCGCAAACACCCATAAATCTCTACACGTAATTCATACGACAAACTCTTGTTCAAAAAGTAATTAAATCAATTACGACGAGTACCGGACCGTGCTCGATTATTTAAATGAGTTCAAAACGCACATAAATGATTGTACTGAAAGGATCCTTTAAGTTTATATAAGAATAAGAATAGGCGCAACAAAAGATACGTTGTTAAACTTTTAACCACGATACAAATACATATGACACGACAAAATTAATTAATAACCTGCATAAAAAAATAACTTAGCTCGTGTAACTAGGAAGTCTTCCGGGTTCGACAGTTAGTCGCTAAACATAACAGCTCCTCTATCCAAATCCAGTATCTGAGTATCCACGAAGAGAAGAAACTAAAATGGACTCCAATGATAACAGTTGCTGGGCTGCACCAATGAGTAGATAACCGGCTTATCTTGAATGGTAATAAGTATAGTTGACTTTGTAATTAGTTTTCTAAGTTTTCCAATAAATTCTGACGGTGGTGTGATATCCACTTCAATAGGTTATACTTTTTGGATTATTAATATTGCTAGTATAACCCTCATTTAATATTCAGCGACAAATTACCACAACGAACGTCGAAAACAAAAGGAAACACCAAAAAGAAAAGGTGCTTAGAATTAATAGAACCCGTAAGAACAAATATTTTACTAAAACAAGAGAAAGTAAAAAAAAGAAAGCTACTTACACTGAAATCGTAACCGAAGGTTTATTCCCTAATTAGAATAAGACCATTTTACTTCACTCACTATTATTAAGCACGCGTCCAATTGTTCAACTTTTAGACACCATTTTCCAACTACACCCTTTTACAACGACGATTTAATAGAAAAAGAACGTATCATTTTTGCAAATCTACGAGGTGTCAATTTTAGAATGCACGGATGCCCGATCAAACGGTAACTCTAAACAGGTAAATCCCCAAACGGCCCAAAATAAGAATCCATACTCAGAGGCATTAGCGTAAACACGACTGCCTACACTGTAAGGAGAAAATTTCTTTATAAACCGATTATTTAGGAAATAATCCCGTCACAGTTGGAATTAAACAAATGCTTTGAGTAACGGAGATGTCGAATATATCGTAAAGAAAGTTTTTTGAAAAGTTTAAATTTTTGGATGTGGGTCTGTAGGTTTGTAAGATTGTAAATTATGACGTCAATTACTGTTCCTTGCATCGTTGCGGAATTAATTGTCGTTTAAAATTTTGGTTTTACGACAGCGAGTGAGATGACATTCCTAGAGTAAGTTTTTTTTGTATTTTTGCATTATAACAATGGTGCTTAAAAACAATTTGCTAATTGAAGGCTGAGGTCTTCATAAATGTTAACAAATCAATATTATAGTAAACGACAGTTATGTTTTTTAGCATTTTTATGATTGGGTTCAACTTAGAATCAATTTAAATCATATTTCATATTCAATGAAGTAAACAAAATTTGGAATAATCTTTTTTAATTCAATTATGACACTAACTAGAATGTATTGTCTTAATTAATTATTTATTATTAGATGCTGTTATAAATTAAAAATTGACTAGTTTTAACACTATAAAAAAAAACAAGGGTCATCATCAGATAGTCTGGCTCTAAAAAGTATTAGAAGTTGTGTCAACAATATATTAAAAGGGGTCGTTACATAAAACTTAATGCCAGACAATTTGATAATGACGCTGGTTTTTATAATATCGAAATTTGTCATTTTTAATTTTTAATATCATTTAATAATACAGAATTGGTTAAGACAAATTTAAAGGTTTTATACATTATAGTTAGATATTCTATATTCATTTTGAAATGGACCAACAGTAGCATCAGTACATTGAATAAACTACAATTGTAGGTGTAAAATAATTATTCTATAATTTAGTTATCCGTTAAAATGTTTTTTCTGTGTTTTTATACAATCCTTCTAACAGCATTTCCATGCTATGAATTATCGTGGGCTGTGCCTGCGTAGAATACTATTAATTGTAAAATTTTACGTGCTCTAATAAAATATTAAACACAAGCTCAAATGGTTCAAAGATTCCTGAAGATTTTATCATCAATAACCGTTTTTTTTCGGTAAATCGCTTTTGTGCAAGAAAAAATTTTCAATCTTTAATTTTTTACTACAAATAAAAATTAACTTCTTATTTAGTTATAATTTTCCTACGCAGCCATTTCGTAATTAATACTATTTAGTTAACACATTATAGTTTCAATATTATTATTGTTACATCTTTCAAAAGTGTAGATAATTGGGCATCATCAAACAGAAATATTGAAAAGCACATTGCATGTGACAGAATTGTAGTTATAAAATAATACAACATTTTATTAAAAATTAATGTTACTATTTGCTACACACGAATTAACTGCAGAATTCAATTTGCAAACATTACTGCAACAGACACAATTATTAATTTTAACAAAAGTTTCAATATATTGCGGTTTAATTGCCTAAATGTAATTTCTATTTTAACGAATGAAAAATACAAATAAAGCAATTAATAACGTTTGGAATTTTAATAAACAAATAATTATTTTAAAGTTTGTGGACCACTAAATTGAACTCTGAAATATTAAAATACTATTATTTTGGCGAAATAATTATATTTCATAAATATTACAAATAACAATGAAAAAACCCATTTTCAAAAATATTAACTTTTGTTTGGTTTAGTTATTAAAAGGTGAATTGAAATCAGTAATCGACGGATTAAGAAATCAAATAACTACATAACAAATTCATTTCATTAAGTCAATTTACGACGAAGCACTATAGGTATAATGTGTCCAAAATAAGAATGGAATCGCACTGAAATCTTGAAACAGTAAGAGTTACACTTTTGGTTGAATTAGGAAAAGTTTTAAAATAGTTATTTTGTTACAACAAAGTTTTTTGGACAAATCTTGCTGTTTCCGGACGAGGCGAAGTCACTATTTACATGACAAGGTAAGCGCCGGTATTCTTTACAGTAAATATTAATAACTTTTGTAAATTATTATTATAACTATTTTCGCATTACAGTCGTAGAAGTAATACCATCTACACTCTGGTCAAAATACTCGATGATAAAAACTGTTTTGAATGTCAAAGAAAATATTCAAATAAACAAGTTCGCTAGAGTAATAGCATTTTTAAAGCGAAATTCAGTAGGTCAAAAGTTTTGACACTCCCAGAAATTAATACATTTTTGACAAATGCAGACGATGAGAAGTTGTTAAATGCGCATGTTACGCATTATCTTCTTGGCGCGAGCACAGATTAAAGATACGTTGTTTTTAAGACAGATGCGAAACTCAATGTCAGTCTCTTTCATATATGAGGTCAAATCTTGTGGCCTTGAAATGAACAGCCATGTTTTTGTTGGTGTTAACCACGGTAATTTAAAATCATCTACAGTAAATTTTCACGAATTAATTTTCTGGGCTGTATATCATGACATATATTTCTATCGCTTGTTAATTAACTACTCCAATTGAACACATAATAATAGATTTTGTATGTATTTAAAAACGGAAAACGGCTTCGGAAAGAATGGAAAATAATACGGAAAACTAAGGAACGGCTTCTAACGGGAACTAAATAATGGTTTCTAACAGGGTTGGGATTACAGCCACATCCAACGGCTGCGAATTTAAGCGGCAGTCGATCCACTTCCAATAATTTGTCTCGCTGTAACAGACAGGGTTAATCGGCTGAAATTTAACGTGTGATTATTAATGAATTTAACTGTACGCAGGTGTCAATTAAATTCCGGTGAGTTGAATTTCAATTCAACTAATATCTGGAGCTGTTGATAAGACTCTTTTATTTACAGGCACGGGTTATTAACCTAGCGAAGTTAATCGGGCAGTGTGCTTGAAAATACAATTTGGAGATAATGTTATCTATCCACGGCAATAGTTCAGGACAGATATGTCTCGAGGACGGCGCGTCCGAGACTTTATGTAGATGAAAGCACTAGAAACGTTTTCAGCTTTATCTAACGCTCAACTGTATCTACCGTGAAATATCCTTTAGCAATTAATATTACGGAAAACAAGGATCACGGGGGACGATTGTATATTCGTTGCACACAGGGCAATTTACGGGTTCAAAGCTATCACAAACTGGGGGTAGGATAGGATCAGACGTGCGGCATTGAAGCATTTACCGACTTGTCGGACTCGTGTCCAGAGACGGTTAGCTTGGCTAGAACTCGTATTTTGCACGTAACACCAGGTAAGGGAATGTTGTTAATACGGGTACTCAAAACGGATAAATTACAGGTATGCGGAAACAGGTTAGAGGTGATTTCAGGTGAATATCGGAGCTATTTTTATTTTATTTAAACGGCAAGCGGTTTCTAATCCTCCACCAGGAGTCTTTAGAATTACAAGCTCGTGTTCGCACCGTGACCAGGCAAAAATTCTTTTCTTGTTTTCCTCTTTCGTAAGAGGACAAGAACTGTGTCTTCTAATGCTGAGTTCTCGCTTTTAAATGTTTTGGCGGTGTTGATAACGCACGTAAAAAGTGGGGTCTCTTCTGATTGGTCGGCGTGTATCGTGGCCTGTCGGAGTGGGGAAAATCCACCGCGTAACAATTTCTATTTTCGAACTCGATTGCGGGAAATTGCTAATTGTTTTCAGGGTGATTTTTGAACTCTTACAGTGGTGTCTCCGGAAGAAACCTACACAGACGGACACCAAAAAAATAGGCAACAGTCCTCCAGAAGTATTTATTAATTAAAGTGCATATGGGCGTGAAGAGTTACATTTACTGAAAATGCAAGATATTGTCCAGAAGGACACAGGATGTCTTTTATAACAATTCCTGATACAAACAGTAACATCAAGAAAGTGTTTCCTGTAGTAGCTGAAAGCGATGCTGTTAATTATATGGAATTGTACCAGAAATATGCTCGACTACGGCCAGCAAAGTTGAACACTATTATTTTTGTTTTTTATCGTAAGGGAAAATGTACGGTACAACGTGTAGGACTCTATTCATTTGTGAAAATGCCCTCTATTGTTGCTGAGTTTCTTAAATGGCTGAAGCCGACAGAGTATACTAGCCATTGCTTCCGGCGAAGTTCTGCGTCTCTACCGGCAAATGCTGATGTTGATTTAATCAGTTTGAAACTAAATAATGAGTATTATCCAGGTCGTCTTTAGTGGCAGAATCATATACAGGGTGTCCAGAAACTCTCCTGACAAACGAAGACCGGAGATTCCTCAGATAATTTTAAGACAATTTAACCCAATTCACCTAGTCCGAAAATGCTTCCTAAGGGAGCTAGAGCTTATTGAAGATGGCGCATGGTACAGTAAAAAATTAAAAGATAAACTTCGCGAACTGACAACAATTTGACAATGAAAAATGTAGGTTTTACTTTTGTTGACAGTTCAGAGCCAACTAGTGAAAAAATATAAATTTAACTTTAATGACAAAAAAACAAAAAATTTCAAATCCATTTTTCTAGAAAACAGTGTATCCTAATGACTTAAAATAAGAGTACCTTTTAGTACTAGAATACCTGAAAATTTAATAATCTAGTGTCACAAATGCTTAAAAGTTAAAGACAAAAAGTTATGCGTTAAAATAACCGTTGACCTACCCAAAACGGACGCTTATGACCGGTACTAGAAATTCGTAATTGATGGAATCGATTCATCTTTGAAGGCTAAACAAGCATACCAGTTTTTGCTTTTCTAAGTAGAAGCGTTCTGGAGGTATTTAAAAAAACTATTTACAAGGCGCCATCTTCAAAGAGCTCTAGCTCCCTTAGGAAGCATTTTCGGACTAGGTGAATTGGGTTAAATTGTCTTAAAATTATCTGAGGAATCTCCGGTCTTCGTTTGTCAGGAGAGATTCTGGACACCCTGTATAGAAGAATCAATGGACAAAAAGGAAAAGGCGTGCAGAATGTTGGGGAGAATGGGGAAAAGAAAGTTGAACTATCGAGATTGAGTAACATAATATCGGTTACTACTAAATGTACTGCCACAACATCAAAAGAAATTAACACGATACCCTCGGGCTCAGGTATTTCGTTTGGTGGAAACAGCTTTGAAGGTGTTCAAAATTATTCATTTCATTTTCATTTTGGGAAATAATTAAATAATTGTTGTTTTATTAGATTTAATAAATTTGTTTAACTGTTGCATTAAACTATTGTTGTATTTACATAAATAGTACCAAAAGTTGCCATGGCAACTTTTTCAGATCAACTCCGAAAAGGCTCATTTTAGAGACTCAAATGAATCCCTAAAATAGCTATTTTTGGGAATGTATACAAAATAGTTATTTATGTAGCAAGGGCGTAAAGTAGCTGTTTTAGGCCCAGAGGAATGTACGTTGTGTCGGAGCGTAAGCGAGGGCACAATCAGGACGAGGGCCTAAAAAGCTTTACGGCCGAGCTGCACACATAATTTTTTACACGTTCCATTATTTTCGTATACAAAAAAGATAAAGTAAAAACATTTACAAATTGCGTTAATCTACTGTATTATTACCATCATAGGTGCTTTACATAATTTTTCATCTGTCACTCACAATGACTGTCATATTGTAAAACTGCAAGCATCAAATTATTATTTAACAAAAACATGGAAGATTTTCCGATATATTGTACGCCACCAGAAGTGGTCGCTAGTCGTGCTTCCTTTGAGGGGGTCAAAACTCGCTGAAAATTTCTAAAAAGACTTACGATGATTTTCTTAAGTGGTGTCTCGGACAAAAGGCAAAAACATCAGAAAATGTGCTTCTAGCGTATTTATTTGAGAACTCAGAAGTATTTATACCATCAACACCTTGGTCGATTTATTCAATGTTGAAGGCCGCTATCTCAATTAATGAAAATCTAGAAATAAGCAATTTCAAAAAAGTAACTGTATTCCAAAAAAGTAATTGAGACGGATACAAACCTAAAAAATCAAAAAGGGGACAAATTTTAAATTTATTATAGAATCTCCAAATAATTGATTTTTAATGACGAAAGTAAGTAAATTGTTTTGATTAATGATATTATACCTAACATGATATAAAAAATTAGGTGGCTTTAATTATTGGAATTGCTGGGACTTGCCGCAGAGAGGAACTGTCGCAGCTATCCATTGACGACATTGACAATTTAAGGTCTGTTTTAATGATTGTGAGGGCAATACAGTCTGGCCTATGTTTTGGAAAAAAACGGCCTTATTTGAATTGCCTTCCACATGTTGTTAATCTAAAATACAAGCAGATTATTAATAATAAATTACAAACTTATTTTATGCTTACCTGAAACAAAGATATTGAAATATGTTTAGCCTTATAAAAACTGTTTGGTCATACAGGAGTAGGATTACGATGGAAATAAAAAGCGGAATGCAAAATCATAGAGAACAAGCTATAACAGGACTAAAATAAGCAAATAGAAAATAAAGGAAGGTAAAAGCAAAAAGAAAATAATTAAGGTTAAGTTAAGGAGATTACACTACTAGTGTTTTAAGAAGGAATGGCTGCATCTATGCAGTGAAATAGAAGCACTGTGAAGTGTGAAGTGCGAATTGCACATAAACGTTTACAGAATACAGTTCTTCCTATCAATCATTAGCGGGCAAAATGTTCTGTTTTACGCCCCAAAATGGGGATAAAAAAGTCAATTTTACGCTTGATCGTGTAAAAAGTATTTTTTACAATAGTGCAAAAATGACTACTTTTTGCAACAATTACTGTGTCAAAAATTTTAATTTTTGCATTAGTGCAAAACAATTTATTAGTGCTCAAAAAATAAATTATTTTGCACTAGTGTAAAAAGTAATTTTTTTTATTTTCTGTTTTATTTTTTACATTTTCTATCGTAGAACACAAATAACTATTAGGTGACGTTTGCAAAACTAAACTATCTTTAAATTATTTCAATATTTGTGAAGGGATGGATAATAATAATAATTAATGCTTAAAAATGTAATTGGCAATGTTATTACACGAGTTGTACTTTATCTTTAAAGTAGCGACGGAAATATTATTATGTTATTTGATGGATTTAGTACAGCCTTGAACCTTGAAAAACACTGCATTTTATGATACAAGCAAGCGGTTTCGCACACGTGTTTAGTAGATCATAAGTGTCGATTTGGCTTAAAGTTCCTCCATATTTGTCCCTTAGGACCAGAGTTATGTCTTGCACATTTATATATTAATACCGCTCTCCTGTAAAAACTATTTATTTCACAAAGATGATCTTGTGGTCAAATAAAAGCAAAAATCATCTTCAATAATTTGTGTCAAAACATCTTCAATGGTACAATAGTATCTTTTATGGTTACATCTTAATGCACTTTTGCTCTTGATGAAAACAGGGAAACCGAATTTTTATTTCCAGGTGTGTATGGCAAAGAAGTCGTAACCCTATAGACCAAAATGTATATAATATACATTACCAACTTATCAGCAGACGACCACAGCATTTGGAAAGCGATCAAATCATTTAAGAAACCAATACACTACATTCCCCTTTAATGAAAAAACAACGGAAGCTGAGGAAAACAGAGAAAGAAAAGCCACCACGTTTGCCGAACATCTTTCACAAGTTTCACAATTATGATACAAACTCTTATTGGCTCCTTGTCTGATGATGCTACCGATTAAATTCTTTAACTCAAACGAAGTTAAAGAATAATATCAAGATGTAATAATCACAAAGCACATGGTTTTGATCTGATTACTGGTCAGATGTTAAAACAACTACCCAAAAAGGATTAGTGTAGTTAACTATAATTTATAATAGTATTGTCAGGCTCACATACTTCCCGATCACTTGGAAATTGGCACAAATAATTGCGATCAATAAACCAGCTAAACCTCCAAACAGAATCATTTCATAACGGCCTATAAGTTTGCTCCCGATCATGTCAAAAATTCTTGAAAGGCTTCTACTTAAACGAATCTTTGAAGATACCGATATACATACCACCTCATCTATTTGGCTTTCGCAAAAGTCACTCAACATTACAACAATGCCATTGAATTGCCAAAACTATTCTCACAAGTTTTGAAAAGAAAAGGTATGTACAGCAGCATTTTAGATATTGAACAATCTTTTGATCAAGTTACCTTCTTACGCTTCACTACCTTGTCATAAAATCCTACCTCACAGAGAGGTACTTTCAAGTGCGAATTAAAACAGTAACCTCAAACTATTATTCTACAATTTCAGGGTTCCTCAAGATAGTGTTCTTGGTCCACTCCTTTATCTGATTCAAAAAAATTCAAAAATTGCATCTGAAAATCTCTATTTTAACCGACTACACGCTTGACTGAAACGATGGAAAGTTAAAGTAAACCATAAAAAATTACATTCACGAACACGAACCTTGTCTGCCCTGCAGTTTTAATAAACGACGTGCCGTTACCAGTATCTACTTAAGTCAAATGTTTGGGATTAATACTTGACAAAAAACTTACATGGAAACAACATATTTCTGCACAAGAAAAAATCCCATAAATCTTAAACAACACGTGAATAAATTACTTCTAAACAAGTGCATCATAAAACCTATCTGGACGTACAGGGTTCAGTTTTGGGGATGTGCAAAGCCATCAAATACTAAAATTATGCAGAGAGTCCAATCGATGATACTTGAAATGTTCTCCAATGATCCATGGTATGTCAGTAATAAAACCCTGGAATATCAGCTTGTACAAGAAGAAATTACCAGACTTACTAAGAAATATCATCTTAATAACAATCACAAGAAGACTTAAAAAACAATGGTTTACAGATATATTAATTGAATAGCAATCAAATGTAAAATAATCGGGAGTGCTGTCACTGGATAACATCCCTTTAAGTATTGTACTATAGGCACATTTACTTATAGCTTTCACTAGCAGGTTGTAAATATTACTTATTAAACAAAGAAAAGTTTATTATTTTCTTGCTTTAGCTCTTCAAGCATAATATTTTTTTTTTGGTTTGATATGTATGTAGTTGCAATTTTGGGTATGTCCTATATGCAACCCATATTACTGTAAATAAATAAATGTATTAATACAACTTAAGAAAAATTTCCATAAACAGGTTTTACTGTAATTACATAATTTGTTAAATAACGAAAAAATGTATTTTAATTATTTGCTCGACGTTTTAATTAAAAACTATTATCTGAAATTGCGCCACCTAGTATGTAGTAGTAGTAGTTTCTTAGTTTGCTTTTAAACAAATCGCTAATGCGCAGTCCTAATTCGAAAGTCAGGAAGATATAATTTAATTTAAATCGTTAAAGACCCCTTTTATTATTTATCTTTTTCGTGTAATTGAGCATGTACTTGACGTGACGAAACATTCTAAGAACTCTAAATTAATGGTACGCGTCTTTGTGGATAAACGCTTAAAATGGTTTTTGAGCAGATTGCAGATTAATTACAATATAACGACATTTCAATTGGATAATTTTCTGTTGCTAATGATTATCCACTATATAACTAAATAATAAAAAATATGATTAAGAGGGAAACATGGGGGTAGTGCAAAGATCAATCAATATAGTTTTGATGAAATCAAAATAAAAATGTTTCAATTAATCATCATGTTGATGTTTGATATGCAGCATCGCTTTCAACTTTTGTCTCAATTCAACTTAATTATGCCGATAATAGTACATATGCACAAAAACTGGTTACGTATCATTGGCTTACAACTTCAAGTAGGTACATTAAAGGATACAGGTGTTGTGATTTAATAAAAAACATAATTTTAAAAGCAGTCAAAGGTGTATTAAAGTCTAAAATATAGTACACGAAACCACTTTTACGTAACTTTTAGAAAAAATGATATATTAACTCTAAGCATAATGAAAATTTATTGCTACACGAAGGAAAAGGCTTAAATTTTCACAAAATGTATACGTATGAATAATACCCCATACAAAGAGTATTTTGATATTTTACTACTATTATGATTTAAAACATTGCTTAAAAAATTAGTAGTACGACTGTATTTCTATATTTTTCTAAACTTTTAGAAATAAGTACATATTCAGTTCTTCAAAAGACGCTTTTAAAGCATCCGCTTGGTGTGAAGTGTTAGGGGAGAAAGAGTTGCTGATTGTCAGAAAACAGTAATTGCAAAGCAGCACACGGACATGAACAGCACTTGCTGTCTTACTAATTAGAGACGGGAAGTCCCTTCAATTCTGCACGCTCATTCCATATTTTCAATTTTGCAGCATATTATTTCCGCTGTGTAGTTAAAACTTCTAAATAGTAAAGGTTTTTTAAAGAAAAAAGCAACATGGTTGAAAATTTAAACGTACACTTTGTAATACTCTCTTCTGATAGTAACAAATCACTTTTACTTACTCATAATTTACAGATTTTTTTTGTTCTGAAATTTTAAAGGAAAAGACAGGTCTACATTTCTTGTAAACCCGGCATTCTGTATATTTTGAATTAACTCTTTAAGGAAGCACTTCTCCATTACTTTTTTAACATATTCATTTAGTGGATATAACTATTAGGGTGAATATACAATATGAGCATTCGACAAAACCTTGTTTCAACTATGAATTTAATGTAAGACTAAGAATATAATGCAGCACTAATTAAAATAATGGAGGTTTTATAATTACGATGTAATTGAACTCAGTGTCTTCAATTTTTAATATGGTTTTAGTTTAACCGCCTCTATTAGAAAATGAATTAACCGACAATCAAACCCATGCATCTAACTGGAAACCAGAATCCGCCGCACCAACAATTAAAATTCCGCCTATCTACTTGCAAAGTTGACTTCTGACTTCGAAAAAGGTAGGAACAGGCGAGTTCACCACATTCTGTAAAAGTATCTGAACATTTTAGAGTAAACCAAATCAAGTTTCACACTTTTCAAAATCCTAGCAGCAAGCCACTTAGTGTTGAAATTACAAATGTTCCAATTTTGCTTACAATCGAAGAACTTGAACACGAACTTACAATATTACCAACAATTAAAATATCGCGAATACTTACCAAGAACAAACAACCACTGCCCGTAGAACGGATAACGAAGACGCTAAATAATATTCAAACTAAAATCCATAATCCACTCAATAGTTACGGTAGAAATAAGAAAAAAATCAACCAATATTCCCCAATGTCACCGCTGCCAGCAATATTTCTATACTAAAAATTACTGCACTCTTGAATTCCCTTGCGTGAAGTATGCAGGAAAACATCAACATAACCAGTGTTCTAAAAAATCACAAGAACCGCCAACATGCGCAAATTGCGGGGGAAAACCATGCAACAAGCTACCGTGGGTGTAAACATCGCCTAGAATTACTTCAAAACGAACAGCAACAGACCCAACCTCATAGAGGTCGACATACAAACAACGCATGGAACACCCGTTTAAAATTATCACAAACGCAGGCGCTACACAATAATTCCCCAAATATAAATCACAACACACCCAATACACCCTATCCTACATCACAACAACAACACAGAAGCAAACAATTTAATCAAAATCCTAATAGATTTCTTAACCCCACTCATTCCTCAAATTAAAGCTTTTATCACAAATACACTCATCCCTCTCGACGAAAAGCTCAACGGTCATTATTAATTTCTTTTATGGCAAGATACAATGTGGACATAGTTTGTGTTACAGAAACAATCTCAAAATACCAAGCTATCAAGTTCACAAAAATGATTGAATATCAGAGAAAGCATCATTAGTTAAAAAGTAGATCAAGCACAACCCCATGCTTGATCCTACTACACCAAATACGGAAACTGTTGGTATCGGAATAACTAACAGCACCACACACTAATTAGTATGTATAAACAACCAAAAAAAACTAAATCCATCAAATATACTTGCAATATTTAACTTGACTGAACCTACCGCTAGTAATAGGTAATCCAAACTGCAAGAACACGCTATGGGGCTGCAGAGCCTGAGTTTAGATTCCTAATACAAACCCTATCTAACTACACTTATTACTCCAATTCCAATGACCACCAGTATAACATCCTGGATGTAGTCCTCCAAAAAAACTTTTTAAAGGAAATTCACCATTTTGTTATCGAAGAGCTTGACTAAGTCCACCTCCCAGTATTAATAACATTTACAGCCTTTCCACACATAAACTCACATACTTCTCGCCTAATAAATGGAGCAATAAACTGAGAACAATTCCAAATATCTCTAGATAACCATCTACAATCACCACCCGAGCTGAAACCAACCGACGAAATTGACAGCAATAACCTTCCATTGTAAATTGCAACATCTAAAAAATCGAAATTACAGAGCAAGGCGAGAAACCAAGCCACATAACTGAACTAATTGAAAAAAAGAGCCAAGCGAGACTCAAATGGAAGCGAAGTAGAAACCCACTTAACAAGCAAGCACTTAATTATTTAACACACCAACTTAAAAAAGAACTAGACAAAATAAGAATCACCACATATCAAAAAGACATTGAAGAGTTTGAACCCGAACGACCCAGGCTTGTGGAGAGCAACCAAGCAAATGAAATTCCAACAATAACAGATGACAACAGTAACTACTACACTGACGCAGAAAAAACCGCAGCATTTGCCAATCACGCACATTTACACCAACAATAACTTGCAGCCCAACAATAGTAACAACAATATGCGACTACATTGAAAGAAACGCACCTGTTGTAACTGAACGTATTCAACCAACATTACCTAACAAACTACTATCCCTAATCGCCAAGTTTCCTAAACGGAAAACCCCCGGCTACGATCTTATATCTAACATTGTGCTGATACATTTAACTATGAAATCTCTGGCTTACCTTGCATCAATATTTAATAGTTGCCTGAGGAAGGGTCACTTTGCAAAACAGTGGAAACACGCTATAATATTGTTATTCCCCAAGCAAGGAACATCTTTATCTAAGCTACATTTGCCTCAACAATGAAGCGACTTCACTTAATATACTTCCTCCACATCAGTGCGGATTCCGAAAAACCTACTCAACTACACATGAACTCCTGAGAATAATAGGAGTTTTAGAGACCGGATACGAAAACAAACAGTTCGCAACAGTCATTTTTCTAGATGTAGCTCAAACCTTTCATAAGGTTTGGCTAGAGAGGCTGAAAGGAAAGTTACTAAAACTAAGAATATCCAACTACCTTACAGCAATATTACACTCTTTCATTGAGAACAGAAACTTTGCAGTTAAAATAAATAATGGAGTCTCAGAAACCAACAATATACGCGTTGGAGTTTCTCAGGCGGCATATTGAGACCTCTATTATTTAATTATTCAAAAGAAATATAATGTACGCCTAATTTTTAATTTTTCGTTGTGGGTTCTCGACATTGTTGGAGATGATCCTGAATTCTTTAAATGCGTATTATTTACAGACGAATCAACTTTCACAATGACGGATTAGTAAACAGACATAATTTCCATTATTATGACACAAGAAACCAACATTCGTGTTGCATTTTGATCGGCAACAACGTTGGAGCATCAACGTTTGGGAAGGTATCATAGACGATCATGCTATAGGACCGTATTTCTTTGATGGGACATTGAATGGGATAAAATTTTGGATTTTTTGCAGAGAGATTTCTGGTTACTCCTTAAGAATTGTATCGTTCTATGTTCGAAGGAAAATGTGGTTCCAAATTCAATTGACGTGAGAAACTATCTGCTTAACAGACATTTCAGAAATAGATGCAGAGAGAGTTCAATGGGGTTACATTAAAAATAGAATATACAATACGCTACCTACAACTTCAGAAGATATGAGAATAAGAATCGCAAATGCTTTTTGCGTCTATGATACCAAACATTCTCAAGAATGTAAGAAAAGCATTTAAAAATTGAATTGCTTTTTGTATTGAACAAGGTGGAAAACATATATAACATCTTTTATAATTTCTGAGTCTGTTTATGTGTTTATTTTTTAAATAGTTTGTTGTTTAGTGCGTTTGATATTTGGTTAATTTTATGTTTGATCTTGTTAATTACATATTAAAATTTGTTGATCACATTCATTCATTCTCATTTCACTTCAATTTGTTGAATCTATGAAAAAATTACATTATAGACAGCTGAACTATGTGGAAAAATCCTTTCAATGTAAATACATTGTTTATAATCATAGAAGTGTGATTAGCGCAAAAACTGCTGCACTTGGGTAAAGAGAACTCTAGTACCATATGAAAGAGAATTATTCTTTCTATGAGATGAACCAACAAAATACAAGGTGTTTTATTTGAGATAAGCAAGATAATCTAATTTGAATGTATTCTTAATGGCACTTGAATTATTGAACACCCTGTAAAGTTTACCGAAATTTTACTCTAGTGGTTGATGAAGTGATGAGTTATTAGTTGAAAACTAATGAGTTTTTTCTTCGAATTTATCTTGCATCGGAGTACAGTTTTTTCTAAAAGACGCTCACATTTATCGAAAAATCAAAATATCTAAAGAACCGTAATAGCTAATTAGAAAGATTCTTAAAGAAACCATAATAATTGAAATCGTCGTCAAATACAGGGTGTTTTATAGGAAAAAACATAACTTTGATGTCTCACTCAATTTGAACAACCCTATATATTTAAAAATACTTTAGTTTGTAGCCCTTATTAACCTACATGATATTCCGTTTGAATAAATTCCAAATTAAAAAAGACGTGAATGTGAAACTCCGCGCCGTTAGTGGTTGGACACCTTGTATACACCTGATATTCCAAAACTTGAAGCTACGTTAGCAACCTTCGCTGATGATACGGCCATAATTACTCTAAGCAATGATCTAACACAAGCAACTCAATTACTACAGACATCAATAAACAAAGTATGCAAATGGTTTAATAACTGGAATATCCAAATTAACTCGAGCAAATGCCAAGCTAAAATATTCCCACTTAGGAGAATATGTAATCCACCTAACATTTATGTCAACCCTTCCATGGAATACCTCTGACAAACCAGTAAAATACCTAGGAGTACTTCTATTATTATGGAACCAACATATAAATGCAAACTTAACCAAAGCTATTGGAAGTCAAAGCTGAAAACCAAATGTGCAATTATAATGTATGCTTCCCTCATAAAACCTATTAGCACTCTATGAATCTCCAGTTGACGCGCCATGGTATTTTTTTCTGCAAATTTTTCTAATCCGCCGCATTGATGATGTCCTTAGTAGTCTTCGAAATTCCAAATATTTCTGCAAGTTGGATCTTTACAAAGCGTACTTACACTTAAAAGTAGATGAAGTTAGTAATTGTATCCAGACAATTTCTACTCATAGTGGGACATACAGAATGAATAGATTAAGTTTTGGAATTAAAACAGCGCCATCCGAATTTAACCGTATAATGGCCCAAATTATATCAGGTCTTTCAAAATGTGAGCAATATTTCGATGATTTCATAATACACGGCACCACTAAAGAAGAATGTGCAATAAATTTACGAACTTGTCTTCAACGTTTGTCTAGGTTTGATTTGCGTCTCAACAGAAGAAAATGTTCCTTTTTCAAGAAAAAATTAAATATCTTGATCATATGATCGAATACAATAAAATGATGAAATCGCCTGAAAAGTACAAGTCGTAAAATACGTGCCTAGCCCAGAAAATACCGATAACATTAGACGTTTTTTAGGTATGATAACATACTACTCCCGGTTCATTCCCAATTTTTCAACAATATCATACCCACTTCGAAAATTACTTTGTAAAAATCAACGTTTCTACTGGTCAACAAATTGCGAATTTGCTTTTGCAGAATTAAAATGAGAAATATGTAGCAGTCGCATATTAGTACCTTCTGATCAAACTCTACAAGTTATTCTTACATTAGATCCTAGTCCATTTGGAATCGCCAGTGTTCTTAGTCACAAACTGAATGATTGCATTTCAAGATCACTTACTGTTTCGGAAGAAATTATAGCCAATTAGATAGAGAAGCTTTGGCAATAGTATTCGATTTTACAAATTCTTGTATGGTAAAAATTTTGTTTTAGTCACTGATAATCAACCACTTTCAAAATTTTTGGTCACAATCGAGCATTGTCGCAAATGACTTTAGCACGAATGTTACGTTTTTAACAGGTTTCGATTTCACAGTTCAATGCAAGAAAAGCAATGATAACCAAAATGTCGATTGTTTATCACGTGCTCCTGTCACTAACATTTCAAATAATTTTGATTCAAGTATTAATGAAGAAGTTCATCAGTTTTATTCAGAATCTATTTAGCAATTTCAAATTGTTTACTCACTGCGGAAATAATTGCAAAAGAAACCTCCGAAGATCCAGAACTCCAAGAAGTGATAAGTAGACTACAATCAAATTCCGAAGACTCTCCATTTACAATAGTCGATGGTTTACTGTTTCGAAGAGATCGTATTATTCCTCAGAAACTTAGATCGCTTGATTTAAATGAACTATATGTCACACACATTGGTATCACACGAATGAAGCAGTTAGCTAGACGGTATATTTATTGGAAAGGTATTCATCGAAGTATAGAACATTTAGTACAAAGTTGTGAAATATGTGCAAAACTTCAAAAGAATTCTGTCAAAGTCACTGTGCATCCATAGGATGAACCATCCGCTAACTGGGAACGTATTCACATTGATTAGGCTGGACTATTCGAAAACCATCATTTTTAATTTGCGTGGATGCGAAATCTAAATGGGTAGAAATACGCATTTTAGAGATGCTCCAACGTTTTGTTCAGACTTTTAAACACAAAATAAAAACCAACAAAGAAGGTACTCTTGCAGAAAGAATGCAACAAATTCTATTTCGTTACCAAGGCACTCCTCTTGGATGTAACTTGTCACCAGCCGAACTATACTTTTAAAAGAAAATTTAAATTAAAACTAGATGCAATTTTTCCAAAACATACAGAAAAACCAGAACAAAACATAATAAGGTTCGAACATTTACAGTGGGAGAGAGGATTCAAGCAAGAATTTTTAAAACAGTACAGTATTATGGCAGTTTGGAATTGTTACCAGACGTCTTGGTTTATTACATTACTAAGTTAAACTAGATTCTGGTCGTATCTTGAAGAGGTCACATTTAATATTCCCCGGGTTCCCGACCAACTCAAAAGAAAGAACTCCCAGAAGATCGACCATTCAATATTTCACGTGTTCCCGACCAATCCAAAGAACAAGAACTTCCAGAAGATCTGCCAGAAGTTATCGCACCTCCCGTTATCCCTTCTTGCCCACCTCAAAATGGATTTCGTCGTTCAAAGCGAAATCGAAATCTTCAAGATTTTCAAACTTCAGTAACTTACAAAATAAGTGGGGGAGATTGTTACAATTTTACATCTTTATGCCGATTAATTATAGAGACAGCAGATACGATGTTATTTTGTTTTCATAATGTCAGTTGTTATTACTTTTTATTATTATTAAAATATATTCGACACGTGTATCGAGCATATTCCTTTTGCACTACAGTTATTCCCCCAAAGTGCCACAACATATCCCAAGACCAATTCCTATCCGACGAAGATGAATAATCACACAAATTTGTACGAGGTGTAAAGTTCCCTTATAAGTTAGAATAGTCATATTTTTAAATATATTAGCAATGCCATGTATAATACAATATTCTAGTGTTGATCTGGCAAATTAACTTTAAAAAAAAAAAGTTTAAATAAATAAAATTAATGTTGAGGTATTCACTCGCAGAATAATATTCTTTTAAATTTAAATATGTTCCAATTTGAATATGGAAGCTACGTGACATCACTAATTCCTTTTTTCTTTAAGGCCAATACTTTCCTGCTTGTAAACTCTATTGGACTTCAGAAATTCGCACCCCCGGACTTGATTGAAGTTTAAGTTTTTATCTAGGTGCAATTTGTCAAGGAAGTACTTTTAATTGGGATAAAGGCTGGAAAACTAAAATATGAGCACACTATTGTTACGTTGTTGATTCACTCCGTATATATTTTCTGCAGTTATTTATCACTGTGGAATGCACATTATTCCTATTTTTTCTACTCCTATTCTAGAATACTAACATTCTGGATTAATTTTCATTTACAGAATAGTTAGATTCTAAAACATAGTGCGAGAATATTCTTGCACTTGTTACGGAATGAGCACAGGTACGGCTATCTCGTGGCTGTTACATGTCCATCACATACAAAGTTTTTGAAGCTACATAAGTAATGCTCCCTTACATCAGGTAGAACATGGACATTGAAATAAAAAGTTATTACTTTACAACTAAGGTAGTTGCCTTCGAGCATGCAGCTATTATCTTCGCTTTACCGAATAAAGAAGGTTTTGTATTTATTTTTGTTTCAATGTATTAAAATGTTAATGCATAACTTAGATATGTATAACAGAGTTATTTTATTTAAAAGAAATACATTTACATACAAAGTCTTCTACAGGTTTCAAAATTTTGTTAATGAGTTGGTTTTTTTTTATTTTCGAGGTATTGATGAATTAAACCTTCAAAAAAGAAAGTTATGCATTTACTTTGCATATTATGATAAATGACGCACCTCCTCAAGTATTTGCTTAAATACATATTAATTATTAGAAACCCACAATGTATGAGACAATGTTTCAAGTCTGCCAATGCATTTCGCAGAAATGCAATCAGATTCCAAGATGCCACACAAAACTTTTTATTTCTGTAGGGCATAATGCTTTCGGAGAAACCAATTCAACTATTTAGCATCTTATTTATCGCATTAATTATCTGGAATTTAATTAAAGGTAAATAATAAGCAATAAATTTTAATCATATACTTACCGAAATCTGTCAACATTAACTTCAAACACAAGTAAATTTATTTAATAAACGCTCGTAATAAAATAATAACTAAAAAAATTAAACCAACTAAACAACATGTGGTATTGTTAATTAATAAATCGCAAATAAAACGCATTGTTTTTTCTAAACTTGCCCTAAATTAAAAAGTTAGTAACAAATAATAGCAACTACACCTATAAATAAAAGGTACCAACTTAAAATAGAGAACAAAACTACCACATTTGTAAATTGTTTATTTTCTTATTGTTACACACTTTCTCTGTCGTAGAAAAGTATAGTCTGGAACAAGTTTGGAGTGGCTATTCCGCACTGATGGAACCGTCACACTGAGCCATATTCTAAACTTGTTACAGAATATACTATTATCTACTTTCCCAACCGCTGAGAGTCCTTGTTGTAAACCCTTTATTAAAAAAGACCTACATTGATTTGAGTAAGCTTATTTTTGTTAATGTTTCCTTATGTAATAGTGTTTATTTTATTTAAGGCCCTATTTTATTTATCTAAATTGAATTATATTTTTTAATGAACGTGAATACACGTAACCATTTATTTATTATTTTAAAAAATATTAATGAAATTTAATGCACGTGAGTATACACCTCTGATGAGCTCATAATAAAGAGCTTTTAGAAATGCGCATCAGGTGTACTTTTGTGCGTGTATGCACAAGTTACCTTGGCTTTATCGACTCACGTGTTGTTTAAGCATTAAAACCATCGCTTAGATGGCGCCGTGCACTTTAACGTACACAAGTCTTTACAGTTAACTGTTGGCATTTACTTAGTTTATACTATTTACACGTGTCCATTTTAACACGAGATAATAATACTAATTACATTTTTATAAGTAACGCTAATTTAAATAACAACAGAAAAACACCAAAATACTGCACCAAAAACTTTTGGGTGTTGTTCTGGTGTTCCTTCCCTTTGGGGCTATTTTAAATGGTAAATAATTATTTAAAAAAACAGCAATATCCGCTTTGAGTAACGTTTTACAGCCAAAGCTTTGATGTTTTGACATTAAAACTAAAACTATGGAAAAATGTTTAATATTATAGGACAAATTCGGTAACTATTAGGACAACGTCAATTGCCACAACGTTTGATACGTTATATTATATGGTAAAGAATTATTAAAGAACAGCAATATTCTTTTCGAATAACGTTTTATATGCAAAGTTTTTGATGTTTTTTGGCATTAAAAATTTAAACTTGGAGAACGAATTAATTGGCGATAATGCCAATAAGTATGCTACATAGATATTTTGCCTTTTAGATAGTTGATAAAAGAAGCGGGATTTCTGTCTATCACATTGACTAATTCCGTCTTCAATAAAATGATGCGTATATATCGATATCCGTTAAGAGCTCTAAGCATTATCTATGTATTCGTATGGCACATCTTTATTATTGTATTACGATGTAGGTGTTTTGTATGATGCTTTAGAAGATCAACATAAACTTGTATAGCGCGGTGGCGCAACTATAGTCACCCAAGAGAGATCAGGAACGGTAATAAGTTTCTAGCAAGGGCTGTTCGGAATTCATTTTAGTCTTTTTGTCTTTTCCAAATTATCTAACCATTGTTTTGTAACCTTTTATATGCAGATTTGGGTATGAAAATGCAAAATACAACGCATAATGTTTTTTGAAAATCCTTTATAAATTTGCAAATAACTCAGTATGTATTTGGAAAATTTATCGTATGTAGATAAGCGTACAGATGCAATAGCTTGAAATTCACTAATCATTGTGTATATAATTCGAGAACTAAAAATGTCTCAAAGTTCAGAAAATGAAATGGAGCTAGGCACTCCTCCAGAATTAATGGAAGTGGCCAACGAAGCGGTTCAAAATTTGTTACCGGAGAAAAGCAAAAGTAGTTATCAAAAAAGTCTACAGAGATTATAAAGATTGGTGCGCTACCAAAATGTACAGCAGAAGACATCAGAAAATATTGTGCTTGCCTATTTTAGCGACCTGGCTAAATTCAAAAAAGTCTTCAACATTATGGGCAACATATTCAATGTTACGAACAACATTGGATATCAATGAAAATATAGATATCTTCGAAATTTTCTAAACTAATAGCATATTTGAAAAAACAATATGTGGGTTACAAACCAAAAAAATCAAGTACGTTTTCTAGAATTGAAATCAATAGGTTTTTGAAAGACGCACCATTAGACTTTCTTCCACAAAAAGTAAGTAGTTTAGAACTCTTCGAATGGAAGTGTATCCAAAGAACTTATAACTAAACTAAAAATAACCTAACTTAAGTGTGCAATCTAAGACTAAACTTATACTAATCTTCGGGTACACATTCCGAACAAGTTATTTAGTTTATTATTTATCGAAGTGACAAATAATTTTATTTTACAATTTCAGGTGGCTTTGATATTGGGTACTTCCGGAGCTTGTCGAAGTGACGAGCTTTTTAAAATGACCGTTGGCGACATAAATTTTCTGGAAGATAGAGTCACTGTTTCAATTCCAGATTCGAAGACACACCATTCACGAGCATTTATGATCTGTAATCCAGAATGAATAAACATATTAAAACAATATACAAATATGCGTGAAAAGCATTGTAAAATAACAGGTTATTTTATGCAAGTTTGATATTACAAAATTACAAAACAGCCTTTTTGGGCATAACACAATTGCATCATTTTCAAAAAAAACTGCAACATATTTGAAATTAAAAGAACCAGTAACATTTATCGGACACTGCTTTCGACGAACTGCAGCTACATTACTAGCTGATAATGGTTGTGATATTCTGCAGTTAAAACGGTTAGGCGGTTGGAAGTCTAGTGCGGTGGCAGTCATATGTGGATAATTCGTTAGAAGGCCAAAAAGTTGACGTCATGTTGTCAGCACAACTCATGACAGCGGGCCAAGTAGCTCTAATGAATTTAGTGTATGCAGCAGCCAAACAAAACAAGAAGTATCCTTTGTTATTAATGCATCCGGTAATTCTAACGTAACCATAAATGTTAGAAATGAACCCTCGAATGGATCTAATTGAAAATACTTTAAGATACTTTTTTTATTGTTATACATTTTCGTACTTATTAAATAGGATTGTTTCTTTGAATTATTTCTCCTCGTTGCATTTTCTGGTTATACACATGCATCCAGTTGCCAAAACCGTTTTATGTGGTTTCTTTAAGTTGGTGGATAAAACGTATGGGTTTGTTCCTAATAGCATGACCCTGTATTATTTCGAGCAACACCGACTTGTACTGTTAATGAAATGAAACATCAACTTTCCTTTCCTACACATGCTTCGACCTACAAAATTGAAAACAATTATATACTTTTAGTTTATGAAATAATATAAACTGAAAACAGCGACTCTACAATATAAGTACTCTTTAAAGATAAAAAACGGGTAGTTATAATACTTGCGTTCTACAATAATTTATGTAAATCCTTTGTCGGAAATTTATTAACATAACCAACGATCGACAGAAATTTCTGACAGGCTAAATTAATATTGGCAACACTGAAACGTGTTCCTTTTTTATTTTCTTTCTCTTTTCTCTTGGGTTGAAAGTGAACAGCTGTTTACTTTCAACCCGTGAAAGTCATTGCAGTTAATAACGGCAAACTTTCAAACCTATTGAAAGTTTGCAATTCTATTACAATAGTGATTGTGAATAATAGTTTATTACATACCAGTGTCGACAAACCCGCCAAAAAAAAGAAACCGGTTAAGCTGTTTTACAACAAGAGTTTGTCAATAAATCCAACAGTTGTTTAAACCTGTTCTACAAACCATGGTTTTAAACCTATTTAAAAAAACAATGGTTTTAAACCGGTTCCCTGTCGATATGTTCTGATCTCTGATTAGTGTGGATTGGAATATTATTTTGTGATCAATGTAATAATTATGTTTAATCAAGTTTTTCTCCAACGCGTATACGCTACCGTTTAACATTTGTCTATATTTAGAACCAAACAGTTAAATGAACACCAAGCATGTACAATGTTTGAATTATGTTGAAGATAATCACATTAAGCTAGAAACCTGTACATATAATTTTAAATCATCAGTAAAAAGAGTATGATCCGATGCCTGTTATATCCCTTGATAAAAATCAAAAACGGAAGAGGGGCTAAGTTTGGCACTTGAGGTACTTTAGAATTGGAGAATATCGAGCGAGATGAATAATTGTTAAATGTTACATAATGGTGGTGGCTGACAAGATATGACGAAAGAATAACCGTAGTGAGCTATGAAACACATAGTTCTTCATTTTAACAAGAAGAATGTGGAATATGATCAAAGACCTTAGCTATACCCAAATAAACAATCTCTACTTGGTCTTGCGGGTTGAGTTCTTATCAAATTGTGAAAAACAAGCACGATTGGTTGTGGTAGAACAACGAAGCGGAAAACCATGTTGATTAGACGAAATATCTTGAAAAATACTTTGACAAATTATGTTGTATAATAACATTTCGAAAACTTTGGCAAACATTGTTTAATATGCCAATCAGACGATAATTGTTGCAATTATTAGAAACATCACTCTTGTGGATGGGGAAAAATTTTTCCTATATTTCAGGAAAGCAATGGGTTTTGACAGCGATCTTAAAAACAATACATAAGGGTATAGCCGAAATATAAAAATAATCGGTTGCTAGAAAGAAAGAATCTGATCTGGTTTTGACGGTTGTTACACAGTTTTTAATACATCTGACAACATCTTGTTCGATAACACTCTTAATCAATATGCCGAAAGTTATATTAATAATGGTTGGATGTTAAATTTATGGGACGTCAGTTCTCATATAACTTGTTCTGCTATCGTTACATGTTACTTCGTCCGAATAAAACGTTTGTTTTTATCATTGTGACGCTGTTTTGTTAATTTATTGTATATAAGGGCAGTTGCACCAACCTCAGTTAAGTTAACCGTAGGTTAAAAACAATCGTTACTATGTTTAATCCTTGGATACTATTGTTTAACCTACGATTAAAGTAACCGGGTTTGGTTGCAACTGGGCCTTTAGTCAATTAGATTTAGTATTAATGTTAACGTATATAGTTACTTACAGGATTTTCTGATAAGAGCTGTCATCCAGTTTACCATTATCTTTCACATGTCTTGATAAAGGCCCAACTTTGCCGCGCAAAGCGTCGAGAAACTAAAAGGTCATGGTTATAGATTGATGTCACATCCTCTCCAAAGTCAGACTCGTAAGTGTTTTCTGTGTCATTGGCTCCACTCTCAAAGTTACAGGTTTTAATAAAAATAATTATTTGATTTCACCCTCACTAACACCAATTTCTTATGAAATCTTGTTTGGATCATTTTCTAAAACATGCTCCTTTATTGTAATGACGTTTTTAAAACATGCTGTTTTTTGTTGCTTTTGTCCACTTTTCGGAAACGATAGTTTTCTGAAATAATTGCACAGAACACTATAAACATGCCATTTTTTTATTGCATTATGTTAACGCTCCTTTTGACCTGATACATTATGGTCAAAATCTAATCAGATTTGTACTATTATCACATACAAAACACATACTGTAAGACAACATAAGATGCCGGCTGTTGTAATACAATCTTTAAAGCTTTGGCGCGCATCGTAGTTTTCTCTCTTCTCATCTTTGTTAAAGTTATTGTTAAACTTCTCGGACTTGACGTTTGTATGATTTAAATAATTGTATACTTCTGCAAATATTAACACCATTACGCTGAAACACCAAAAGTCGGTAGAGAATAGGTAGCGGGTTCTAAAACCTCACTTACTTACCTCTGTTCGAGAAGGATCGCAATATATCGTTCTCTCTTTAACCCATTGTTTCTGCGTATACGTTTCCTTATTTGTACGTGATAGTACCATCGTACAGAGTGTTACAAGAAAAATTCTCCTAAGTATTAAATATTCCCTATAAAAGTTATCAATGTATCCATGTAGGATTAGATAATCTGTATACGACAATTTCACATTATCTCCGTAAGTTTATAATACACGAGCTAAGAATTCTTATGCACGTACATGGTGTACCTAGAACAATTAGTTCAATTAGTTCATGTACTTGTGTATAATTAGTACACAAGTACACTCATGAAATTTAAAACTTGGACACCACAATTTCTGTAAACAAACGTTTGCACATTGTGAAGCGGGCTTAAGGGTATCATTTACAATTCTAACAGCAGGTAGTCTCAGCAGGAGTTATCTTATAGACGGACTGTAGAATGAATCATTACACTAAGCACGTTTTAGAAAATAGGTAATTTACGTTGCTTACTTAATTTTTTTCTTTAAAGAATATATTTGAAGGTATCGCTAATTAAACACCATAGCTCGAAAAATTATCGAATCAAAATTTTTTTATTGATAATGACACATTCGGAAACGCTGATTTTATGCTCATGCTTATTTATGAGTGTATATTGAAAAATCAACCACCTTTTATTGATCTATTTTAATATAACCCTTAAGCCACTGTACTTAAGGTTCATCTTTTCGTCCACAATTTGTTTTGTTTCTTTTTTATTTTCGTGTTTGTTTTGGCATAATTTTCCTTAGCATGTTCGTGTTTATGCCTTGTGGGGCTATTATATCAATATCTTTCTTCTACGATTCTGTTTTTACTATGTTTTGTCATCTCAAAAAGGTCTTTTTGGCTTTGTCCGTCTTGTCTACTCGTGTAGTAAAAAATACGTCATTACATTGGTTTTTCTTATTGGTTATTCCTTTTTAAGTTCTTCTTGAAGTACACATTATAAGTTCTGTGTATTTTCCTCCTAGACAGTCTGTTGCATCTTTCTCTTCCAGCTCTGGATATCTGTTTAGGAGCATCTGGCAAGTCCTCGTTTTTTTATCGATGTCTGTAAAAATTATGGTGTTATCTGACGTTTTGTTTGTTTGTTCTTTTATTATTTTTGTTCTTTGATAACTTCTGGGGTTCCACTCTCGATCGCATATATTTAAAAAATTCTTCGTAGGTTGTTATGTCATGGTCTTACAACTTACTGTAATTTTGCATTGTGTGTCTACGTGTTACGTTTTTCATTTTGGTTTCTTTCCGGTCCGGAAGAGCAGTGAAGCGCAAAACATGATGACTCGCTATGCGACATCCACTAGTCTCTCCACCTCCTCGTGGTGGACCCTGCGTACTGATGACGGCGTGGGACTCCAATGAGCTGACATCTGATCAACTAGCCGAATGGTCAAACTCCTCTTCTTCATACTTACCTACGACCTCCCTTGGTTGAACTCTTAATTCTTGTTTTTTCTGCTTTTTGACGTTATTAGGTTGTCAAGGACTAGGGAGCTTTTACTCTACTTCTACTTCTTTTTCCTTTTGGAAACAATGATGTTTTAAATAGGACGGTCTATACGGTTAACGGAACCAAACTTGGCAGAAAGTGTAAAATGCGAGGATATTCTAACAAAACCATGAACCAAAATGATGCTACGGAAGAATCTATAGTACAGGAAAGGAATACTCTAGTACCGGCAAGAAGAGAAGTTGTTGAGCGAGCTTGCCTCGGTCGTCATCAGCGATCGCGAAAAACATGTGGCGGGTAACCAGCACATGAATAAAGAAGGACGGAAAATGGACAACGTAAAAAAATATAAGACATAACTAAGGTCACAGAAACTCCAGGTTTTAAATGGGAAACTCCTAGACAACTACAAAAGAACAAAAGAGAAAAAATTAAGTTCCACACCAAACACAACACGAAAACCAAGAAAGAATTAATAAAAAAATTGATGAAATGGAAAAATATATCTCAGAAAACAAAACGTACATGGAGAAATAAAAAGAACTTCGCTCACTCAGTTGTTGAAAAACAACTACAAGATAGAGGAACAATAACAGATTTAGAAACAGAAAAACCGAAACAACAAGAAAACATAGAAAAAAAAAGTAATTTAATAGTACTTCATAGTAATTAGGTTATGGTTAACCCGGTGCGTATTTCTAAAATTACTGTTTTTCTGCGCATCTATTTGTAGTATAAAAGTTAATTTTAATTAATATGATAATAAAAATATGATATTTGAAAATGTAATATTAATACTAGATGAAAGATAAAAGGTTAGAAATTAGTGTATCTGACAACGATTTCTCTTATTTATGCGTGTATATTAGAAAACCAACCACCTTTTATTGATCTTTATTTTAATATAACCCTTAAGTACTTTTACTTAAGATTCACTTTTGTCCACAATTTTGCAAAGTACCGAATTTTGAATTGAGCGGTTGGTTTGTGACGTCACACTAAACAGTCCCATTGAACATGATGGAATAAACTGAAAGAGACCCTCGTAAAGTAATGAATAAATGACGAAAAATATTACATACTAACAGAATCTACCTGAAAATTTATTTTATCATTTGCTAGAAAAAGAAAACAATGCTCTATGTTACTTTAATACTAGATATTAAAATTAATATTAGAGAAACACTTCGAATAGAATATTATACGCCACAAACCGTTACAATCATTAAAAATAGAAGGGTTGTAATGATTGAATTCTGATGAATATTAGCCCTGCTTTCTCTTTAATATTTGATCTGGAATTTATTACAACTGAAATAGAGATATGTCCTATTAAGTAGCTTCGCATCTTATTTCGCAGTAAATCGATTAATTTTGCAATGCAATATTAATATACATTTTCTAAAACGGGTTTTTTCTCTATTTTATTAAAATTGACGTATTCATTGGCATATTTAATTAACGTGAGGTAAAAATTGCGGGGAAACGATGTGAAAATTAATAAAACAGACGTGATTGAATGACAGTAACAGTAGGTGCTATTATCCTTTAATTTTGAGTATCTATTTGAAATATAAAGAAATATGTGAACGACAAGTACTTTGCTTAGCACGCAAGCGTATTATTTTGTACATTTGAAATTGTATCTAAGCAGAAAGGGTTAAAGGGTACGGTATTGTAGTTATGATTTAAATTTTAATTGCTCGCAGAGGCGTTATTTAGAAAGCGGCCCCAAGCAATTCTGAAGCAATGTAAATCCGTTTCCCCCTCACACATAACAGCGAACGTAATGGTTTTTAATATCTCGAAACTTTATTTGTTTTACAATTTACAAACTGTCTAATTAAATAAATACAAACCTAACGATTTGGACGACATACATATGTGCGTACAACATATCAATCTTTAAATTTAAAAGCATACATTACTTTTGTAAATATAATTTTTATTAGTTGAAATATGAACAATAGAACTACTTAGAGTCGGATTTTACCTACTCTCACTTTGAAAGCACTAACCATTAGAGTCAGAAGAAACACCAAACACATACTTTGTTGTAGCAGATATATGTAGGTCTTAACTTTACCGCCCAGTTCCGTTCAAGTTTCAAGGAACAACCTCATTAACAACCTAAATCTATAGCGGAAAGGACAAGGCTGACATAATCATAGCCCGAAAGCCCCCTGGCAGAAAAGGAAACCGTTCTGAAGACTAGACAAGTAGTTTTAACTAAGAAGATTAAAGGCGTAAAATTCCACACCTCTTGTGCCACGGCGGCGATCGATACTCGAAGATATTACGAAGGCCCGAACTACTTTTGAAATTTGATTTTAATGAATACCTGTAAATACATCACAGAACAGACGTTCTACTTAAAGAAAGATAGCGATAGAGTGGTGTGTGTGGCTATAGTAGTAAGGGTGTAGCAGTTTCGTATCAACACCGTTTCCATAAGAAATGTATTGCGCGGAGATGTTTTTAATTTAAAACTGTAAATTAATTCCATTTGCAAACGTGATCGCATTAGATAATTAGCTCGGTCGTCTTAACCCCCCCACAAAAAAATTCGAAAAACACGAAAAAGAACAGCTACCACACGTTAACAAAACTTTGTTCGGGGTTTCAGAGCAAAGCGACCTCAGCCTCTCCCACAAAAAATATCGAATTTTGTTCGCACACAAAAAGAGAATAGCTAACAGAACCTAGTACAACTTTGCTCAACGCTAGCACACCTTTAATAACAGGGTGGAATCTAGAAGCCAGTCTTCCCACAACAGAATTTCGCACTTTTGATGTTTGAACGTATAAGAGCTGAGCTAGCACATACTAACACAACTAAAAATAACGCTAGCACACCTTTAATAACGAAGTTATTGGGGTTTAAATCTGGAATATTGAATTTTTTAATCTAGGAAGTCAGCCTCTCCAACAAAAATTTCGAACTTTTGACGTTTGATCGTGGAAGAACTAAGCTAGCACTACTAAAATAACGCTAGTACACCTTTAATAACGGAGTTGTTGAGGGTTTAACCTATAGTAGCCAGCCCCTTCCCGCCATACAAACTTTAAAAGTATAATGTTAGGACATAAAAAGATAAGCTAGCACATACTAACACAACTGAAAATAACGCAAGCACACCTTTAATAACGAAGTTATTGAGGTTTAAATCTGGAATATTGAATTTTTTGAATCTAGGAAGTCAGCCTCTCCACAAAAATTTCGAACTTTTGACGTTTGATCGTGGAAGAGCTAAGCTAGGACTACTAAAAATAACGCTAGTACACCTTTAATAACGGAGTTGTTGAGGGTTTAACCTATAGTAGCCAGCCCCTTCCCCCCATACAAACTTTAAAAGTATAATGTTAGGACATAAAAAGATAAGCTAGCACATACTAACACAACTAAAAATAACGCTAGCACACCTTTAATAACGAAGTTATTGAGGTTTAAATCTGGAATATTGAATTTTTGAATCTAGGAAGTCAGCCTCTCCACAAAAAATTTCGAACTTTGACGTTTGATCGTGGAAGAGCTAAGCTAGGACTACTAAAATAACGCTAGTACACCTTTAATAACGGAGTTGTTGAGGGTTAAACCTATGGTAGCCAGCCCACTCCCCCACACAAACTTTAAAAGTATAATGTTAGGACATAAAAGTTAAACTAGCACAGACTAGCACAACTAAAATTATCTAATTAAATATAAAAATCGATATTTTTGTGAGTAGGCTGAGGTCCTGGTAGCTTTCCAAACTCAAACCTCTATTTATAAAGGTGTGCTACCGTTAATTTTAGTTGTGATAGCTTGTGGTGTGCTAGCTCAGCTATTTAATATTCAAACGTCTAAAGTTTGATATTGCGTTCCATAGATTCAACCCTCAATAACTTAAAAGTGCGTTAAGCGTTAAGCCTGTGCTAGCAGTGTTCCAATCTTTACGTTTAAAAAGATGTTAAAACCGGCACAAAAATCAAGGCATATAAAGCACTTGGTTCCGATGGTACTTCACCTGATGCCATTAAACCACTCGTCCTAGAAAAAACTAGAGCTTCTGCAACCAAGCAGTTTCCTAATAAGTGGAAAAAGTTGAATTAATTCTTGTTGTCAAAAAACTTAAAAAGAAAGGGGATAGCAGAGCAGTTAACCTACTTTACTCCATTACTAAGTTTATTTATGAATAAAAACGCAACATAGAATAAACAATAAAGAAAACACCAAAAGCAGCACAAAAAAACTATATTCGTTGACATGTTTCGATACCTAAATTTTTACCATTAACAAATTGACAGTGGCACAAACTTTATACATTAAAAATAATAGTAAGACAAGAATCTGCCAATTAAATCTTATCGACCACGTGATCTCTAATTTACCAATTTTTTAACTAACCTAGAACACAAAAATATTGTTAATAGCTTTACATTTCTTAATCGAAATTAACACGTTTAATTGGCTTTTAACGAACGGAAAACACCAAAAACAAAGCAGACCTTCAAAGAACTATACTCGGACACGTGTTTTAATAACTAAGCTTATCATTATCAGTATCCGGTTTTGCTGGATGATGATAGCTTAGCATGTCTGAAGTATAGTTTTTCCATGTGTTTTCCCGTTCGTTAAAATATACGCTGTTTAAATTGTATTAAGTAATGGCCTGGAATTAGTCTTGAATAACTGGAATTTGTGCAAACACAATAAGCGTATCTAATAAGAATCCAATAAAAAAATACCCAAGAATTAATCACTTCACAATGTCTACAAAATTATTTGAATTTAAAGGCTTTTTTATTTAATTGCAGCAAAGTTCTCAAATCCCTAACTGATTTAAATAAAACGATAATTTCTTAAATTTAATTTATTTAATTAAAAACGATATTTAAGTACCTTGAGTATCGAGTCGACGGTAAACGCTGGGCCGCAGAAAGCGAGATATCCAGTTGTGAGTTCACTGCGGATGCACGGCGACGGCTCTCAACGATCAACTACACAACAGCAATCGACATGCAAAATGATAAATGATTCTTTTTGATTACAGAAGTTGACTAAAGGTGTGTTGTTATGGAAATTCTTTCTGTTAAAAGCCGCAATGGTAGTCGTCTTGAAAAGGCACAAATTACCTAGGTAGATTATTACAAAATTGTGCTGAAAATTCTTTAAAACCTGCAAAAAGCGAATACTAAATTTCTAGTTAATTTAAACACAACAAAAATATTTTTTGAATTAAAGGTTACTTAAACCGCGTATAGCAAATAGGGTAACTCACTCTTTTTTTGTAACTTCAACCCAAAAATTTTAATGTTTACCAGCACAACGCGTGCAACACGCACATATTATCTTTATGAGGACTAGACGACAAATGTTTAAGTCTAAACGAAACGCAATTATAAACAAAGGACAGTGCACGTACTGCTGCCAAAACTTTTGTTGAAGGAAATGTTGAAATGTGTTATAGGTAACAAATTGTGTCTAAATAATATTTTTAACACAAAACATGCTGCACTGTACCTTACACTTTTGTTTTTATATTTGTTGCAGTTACTGGATATGGAGCGTTACACTGCTGAACAACAAGTTTTAATTGTGAAAACTCATAATCGGAGAATGGCGAGAGCGTTATGCTCAAACTGTTCGCAGGGCTTCGCGCGCTCTTAGGCCGGAATAATGCGCCTAATGAGTCAACTGTTCGAGGCTGATGACGAAAATTCAGCGCAACAGGAAACACTGCAAACATTCCAACACCCGAACGCACTCGTCGTACGCCGGTCTGCTCAGAACATCGCCATTGTGAGAGACAGCGTTCAAAAGTGAGGAATCGAACAAATCCATTCGTCGACGTTCACAGCAGTTAGGCATTTCAAGAAGCTCTTTGCAGAGGATTCTCGTGGTCTGCCATGCATTTAAAGTGCAGTTAACCAGAACTGAAACCAACAGACCATTTGCAAGAAGACAGTTCGTTCAGTGGATTCTTGAGAGACAATGCGAACCATAACTTTGCCAACAAAATTATCTTTAGTGTAAATCGGAACGTGTACCCTTTGTGTTCATGTATGAATATGTGTCATTTGTTCCTTTCAAAATATAGTTTATTTTAAGTATAATTAAATCCGGCGTTCTTATTACAGGACACCCTATATTATTGACAGTTCAGCAAACTTAAACTTAAGATAGGTACAGGAGTTTCAGAAAGCTGTATTATGGATTCCACCTTTCGACCAACCTATACAGCTCCAGTTCTTATATGTAAACTTCCATTAGATCGTTGTGTACTATGCCGATGATTTAGTTCTTCTTCTAGTGTGGGCAAAATCTAAATT